>CM035142.1:76810769-77410769 GCA_020205605.1 Panax ginseng | reverse complement strand
GACTACTTTCGACGGAGTAAGGTATTTCTTACGGATATTCCGTCGGTATTAGTGTTTTTTTAGTTTTTAAAAAAATCAAAAATTTGGTCAAAAATAGCTTATTCCCGAGGTTACTTCCGTTGGTATTATTGTTCAAGTAGTTTTTTAAAAAATTATATTTTATATCAGAAATAACGTATTTTCGAGGGATTGGTCCGTCGGAAATAAACCCAGTTTATATTCGACGACTAAATTTCGTCGTAACTTTTCCGTCGACCGTAACTTATTTCCAACTAAAGTCAGTCGGAAATAATTCAGTCGAAAATATGTGTTTTTCTATGAATTTTTTGACAAAAATTATCTTTGACGTGTTTATATACGACCAAATTTTCGACGGACTATTCCTTCAAAAATAAGTTAATTCCAATGGAAAAGGCTTAATTCCTCCGTCGGAAGTAAGGTTTTTTCTTGTAGTGTATGCTTTTAGATTTCGTTTTCACTTTTTATATATATTAACAAATGATTTAACATATCTAAATAATAAGTAGCCTTATCACTCCAAGATCCTTCAATGATCTTCATTAAATAACACAACCACCAACAAGGCTTTTCATATCATACTACAAAGCTTTTTAAAAGAAATAAGATGAAGAATATAGGTCTCTAAAGCTGCTTACCTTTGATGATCTTCTTCTTCTCCTAGCTTATGCTTGATCAAATATTGAACTTCTTGCTTTTCTTTTCTTCTCTTCTATCCGTGTTGTAAGACCCCAACTTATTATAAATGAAATTGAATTTCTCTATTTATTATTTTGAAATAGTAAGGGTTGAATTGATTAATGTGGTGATTATGGGTAAAATGCATATATTTCAAATAAGCAAGTGGTTATAAAATATTCATTATTGTAGGAGAATATTCGTTTGATCGTGGAATATTTTTCTTTGTCGGGGAATATTTAAATACGACCATAATGATCTTAATGTGGGCCCCATAACGGAAAGCGGTTGGATGAAGAAAACGACAAGTATAAGTTGTTTATAAATAACGACGTAGTTATTACCGTTAATACGGTTGGAATACCCGGTGGCTAAAACACAGTAATACACGTTGTTGCACAGTAGCACACGGTATTTCACGAATTATTGATTCTTACGTAAGAAGGCACTACTCAATAATTGTTACAGTAATTACTGTTCAATATTTTATTTTATTGATTCAATAATTGCTACATTGATATTTTATATTATTGTTGTTTTAATAATTGTCACTACACAGTATTTTCCATTATCAAATCAATAATTCATATTATTAAATAATATTATTAGATAGCATTATTGGTAATGTCTAGAAAGTTCTGTCTAAGGAGAGGTTTGGTCACCTAATTGCGCCAGTAAGGAGAAATCCTTATTGGAAAGCCCCCTCTTTCTTGGGCCGGTTGTCAGTATTGTGATTCTGTAATATTATTTGTGAATAATTAATTATTAATTTATATGATAAGAAAAATATTCATTTTATGTGAATATAGATGGAGAAATTTTTTAATGTGACAATTGTTGAAAATTGATATTTTATCTTTTCTGATAAAATAATTCAATTAAATATATTATTATAATATAATAATATAATAATGGTGATATTTTTACAATGAATGTGAGATATATGAGTAAATGAGGAGGAAGAATATTTTTGTTACTAAAAATATTTAAAACATGTTTTTCATGTTTGTGGACCACAGTTCTTGACTGAAATTTGATTATAGCCTGTAAAATCGTCCGTATGTGGATTTCGGTCAATTTCTGTTTGGAATTTGGAAAAACTTAAAACTACAAAGTTGTAGACAATTGAATTTTCTATGGAATGGACATAAGATTCGAATTTTTCTAATAAAAGGGCTATTTATTATGAATTATTAAAGTTCCAGAATAATTGATATTTCAAGTTTTAAATTTTTTTTAAAAGAAAAATGTTTTTTTTTCATAATTGGTGGGCCCCACATGTGTGGTAAATGAGCTGAAATCGGATTTCTAAGGTTGTCGTGAAAATTTTATAAATATATTAAAATTTTATTAAAATTTCTGCTTCGGTATTCTAAACATTTTCCTATAAATAGGGTGCTTAGGTTAGAATTGAAAATCACACCAGAAACTAAAGTTTTCTCTCTCTATAATATCGAGCGTATTCTGGTACTTTGAGTGTTGTTATCTGATTGCAAGTTCCTTCAAGACTATATTCGAAGATTCCAGTTAAATACCGTCTTTTCGAGGTAAGGATGTTATTTTTTTATAAATGATATTATTTCTTTCAATATCATTACGCCGGGATATTGGTAAGATTTTTCTTGTGAAATTCTTGTCTTTTTAGTGCTCTGGGTTACTATTCATTTAATCGACACTATTCACGTAAAAAATAAAATTTTTGTTTTTGTCCAAGATATTTATTATGGATACTAGCTTTGATTGTATCCATGTTTTGATCTTAGTTCTTGAATTTTACTCCACTATGGTTATTTATGAAGTATTTTTGAACTTAGATTGTTTAAAGTACGAATCCTTAATATTTGTTCTTTTGTTTCACTGGATTCGTTTTGTTTAAAATATTTTTCATCATCCTCAGTCCTAAATGATGATATAACTGAATATTTTTAGCATGTAGTGCAAAGATGAATGATTTTTTGATGAATATCTTTGGGCCGTAGTGCAAAGATGAACAGGTGTTTAGATGAACATGACCAACTGATGAATATCTTTGGCCTGTAGTGCAAAGATGAATATTTGATTACAACTATATATATTGATTGATGTTAAAGGGATAAAATATTGACGATGAACTTTTAAATTCATATATAGAAGATATTAGATTTCATTCTCTACTTAACTCTTCTAATGAATTATTATTTCCGCTGCGAATATTGATTTAAAACTTGTTGTCTATTGTATTCTATTAGATTTTTCCTCGTTGAGGACTAACGATAATATGTTATATATTATCTTAGTCATAATATTCTTCTTCGGGCTAGTTGAGCTCACCCTTTTCCTTTTGTTCCATTTTTCTTCCTACGTGAGGCGAGAATGTAATGAGTACTAGCTTCGGGGTGTGGAATGATGGTTCTAGTAGTTGTTTTAGTAGTCCTCACTATTTTGTAAAATAGTGTATCAATAATTGTAATGAGGACTTATTTGAGTGTGGATATTTTCTAGATGACAATATTTGTATTTAAACTCACAGTTTTAGTGTTGTCGTATTTTGCATGACAATTGTATTAATAAAGTTGTAGTTGTTTCTGTACCATGTATTTGGCGACTCAGAATGGGTATTGTATACCTATCTTGGGGGCATCACAGTTGGTATCAGAGCTTAGAGATATGGTCCCTAGCGAAGATCGGGGAATAGAACTAGGAGGAGAAAGACGAGTAATCCTTCGCTAGTATGTCATATCTAAGCTTATTTGTTGGTTGGTCAGAATATAGGGATTGTGATGCCCCCAAAATAGGTATACATCACCCATCTTGAGTCGCCAGATACATGGTACATAATTCAAATATAACTTAATAATACAACTGCGCAGGTACAATACGACAAAACATAAATCGTGAGTTTGAATACAAATATTGTCTACTAGAGAGTATACAAACTCAAAAGGAGTCCTCATTACAATTATTATCACACTATTTTACAGAATAGTGAGAACTACTAATGCACCATCTAGGACCATCCCTCTGTTCAACGACTAGTCACAGCTACGTTCTCATTTCCTGAAGAAAACAGTAAAAAAAAGGGTGAGCTCAACTAGCCCAGTAAGAAATATTATGACTAAGATAATGCAGAATAATTTATTGTTAGCCTTCAATAGTGTTAAACTGATAAAATATAATAGACATCAAGTTTAACTGCAGCGGAACAAGCAATCCATTAAAAGAGTCAAGTAGAAAATAAAATCTACTATCTTTTATGATTTAAAAGGTTTTTCATCACTGTTATCACTGAGACTCATCTTAATAAATAATTTACATCACTGAATCACCCCTGCACTACGGCCAAGGATATTCTTTAGTATCATGACCACAATTATACATGCACTACGGGCCAAGAATATTTGTGTATTCATCAACGGTCCTGATCATGCCATAAAATAATTCATCTTTGCACCCTTGGCCGAAGAGAATCCATAGCCATAATCATACCAAAAACCTGGCCCATCAATGCACCTACGGGCCAATGAGGACTTTTTCCACATCATTTGTAACATTACGGTCATGATTACACCGCATAATCCCTGGTCATAATCATACCAAGTCCATCTATGCACTACAAGCCACAGATGACTTTTAACATAATATAAACATGAGGATGATGACAATGATATAAGAATTCAATAAAACAAGTTCAAGAATTAATTTATCCAGGAACCAATAACGTCCAAATTGTCAACATGATACTGCTTTATAGAGTAAAATTCAAGAATGCTCAGAAGAATATTTCCATGAAAAGATACTGGATGAAGCGCAAATATCAAGGATATTCCACTAATTTCATGGAGTATAGAAGTCAAAACTTTAACCAACTGAGTATAATAAAGAATGGAATAACAAAAGAAATCACCATGCATGCGGTTCTTAGCATAGACATGTTATTCCAACAGAATAATAATAACGGAACCAGGTCAGGCGAAATTCGCACCGACAGGATGTTCCAACAGAATAATAAAGACAGAACCAAGTCCGGCATAAAATGCACAGACAGGATATTCCAACAAAATAATAAAGACGGAATCAAGTCTGGCGTAAAACGCACAGACAAGATATTCTAATGTAATAAAAAGACTTTTAATCAGTCCGGCGTAAAATGCATGTATGTGATATTCCAAATGTAATAATAAAGACAGAATCAGTCCGGCAGAAAAACACACATACGTGATATTCCAATGTAATAATAATAAAGAGCGCGGAACCGTGTCCGCCAGAAACGCATTGCATGTGATATTCCAATGTAATAATAAAGAATGGAATAACATAAGAATTTCACCACGATAGGGTATCCTCACAGATACAAAAAGTTATTCCAATGTAATAATAAAGAATGGAATAACAGAAGTTCTCTTCATGAATAAGAAATAAAGAATACCCATTATGAGTACAACAAATAATATTCCTTACCTTAAGAAGAAGAGTACTGGATATATAAGTAGTGAAGTAGCATAATACTTTCTTCTTTCTCTCTATAGTTTATCTCTCTAGAGTTTCAGTGAATTCGTAAGAAAATAATGAAGAAATGAGCTTCTATTTATAGAAAAATAGACTGCGTAATAACTAACTCATGAACGGTCCAGATTGATTTACTTTAATCTGACGGTCCATATTCAAAACAAAATATTTTAAATAAAATATAATATATTCTATTTATAATCTAATAAAATTAATAACTTTATAAAAGATTTTATTATGCAAACACTATGCAAACACTATGCATAATAAAATATAATATATTCTATTTATAGAATAACTTTATAAAAGTATTCTGTTTTATATAAAAAGATTTTACTATGCAAAACACTATGCAGACACTATACAACACTATGCATAATAGAATATAATATGTTCTATTTATAGAATAACTTTATAAAAGTATTCTGTTTTATTACATTAATAATACCAATAAAACAAAACTGAGTGACTTATCACGTAAGCATCAATAATCAATACCGTAGTGCTACTATGCAACCACAGCAGACATCGCATTTTAACAACCCTTGTTTCAACAAAGATAATGGTAAAACTTCCGCCGTTATTTTAATAAAATATTTTTGTCGTTTTCTCAATCCGACAATAATTCCGTTGCGGGGTACACCAATGATTGTATCATCGTACGGATATTCCCCGATAAAAAGAATATTCCTCGACCAATCGAATATTATATAACAACTTGCGTACTTTGCAAAATTTATAAATACTACCCACAACTATAACATTATATCAAATCCACACCATAATATTAAAAAAAAAAATTCGAAAAAAATTAAATCTTTATTCATAAAATTTGGGGTCTCATAATCTCCCCTCCTTATAAAATTTCGCCCTCGAAATTTACGTATGTACCTGGTATGTCGAAGAGGTGAAGATACCTTGACTTTACTTCAATTTCTAACTCTTGAGGTATAACCTTTGAGCGTTGAATATGATCCTTCTTATCTAAGATGTTAACACGTATCTCCTCATACGTTAAATCTTCTGCTATCTCGTCCGGTTCTAAATTAATAATGTGGTTCGGGTCGTCCACATATTTACGTAACATCGATACAAAAAAAAACGTTATGAACACGCGACATACTTGGCGGTAAAACGAGTCTATAAGCCACAGTTCCTACTCGATCGAGGATTTCTAATGGGTCAATTAAATCGAGGGTTGAGATTTTCTCTCTTCGTCGATTCTTGCTTCTAGAATAACGCCCTCTTGAACCTTCTTAATTCTTCACATTCATCAGCTCTGGGTATGTAGCTTGAGCGGCTTTAACTTTATCGATTAAAGTCGATTCTACTCGTATATTCGTTATCTTCACGTGGGTTCATATGTTCGCACTTGTAATCAAGATACTATCTTCTCGAACGCTTCAAACTACCACGCTCAGTATTTTCCACGATGATATTGAATGGTACGATCGTAATCTTCAACAGCTCGAGTCAACATCTTTGGCGCATGTTACGTTCGCTTTAGTTGAAGAAATATTTAACGGTTTTAGAAATGGGTTTTCTATTGGGGTCAATACAAAATTCGATTTCACGCTCTAGGGGTAGGCTAAGAAGTCTTTAAGAATACATCAAGAAATTTATTAACAATAGAAATATCATTCAAAGCTGTGACCCTCATCAAAGACTTGGATAGTACGTCACATTGATACCTATCAACTTGTCATCGTCATTCACGATGTCGCCTACAGAAAGTCTGGCTTCGGTGCATTCCACTCAAGGAAGTCAACAACGAAAGGACCGGGGCTCTTTACTTATGGCTTGATATGACAATGATTGACTTTAGTGGTTTGATTGCTTGAAGTCGCATAACAGATTGGTTAGGAATATGAAAACTAACAACCTTACGAAAAGCATGATGATTAGTTAACCAATCGATTCCTAAAATCGCATCAAAGGCAAGTATTTTCAAAGAGACAAGATCGACACGTAACGTGAAAGTGTTGATTTGAACAAGATTTATAAATAGTGGAGGTAACGAAGGTTTCTACTATCGAAGTTTCAACCAATAAGTCAAAGTCTAACTTCTCCAGAGCTAAATTTAATCATTGAGCGCAAGTAGGAGAAATAAAAGAATGGGTAGAACTGGTCTCAAATAAGGTATAAACTTTGCAAGAATTTATAATTAACTAACCCATGCTAACTTCGTTCGGGTCACTCGCTTTTTTTGAGAAGTCACGAAAAACGCTCTTCCTGAAACCACCGACTTTTGTTTTTTGTGGTCAGATCCGCCTTTGGTACCACCGTCCCAAATTGGACTTGACTTCACTATACGACAAAATCGATCTAAATGACCTTCTCTTCTTAAAATTTCCACTTCTATTATCTTGTCCATGATTACCACCGAAGTGGTTACCATTCTTGGCATGACAATTTCCCCCACGATGGTTATCATTATTCCGATGGCCGTTGCCACTGGTATGATTATTATCGTGTTGTTGGTCGTTACCTTTTGGTTGAGCTGACTCAACGGTCTCATGTGCTTCATTGCTTATCTCAACATTTTCAGATGCCTTTTTCAAACACTGTCACAAAAAAAGGGTTAATTAACATATCACATATTATCCCTATACTCTGACCGACCAATTAAATACCAATTAAACTTAGGTAGGTCATATTAGCGAAGGAATTTTCGCCTCCCTCCTAGTTCTTGTCTCACATCTCAAATTGGGATCATAACCTAAGCTCGATATTAACCGTGACGCCCCCAAAATAGGTATACATCACCCATCTTGAGTCGCCAGATACATGGTATGTAATTCAAATACAACTTAATAATACAACTGCCGTCAGGTACAATACGACAAAAACATATATTGTGAGTTTGAATACAAATATTGTCTACTAGAGAGTATACAAACTCAAAAGGAGTCCTCATTATAATTATTATCACACTATTTCACAGAATAGTGAGGACTACTAATGCACCATCTAGGATCATCCTCTGTTCCCCAACTAGTCTCGGCCCACGTTCTCATTTCCTAAAGAGAACGGTGAAAGAAAGGGTGAGCTCAACTAGCCCAAGAAGAAATATTATGACTAAGATAATGCAGAATAATTTATCGTTAGCCTTCAACAGTGTTAAACTGATAAAATATAATAGACATCAAGTTTAACTGCAGCTGAACAAGCAATCCATTAAAAGAGTCAAGTAGAAAATAAAATCTACTATCTTTTATGATTTAAAAGGTTTTTCATCATCATTATCACGAGACTCAAACAATAAATAATTCACATCACCGAATCACCCCTGCACTACGGCCAAAGATATTCTTTAGTATCACGACCACAATTATCCATGCACTACGGGCCAAGAATATTTGTGTATTCATCAACGGTCCTGATCATGCCATAAAACAATTCATCTTTGCACCTTTGGCCGAAGAGAATCCATAGCCATAATCATACCAAAAATAGTCCATCAATGCACTACGGGCCAATGAGGACTTTTTCCATATCATTTGTAACATTACGGTCATGATTACACCGCATAATCCTTGGTCATAATCATACCAAGTCCATCTATGCACTACAGGCCACAGATGACTTTCAACATAATATAAACATGAGGATGATGACAATGATATAAGAATTCAATAAAACAAGTTCAAGAATTAATTTATCCAGGAACCAATAACGTCTAAATTGTCAACGTGATACTGCTTTGTAGAGTAAAATTCAAGAATGCTCAGAAGAATATTTCTATGAAAAGATATTGGATGAAGCGCAAATATCAAGGATATTCCACTAATTTCATGGAGTATAGAAGTCAAAACTTTAACCAACTGAGTATAATAAAGAATGGAATAACAAAAGAAATCACCATGCATGCAAGTATTGCATGAGACAAAGTTATTCCAATGTAATAATAATAACGGAAATAGGTCGGTGAAATTACATAAGCAGATATTCCAAATGTAATAATAAAGATGTAACTGTGTCCGGCATAAAACGCATGCATGACGGGATATTCCAAATGTAATAATAAAGACGGAATCGGGTAGCCAGAAAACGCATGAGATAGGATATTCCAACAGAATAATAATAAAGACGGAACCAGGTCCGGCATAAAACGCACAAATAGGATATTCCAACAGAATAATAAAGAATGGAATAACAGAAGAATTTCACCAAGTATAGGGTATCCCACAGATACAAAAGTTATTCCAATGTAATAATAAAGAATGGAATAACAGAAGTTCTCTTCATGAATAAGAAAGAAAGAATACCCCTTATGAGTACAACAAATAATATTCCCTGCCTTAAGAAGAAGAGTACTAGATATATAAGTAGTGAAGTAGCATAATACTTTCTTCTTTCTCTCTATAGTTTATCTCTCTAAAGTTTTAGTGAATTCGTAAGAAAATAATGAAGGAATGAACTTTTATTTATAGAAAAATAGACTGCATAGTAACTAACTCATGAACGATCCAGATTGATTTACTTTAATCTGACGGTCCATATTTAAAGCAAAATATTTTAAATA
This sequence comes from Panax ginseng, assembly GCA_020205605.1. Lineage (NCBI taxonomy): Eukaryota > Viridiplantae > Streptophyta > Magnoliopsida > Apiales > Araliaceae > Panax > Panax ginseng. Next base: position 77,401,063 of record CM035142.1, on the reverse strand, counting down.
AAATATAATATATTCTATTTATAATCTAATAAAACGAATAACTTTATAAAAGATTTTACTATGCAAACACTATGCAGGCACTATGTAAATACTATGCATAATAAAATATAATATATTCTATTTATATAATAACTTTACAAAAGTATTCTGTTTTATATAAAAAGATTTTACTATGCAAAATACTATACAACACTATGCATAATAGAATATAATATATATTTATAGAATAACTTTATAAAAGTATTATGTTTTATTACATTAATAATACCAATAAAACAAAACTAAGTGACTTATCACGTAAATATCAATAATCAATACCGTGTGCTACTATGCAACCACGCGTATTATTGTACTTTTAACACCGGGTGTTTCAACAGTATTAATGGTAAAACTTCCGTCGTTATTTCAATAAAATATTTTTGTCATTTTCTCATTCCGACAATAATTCCGTTGCAGGGTCCACCAATGATTGTACCGTCATACGGATATTCCCCGACAAAAAGAATATTTCCCGACCAATCGAATATTATATAACAACTTGCGTACTTTGCAAAATTTATAAATACTACCCACAACTATAACATTATATCAAATCCACACCATAATATTAAAAAAAAATATTTCGAAAAAATTAAATCTTTATTCATAAAATCTGGGGTCTCACATAAATGGTTATACCAATTCAACCAAAGTTTTGAAAGGTTTTACAATATGGCCCAATATGTGACTCCATTCATGGAGCTCGGGGGCTTGCTTAAGCGAGGGGAAGGTGTTAGGCACCCCCCCCCCCCCGACTTCCGTGAAACACAGTTACCGTGTCTTTTCTTTCCCTAAGCATGTTAAGTGTGTGTGTGTGTGTGTGTATGCAAATAAAGATGCTCGAAGTGCGTTATTTAAAATTAGTGTTATGCCTCTTTTGCACCTATATATAAAGTGATTGACTTATCAAAAAGTTCAATTTTAAGCAAAGAATATAAAAAGTGATGTTTTGAAAATAGGTTTTCAAACCCTTATGCTCAAATAGGAATTGAGGCTTTTGATACTTCCATTGTATTCCATATTCGTCTTGATTTGACTTTATTCAATATGTGAAACATCTTTGACAATATATAAATATATATATATATATAAGTTTCGGATTTCTTATGGGCATGAAAGCCATCGAAGTAAGCCCGAACACCACAACCACATTTTTCACTATTTTGGGGCCTTAAACCCGTATAACCGTCTTAAGGCCCTGGATTTACAAGTATAAAATTGGAAAACTAGTTGTACAAATGAAAAGTGTCCATCTTGGGAACCAGATCTAGATCCATTAGTGGGATCATAGATCATGTAGTTCCTAGACTCACATAATATCACATAAATAGTCTACACCATGAATATAATGCAATAAAACACATATTTATTTCTAGACGTCGCAAAACAAAGGATCAGTTAAATCCTTGCATGCGCGTAGCTAAAGCTTCCAGCGTCCTCTAAATACAGATCTAGGGTCGCGTGGTTGTTAAATACTTGCAAAAACTAGAAAGAAAACTAGATCTGTACAGATCTTAGCCAATATAGTTTCCAGGTTCAAGTTTCACAACTTTTAAACCAGTTAAAAACTAGATTTGGCTAGATCTAGTACTTATCTAGTCAATAAAGCTTAAATATTGACTATTTACAAGAAATGAACAATTAAAATGTCAGATCTATGTCATACAGAGGCAGATCTATATATATAGTACTTATATATATATATATATAGTAAAACAAGAAAAAGTAAATGATTTGAAGGGATCTTACAGTTACGCATGAGAATGGCTATCGAACGGCTTCTAGTGCCTCAAAACTCGTTTCCCACCAATTAAAATTTGATATGTTGTAGTATATATGTATATGAGTGTTTACAAAGAAGTTTTCAGAAATCGGAGTACGATAGAAGCTCTGTTTAGCTCTTCTAGCCTTTTTTCTCTCTCCTAAGCCCTTTCCTTCTCTTTTTTTCTCTATAAATGTGCTGGGGAGGGGGTATTTATAGACCCGATCTATCGCGGGTCTAACTACGGCAGCCACGGGTCTACCTGTGAATGGGACTGGTGGGCTCAGTCTGGTGGGCCCTGCTATCTCGACGTACATGCATTCTGATCAATGCACAGTTTGTTTAAACCTTCATAACTTGCAATCCGTAAATCTGATGGAGGCGTGCCATACCTTTCTGAAAATCTCTTTCTGAGAGCTACATAATGACATGGGGCTTGACCTTTTTTGAATCCGAGAAGATGGGTCCATAACCAGATCTTCAAGTCTTCGTAGTTAGTCCATTGAGCTGTCTGGCGCAGTTTTCACTCGGTATTGCTGTGATGGTTTTGTATGATATTATTCATAGTAGTTTGTTCAGTTTTGATGTCGAGTTGGCAAAATTACCTTTTTTCCCTTCCAGGTTAGTTTTCGGGCTTGATGCAGCTGCAGCAGTCTTCTCTTAGGGTTATCTCTAGGGTTTGACTGCTATTTACTTTTGTATATCCTCAGGGTTGTTTCTGATGTTGATTTGACACTTTCCCGAGGCTGTCTCCCGGGAATTTAATTTGATGTTTGTCGGGGCTGTCTCCTGGGTTGGTTTGATGAAGTCCTTAGGTTGTCTTCGGGGACTGGTTTGATGATTTTCTGAGGTTGTCTCCAGGGTTGGTTTAATGATGTCAACCTCCAGGGTTATCTCCAGAAGGTAAAAGACACTTTTCCCTCCTGCACGGTTAGTAATACGAATGAAAAATTTTGAGTTTCTTTAGATGTCCCTCTTTATCATGTTTATGCAGCGCAATGGAATAAATAGGATAAAGATTGCTAGACAATGGAAATATGAGAAATGCAAACTTAATGCAATGCATGGTATGATATGCTATGAATGTTGTATGCCTTTGTGGGGTCAACTGCCACAGCTTATATCAATGACCATTCCCTACTCTCTGATGGGGATGACTGTCATGGCTCGCACTTTCTCGAAATTCACATTAGAGTTGTTACCAACGCTCATTTTTTCCAGATACACATTCTTGTTTTACCTCCGCTGAGGATATTCTTCTTTTTATGAATAACCTCATTGGGGATTCCCGATGCTTATCCTAATTATAGTTTGCACCGGTTTGCATTATCGGATCCTTCTAGATGCCATGTTGGGATTGTCACCAACGGTTTGTAATATCAGATTCTCTGATATCTTCGCTGAAGTTGTTTTCAACTGCTTGCATCACCAGATCATCTCCGATGCTACGCTGGGGCTGTCGCCAATGGTTTGGATTTCTATCTTGTTTATGTCAGTATTCCTGCTGTGAGTAGAGCTTTCCATGATCCATTATCACAGAATCCTCCCGATGCCTACTTGAACAGTAGTTTTCAAAGGTTGACCATCACCGAACTTTCTCGATGCCTACTCCAACTATAGTTTACAAAGGTCTATCATCATCGAACTTTCTCGATGCCTACTCAAACGATAGATTATAACGGTTGACCATCACCGATCTCTCTCAATGCCTACTCGAACGGTAGTTTACAAAGGTCGATCATCACCGAACTCTCTCGATACCTACTCAAACGGTAGTTTACAAAGGTTGATCATCACCAAACTTTTTCGATCCCTACTCGAACGGTAGTTTACAATTATCTTCAATACCAAATTCTTCGATATCCTTGCTGAAGTATTGTCCAACGACTTGCATAACCTGACTCTACTTGAAACTTTGCTGAAGCTATCTTTTATAATAGGTTCCATCATCGGTCCCTCCCGATGAAGATAATTTTCAACAATTGTCAACACCAGACGCTCCTGATACTTCGCTGGGGATGTCACCAACGATTTGTAATATCAAATCGTATGATCTTCGCTGAAGTAGTTTTCAACAGCTTATATCACCAGACCCTTCCTGATGCTACGTTGGGGCTGTCACCAATGGCTTGCAGAAGAGTTTCAGACTTCCGAAGTTTGGTTGTCTATTTTAGGATTTCAGGCCATTTCTGCTCAATCGCGTAGAACCTTTTTTTTTATTTGACTTTTCATCTTCAGGGGACACCGCTATAACTCAAATTTGATTGAGCCGAGGGACCCACCCGATTGTCAAGCAGTTCACCTGCAGCTACCGTGAGTTTACTTACAGATCGTGGATGGATTTAAACTCCCCATGGCCCTTCAAAAGTCATTTTCAACTTGAACCTATTGAAAAAATTCGAAAATTCTCTCAGATCTACTCAGTTCGGGCTTCTTTTTTGCAAAATCCGTTACCGTTTACTCGTTCTGCACAACTCGGGTAATATTTACATCCTTTCTTTTCAAGTTTTGACCTTTAGAACGCTATATTTCATGCTTATTAAGTTTAAACACAATATAATAAATATTTATACACATATGACTTGATAAAATGAACAGACTTAGTAAATGCTTGTATTTTGCCATGCTGAACATTATGATGTAAAAAATTGATTTTTGAGACAGTCATTTTGTGCTAATTTTGCTAGTTTAGTCATCCTATTTGAGGACAAATGAGCATGTATTTTCATAAAAAATGCACATGCCAATTTGGCTACTATTGTGTCTTACTTTTGATATTTAACATTTATATTTTGATATTGGGTTGGTGTGATACTTAATGATCACCTAGTCATGCATATGTGCATGTGGATAGTCCATTTTATAAAGGAGACTCTGGCAAAAAAAATTCAAGAGTTTGGGAATTTAATGTACATGAAAATTTAACTCTACTAGGCATGTATGTTAAACTAATGCATGATTTATCACATAGGCTATGCATGATGCAATGATTTGAATTTAATAGCTTTAAATTTGCAACATACCTCACCATTTCTGAGGTGATTTGGAGATTTTGTTGCGGACATGGATTTAGATAGACCCGGCAGCTCTAGCTCTCGCAGGGTTTCATCTGGTGTGAGGAGGATGACTTCAACTGTTCCTTTGCCTCGTCCAGATCGGTAGCCTCACCGGTTGACTAAGTTAGTGATTCGTCCTATTCGGGTTAATAGGACGAATGCTATAGGCGAGGAGGATGTTCCTGTTGAGGACCCCGCTCATTCTTCTTCTACCCCACATAGGGATCTTTCCACTATTAATGTGATGATTCCTGATCTTCTAGATGATTTGAGACATCACCCATCGATCTATCTTCACGCGAACGAGTTAATGGAAGTTTTCATTTTTGCTTTTCTTCTTTCACCACTTTTGGGACAATTATTTAATCTTGATTTGAAATTGATGCAGGTTCCCGATTTTACTCAGCCCAAGGGGAATTATTTCAGCATTCATTCTATATGTCGGACCCTTAATTTGGAGTATGAGGAGATCGTCCACTCGTGGGGCTTTCAGGCTTTCTTTTTTATTCCTCCCCGTCGCTACCCCTGGGGTTATCTGCAGGCTTTATTTGAGCACTGGTTTCACTAGACTTAGTATCTCCATTTATTGGATTACAAGGTGATGATGACACCGATGGATTGGCGGTTCATCATTGGATTGGAGTTTACACGGGAGTCAGTGCCCTTAGTGACTAACATTTCACTGGCTGCAGTTTGATCCCTATTAGGAGTTCCTCCTTCAGCCCTCAAGGGTTGGGCTATTCGTTCTGGCCCTTTCAGCATTGATGCTTCATGTTGAGCTTTGTCCGAGCCTTTGCCTGCTGATTAGAGGGATAGATATCTCATTATTCAGTGATTGTTCTTGATTATCATTAGGGGTTATTTCCTAGCGGACAACTCCTCGACAGTCTTTTTTACTTTAGTTAGCGCCACTCGTGATGTGGACCGCGTCAGAGACTTTGACTGGTGCCCATTCACCTTTGCCTATTTCCTTTGAGGGATGTGCCTATGTTCAGAGGGCGTGACAGAGGTTTGGCTAGGCTTTTACCCATTTTTTCTAGTGATTAATTCCCCTTATCTTTTAATTTCTCCCGCTCGGGTCGTCAGTCATCATAACTGATGACATTTAATCGTTGCATTTTTAGTTTTGGTCATATAAGAGGCTTCCTTGCCTACACCCAGTTACTACTTTAGGCCTTGAGATTTATCCATGGGGACAGTGCTGGCATTATTCCACCTTGGCAGAGGTCCCTGTGGTGGAGGGGTTTACCCATTCTTGCTTACAGTTGGAGTTTTTGAATGTCGATGTCATTATATGGGTTCCTTACACCCCGAATCATCTGACAGTTGCTTTCGAGGATGATTTTCTGACCGGGGTAGAGTATGCATTATCCACTCGTCGGATCCCATTATTGACCAAGGGAGGCTGGGAGCTCTACTTCGGAGAGCGTGCTATCAAGAGCACTACATGGGAGATTCGTATTCCATATCTTCCTCCATTTAGATGCCATTGGTCTTTATCTCAGCTGGTCATAGAGATTCCCCTGATGGGCTTAGATGGCTTTACTTTATTAAAGGGTCCTTTCACTCAAGATGCTTTTTACCGTTAGTGGACTCCTCGCACCATTGGGGCTCAGACCCGCGCCACTTAGTTCCTGGCGGACATGGTTCCCAGGTCTGTGATGATGACAGACTGGATTGCCTACGTTAGATAGCCTACCCATTTGGAGCAGATTGCTAGCTTGACCTAGAGGTTGGATCGAGCGCATTTTTTCATCAGGCATCTAGGCCGAGAGTCATCAGAGGTAAATTCTTTTGATCCATCCAGCTCTAGCGTTGGTCCCACATTTGGCCCATTTTCTGACAATTTTACTGGAGCAGATCCCTCTCTGTATCGACCCGATATTCCCTCTGATAGAGATACGGTGACTCAAAGGAGTTACAGCAGGTTGCTCAGTTAGACGATGTCGATATCATAGATTTCTTTTGATAGGCTCTTGTTATCTCTTTTGATAGGCCTCTGTTAGCTATTGGGCGGATGTGCTCCATTTCCCTGTACATTTTTTAGTTGTAGACAGAGATAATGTATTTAATCTTTATTAAATGATGTATTTAGAAATGTATGTATAATGCTTTTCTTTATTGCATCATATTGTCATTTATCATTATCATTTATTATGATGCATGCACTATATGTCATGGATATGCATGTAAATTATTGAGTTTAGCATTGACCCCTAGATGGTTTCATGATACGGTTCTATAGATGTATTCATCCGTTGTTACCCGTATTGAGCATAGCCCGTCCACCTTGATAGCCTCATCTTTGAGATCTTTGTATGATAGTTTTCCTCATTCAGATCGGATATATATATATATATAAAAAACAAAAATGAGATAATTTCTACCGGCAGTTTTGAAAAATAGGTAAGTGGGGGTCCAAATAATACGCCAAAATTTATAATAAATACTTCATAAAAATTGCCTCAATATTTTTAACAACATTTATTCATCATTATTATAACTAGCAATATTAACAATCAGATCATTCCCAAGAAAGATGGGGCTTTCCGATAAGGATTTCTCCTTATTGACGCACAATTAGGTGACCAAACCCCTTTCCTCGATAGAACTTTCTAGACATTGTTAATTATGCAGATAATAATATGAATAACTTGTCATCTAAATTATTGATTTAATAATATAAAATATTGAAACAATAATTGAATCAATTAACGTGAGATACTATGCAGCAATTACTGTAGCAATAATTGAATAAAACTGAGCGACATCTCACGTAAGCATTAATAATCAATACCGTGTGCTACTATGAAACCACGCATATTACTGTACTTTTACCACCGAGAAATCCATAGGTATACAACATCCATTCCGAGTCGCCAAATACATGGTATGTAAACAACTACAACTTTATTAATACAATTGTCGCAAAATATTACAACACTTAAACCTGTGAGTTTAAATACAAATATTGTCATCTAGATAATATTCACACTCAAATAAGTCCTCATTATAATTATTGATACACTATTTTACAAAATAAAGTGAGGACTACTAAAACAACTTCTAGAACCATCATTCCACATCCCGACTAAGACTCGCTACATTCTCGCCTCCCGAGAAGAAAAATGAAACAAAAAGGAAAAGGGTGAGCTCAACTAGCCCAATAAAGAATATTATGACTAAGATAATATAGAACAAATTATCGTTAGTCCTCAACAGGAAAAATCTAATGTAATACAATAGACAACAAGTTTTAAATCAATATTCGCAATGAAATAATAATTCATTGAAGAGTTAAGTAGAGAATGAAATCTACTATCTTCTATATATGAATTTAAAAGTTCATCATCAATATTTTATCCCTCATAACATCAATCAAATATATATCTAGAATCAAATATTCATCTTTGCACCACAAAAGCCAAAGATATTCATCACCGGGTCATGTTCATCTAAACACATGTTCATCTTTGCATCACGCCAAAGATATTCATCAAAAAATCATTCATCTTTGCACTATATGCCAAAGATATTCAAGGTTATATCATCATTTAGGACCGAGGATGATAAAAAATATTTTAAAGAAAATGAATCCAAATGAAACAAAAGAACAAATATTAAGGATTCGTGATTTTAAACAATCCAAGTTCAAAAATACTTCATAAATAACCATAAGTGGAGTAAAATTCAAGAATGAAGATCAAAACATGGATACAATCAAAGCTAGTATCCATAATAGATATCTTGGACAAAAAATAAAAATTTAATTTTTTCGTGAATGAATAATGTCGATTCGTGAATAATGTCAGATACGTGAATAAGGTCGATACGTGAATAGTAACCCCGACACTAAAAGACAAGAATTTCACAAGAAAATCTTACCAATATTCCGGCATAATGATATTGAAAGAAATAATATCATTTATAAAAAAAATAACATCCCTTACCTCGAAAAGACAAGACTTCCGATCGAATATCGGATATAGTGTCAAGGAACTTCAGACCAGATAACAACACTCAAAGTACCAAAATACTCACAAAAATACGCCGATATTATAGAGAGAGAAAACTTTAGTTTCGTGTGATTTTCAATTCTAACCTAAGCACCCTATTTATATAGAAAATGCTTAGAACACCAAAGTAAAAAAATTTAATAAAATATTAATATATTTATAAAATTTTCACGCCCACCTTAGAAATCTGATTCAAAGATCATTTACACACATGTGGGGCCCACCAATAATAAAAAAAATTTTTTAAAAAAAAATATTTAAAACTTCAAAAATCAATTATTCAAACTTCAATAATTCATAATAAATAGCCTTTTATCAAAAAAAAATTGAATCTTATGTCCATTCCATAGGAAATTCAATTTCTACAACTTTGTAGTTTTAAGTTTTTCCAAATTCAAAATGTAAATTGAATCAAATCCACATACTGACGATTTACTGTGTTATAATCAAATTTCAACCAAGAATGGGGTCCACAAACATGAAAAAACATGTTTTAAATATTTTTAGTAACAAAAATATTCTTTCCTCCTCATTTACTCATATATCCCACATTCATTGTAAAAATATCACCATTATTTTATTATTATAATATAATAATATATTTAAATGAATTATTTTATCAAAAAGATAAAATATCAATTTTCAACAATTGTCACATTAAAAATTTTCTCCATCTATATCCACATAAAATGAATATTTTCCTTATCATATAAATCAATAATTAATTATTCACAAATAATATTACATGTAATCACAATATCGATAAACTGTGCCGCTCCTGTGAAAGAGGGGCTTTCCAATAAGGATTTTTCCTCTACATCGGGCGCAAGTAATTAGGTGACCAAACCTCTCCTTAGATGTAACTTTCTAGACATTGCCAATAATGCTATCTAATAATATTATTCAAATAATATGAATTATTGATCCGATAATGGAAAAAATATGTGTAGTGACAATTATTGAAACAACAATAATATAAAATATCAACGTAGCAATTATTGAATCAATAAAATAAAATATTAAACAAGAAATTATAAGTAATAATTATCGAGTAGTGCCTTCTTACGTAAGAATCAATAATTGGTGCAATACCGTGCTGCCATGCGTGCAACAACGCCAGACATCGTGTTTTAAACCACCGGTATTCCAACAAGATAACTGAGAATAACTACGCCTGTTATTTATAAACAACTTATACTTGTTGCTTTCTTCATCCAATCGCTTTTCGTTATGGGCCCACATAAGGTCGCGCTATTGTCGCATTTAATATTCCCGACAAAGAAGAATATTCCACCACCAAACTAATATTCCCTAACAACAATGAATATTTTATAACCACTTGCTTATTTGAAATATTTTAAGATTTTACCCATAACTAACCACATTAATCAATTCAACCCTTACTATTTCAAAATAATAAATAGAGAAATTCAATTTCATTTATAATAAGTGGGGTCTTACAACCTCCCTCCTTATGAAATTTCATCCTCTAAATTGACGACGACGACTGGTGTTTCAAAAGGTGAGGATACTCGCTTTCATTTCGCTTTCCAACTCCCTGTGTCATTTCCTCAATAGCATGGTTCCTCCACAAAACTTTCGACTTGTGGTATGACCTTTGTGTGCGTAGACATGCTCCTTTCTATCCAAGATCTTGACAGTACCTCCTCGTGACGTTAAGTCTTCGCTATCTCATCCTCGGGTTCTAACTCAATAACGTGGTTCGGTCTTTCACATATTTACGAAGCTACGAGATATGTGAAAAACATTATGAACACGTAGACATACTTGAGGTAACGCGAGTCTATAGGCCACATTTCCTACTTGGCCAAGAATCAAATGGACCAATAAATCGTGGATCGAGCTTTCTCTCTTCCCAAATCTTGTAACTCCTTCCATGGAGCAACACGCAACAATACATGATCCCCAATACTAAATTCCACGCCCTTTCGATGAAGATCCGCATAACTCTTTTGTCGATCTTGTGCCATTTGTATACATTGTCGAATCATTTGGATCTTTTCCGTAATATACATGTACCAACTCTCGTCCCAATAATGTTGCTTCACCCACCTCATCCCAAATATATCGGAGAGTTTACACTTTCATCCATATAATGCTTCAAATGGAGCCACACCTATACTTGCTTCGATAATCGTTGTTGTAGGAGAATTCCACCAATGGTAAATACTTATCCCAACTCCCTTTGAAGTCTAGGACACAAAGTCTTAATAGATCTTCAAGAGTTTGAATAGTCCCTCTCGATTGTCCGTCTGCTTTGAGGATGGTATGCCGAACTCAATCGTAAATCCGCGCCCATAGCTTTTTGCAAGCTAACCCAAAATCGTGAAGTAAATCTGGGTCACGATCCAAACTATGGATACCGGCATGCCATGCAATCTCACAATCTCATTTACGTACATACGAAAGCAAGACGCTCAAGGAATAAGTCTCCAGAGACGCAAGAAAAATGAGCAGATTTAGTTAATCTATCAACAATAACCCAAATCGCATCTATGCCTTGAGAAACCGTGGAAGACCCGTGAACTAAATCCATGGTAATGTGTTCCCACTTCCATTTTGGAATCTCAAGTGGTTGCAATGGACCCTTTGGCACTTGATGCTCCGCCTTTACACGTTGACAAGTTAAACACCTCGAGATAAACTTCACGATCTCTCTCTTCATATTGTTCCACCAAAATGTATGTCAAGATCACGATACATTTTGGTACTTCCAGATGGATTGCAAACGGTGTATTGTGTGCCTCCATCATGATCTTGTATTTCAAATCAGAGTCATTAGGAACACAAAGTCTGGAGTGGACTCGAAGTATTCCTTCTTCATCGATTCTTGCTTCCGAATAGCACCTTCTTGTACTTTCTTCTTCATACGCATCACCCCGGGTCCGTGGGCTTAAGCAACTTTAACTTTATCGATTAAAGTTGGTTCTACGCGATACTTGACATCATCGCATGGGTCCCCTGAGTCTTGAATTCTATCTTCATCTTTTGTAAATCACACAAAATGGGCCTTTGTGTTGACAACATCGCACTTGTTCCCAAGATATGATCTTCTACTTAATGCGTCACTACCACGCTTCGCTTTTCCAGATGGTATTGAATGGTATGGTCGTAGTCTTTCAACAACTCGAGCCAACGTCGCTGCAAGATGTTGAGTTCCTTTTGGGTGAAGAAATATTTGAGGCTTTTATGGTCCTAATATATCTCCACTTTCTCCCCATATAAATAGTGTCTCCAGATCTTTAACGCGAAAACGACGATCACGCTAACTCTAGATCATGAGTAGGATAATTCCTCTCATATTCTTTAAGTTGTCGCGAGGCATAGGCTATGACTTTCCCATGTTCAGATGAGAACACATCCTAACCCTTTGCCTCAAGCATCATCAGAGATAACAAATCCATCCGAACCAGATGGTATTGTCGTAACAGTGCCAAATGAGTCTCCTCTCTTGAGATCTTGAAAACTCTTTCGCATTCCTCGCTTCCATACTTAATTTTGTATCTTACGAGTCACCGAGTTAATCTGAGTAGCGATTCGAGAAAATCCTTCCACTAATCTCCGATAATAACCAAATTTAAGCCCGTAAAGTTACGATTTTGGCCACCGAATTTTGCTGTTCTAACTTTGTATTGCTTCAATCTTCGCCGGGTCAACAGATACTCCATGTTTTGACACCACGCGCCCAAGGAATGCTACTTCCTCAAGCCGTAACTCGCATTTCTTCAACTTGGCATATAGCTTGTTTTCACGTAAGCCTTGGAGTACCAAACTTCAAATGGTGCTCATGATCTTCACGACTTTTGAATATATGAGGATGTCATCAATAAAGACAACAACGAATCGATCCAAATATTCCTTGAAATACCTGGCTCATCATATCCATGAAAGTCGCAGGAGCATTAGTCAATCCAAAAGACATGACTAAGAATTCATAATGCCCGCATCGAAGTTCTAAAGGCGCCTTTTGAATATCCTCGCTTCTAATCTTTCATTGATGATATCCGTAATCTAAGATCGATCTTTTGAAAAGAATGTGCTCCTTGTAATCGGTCAAACAGTCATCAATGCGAGGTAATGGATACCTATTCTTGATGGTGACATGGTTCAATTCTCGATAGTCAATACAAAGTCGATACTCCGCTTTCTTCTTTACAAATAAAATAGAGCACCCCAAGGAGATGTACTAGGATTTGAATGAAAACCGATGTCCAACAACTCGTCAGAGTTGGACCTTTAACTCTGAAGTTCAATAGAGCCATTCGATATGGGGTTTTAGAAATGGGCTTTGTACCAAGTTCAAGGTCAATAAAGAATTCAACTTCACGCTCGGGGTAGACCGAAGTTCTTCAGAAATACGCAGAAATTCACTAACAATGTAAATATTATTCAAATCGACGTGTTTTTGTTCAAGTCCATAACATGGGCTAAGAAAGCTTGACATCCATTTTTCAATAAACGAATGCTTTTATGGCTTGATATGACAATTGATTGATTTAGTGGTTTAGTTGTTTGAATTTCAATAACAAAGTTGGTTAGGAATATGAAAACTAACAACCTTATTTAAATCAATCAATTTTGGCATGATGAGTGGTTAACCAATCAATCCCTAAAAATCACATCAAATGCAAGTATTTTTAAAGAGATAAGATCACAGTAATGTGATGGTGCCAACTTGGATCAAACAAGATTTATAAATAAAGAGATGTAATGAAAAGTTTCTCCTAATGGAGTCTCCACAGATAAGTCAAAGTCTAATTTCTCCTGAGTCAAGTTTAAACGCTGAGCACAAGCAGAGAGATAAATGAATGGGTAGTAAACCCAGATTCAGTAAGGTATAAACTTTGCAAGAATTTATGATTAGCTTACCCGTGATCACCTCGCTTTGGGTTCCTCGATTTTGACAACCACGACAAACGCTCTTCCAGAACCGCTGACTTTGACTTTTTTTTCGGGACTTTTCGAGTCACCATCCTCACTGGACTTGGTTTTCGCTACAAGACAATCTCGAGCGATATGTCCTTCCTTTCCATAATTATAGCATACCTTGAACTATTGTGGATAGTTTTCAATGATATGTCCCTCTTTCCAGATTTATAAGATACGACCGGTGGTCGCTTCTCCTCCCTTAGAACCAGTTGTCGCCGGTCGACGCCTTCACATTGTCATTGTTGAATCTCCTCTTTTTAAAATCTCCCCGACTCGCTTCTTCTATTTTCATGGCCACGATTACCACCAGAGTGGTTACCGCTTGTGTCCAGATTTTTCTTTTTCCCCACCGGTTATCATTGTTCGATGATCGCCGCCACCCAGATGACCTCGGTTGTGGTCCTCATTGAACGTATTCTCATTATCTCGCCTAATAATTGAGCCCCATGTTGACAACATCCGAATATAGAGAAAATTTATGAGAAATGAGATATCGACGATATCTTGGTTTCAAACCTCTCGTAAACATCCGCCATACACGCTCCTCATTCTCCACCAAATGAGGTAAAACTCGATAACTCCGCTAACTTCGCCCAGACATCGACACAATCATGTTGTTTTGTTCAAGTCCTAATAAACTCTACCTCCTTCATATGATTGAATACTTTCGTGAAAGTACTTGTCATTGAAAAGTTTTTCAAACGTTTCCCAAGACATGTCGAAAGTGCAGGCAGTCGGGTACGCTTCATAAACTCCCACCAAGAATCCGCCACGCCACGGAACATAAAGGTGGCGAATGGAACCTTCGTTCTTCCCGCATCCCAAGACATCGAATATCTTGGTAATTTGTTTAACCCACGTTTTCGCTTTGATCGGATCCGCTTTTCCCGCAAATTCGTGGTCCCAACTCTTTGAATCGCTTGGATGTGACAAGTCGCATTGCTATCATTTCCACCAGATTTTGTACACGAAGTCTCCTCTTCGATTTTGCATGAATCGCAAAAAGCTTCTAAACATCCCATGCTCATCATCATCTCTTCAAGTGGTGTTGTTTTTATGAGGAGGAACATTGCCTACCGCTGCAGACGCTTTCTCCTCATGGTGAGTAAAGGTGTCTCCACGGCCTCATTTACTCCATCGTTAATTCTCGCTGCCATATTCAAATATCGCCATAAAACAAGGGTTAATTAAAGAAATTAACATATCACATAATATCCCTATATTTTGACCAACCAACAAATAAGCTTAGTAGGACACACACTAACAAGGATTTACTCTGCTCTCCCTCCTAGTTCTATTCCCGATCTCCGCCAGAGACCATATCCCTAAGCTCGATATTAATCGTGACGCCCCCAAAATAGGTATACAACACCCATTTCGAGTCGCCAAATACATGGTATGTAAACAACTACAACTTTATTAATACAATTGTCGTGGCAAAATATTTACAACACATAAAACTGTGAGTTTAAATACAAATATTGTCATCTAGATAATATCCACACTCAAATAAGTCCTCATTATAATTATTGATACACTATTTTACAAAAATAGTGAGGACTACTAAAACAACTTCTAGAACCATCATTCCACACCCCGACTAGTACTCGCTACATTCTCGCCTCCCCGAGAAAAAAAATGGAACAAAAAGGAAAAGGGTGAGCTCAACTAGCCCAAAGAAGAATATTATGACTAAGATAATATGTAACAAATTATCGTTAGTCCTCAACAGGAAAAATCTAATAGAATACAATAGATAACAAGTTTTAAATCAATATTCGCAGAATGAAATAATAATTCATTAGAAGAGTTAAGTAGAGAATGAAATCTACTATCTTCTATATATGAATTTAAAAGTTCATCATCAATATTTTATCCTCGTAACATCAATCAATATATATATAAATTGAATCAAATATTCATCTTTGCACTATGTGCCAAAGATATTCATCATGGTCATGTTCATCTAAACACTGCTCATCTTTGCACTACGCCAAAGATATTCATCGAAAATCATTCATTTTGCACTACATGCCAAAGATATTCAATTATATCATCATTTAGGACCGAGGATGATGAAAATATTTTAAAGAAAAACGAATCCAAAGTGAAACAAAAGAACAAATATTAAGGATTCGACTTTTAAACAATCCAAGTTCAAAAATACTTCATAAATAACCATAGTGGAGTAAAATTCAAGAATGAAGATCAAAAACATGGATACAATCAAAGCTAGTATCCATAATAGATATCTTGGACAAAATGAAAATTTAATTTTTCTATGAATAGTGTCGATTCGTGAATAGTGTCGATACGTGAATAAATAGTAGATACGTGAATAGTAACTCCCGACACTAAAAGACAAGAATTTCACAAGAAAAAATCTTACCAATATTCCAAGATAATGATATTGAAAGAAATAATATCATTTATAAAAAAATAACATCTCTTACCTCAAAAAAAGAGAAAGATTTCGATCGAATATCGATATAGTGTCAAGGAACTTGCACCATATAACAACACTCAAAGTATCAAAATACTCACAAAATACGCCGATATTATATAGAGAGAAAACTTAGTTTTTCGTGTGATTTTCAATTCTAACCCAAGACCCTATTTATAGAAAATGCTTAGAACACCAAAGCGTAAAATTTAATAAAATATTAATATATTTATAAAATTTTCACGCCCACCTTAGAAATCTGATTTCAAATCTCATTTACACATATGTGGGGCCCACCAATAAAAAAAAAAAATGTTTTTTTTTAAAAAATATTTAAAACTTCAAAAAAAATCAATTATTCAAACTTCAATAATTCATAATAAATAGCCTTTTATCGTAAAAAATTTGAATCTTATGTCCATTCCATAGGAAATTCAATTTTCTACAACTTTGTAAGTTTTAAGTTTTTCCAAATTCCAAATGTAAATTGACCAAATCCACATACTGGATGATTTTACAAGCTATAATCAAATTTCAAATAAAAATGGGGTCCACAAACATGAAAAACATGTTTTAAATATTTTAGTAACAAAAATACTCTTCCTCCTCATTTACTCATATATCCACATTCATTGTAAAAATATCACCATTATTATATTATTATAATATAATAATATATTTAAATGAATTATTTTATTGTAAAAGATAAAATATCAATTTTTTCAACAATTGTCACATTAAAAATTTTCTCCATCTATATCCACATAAAATGAATATTTTTCTTATCATATAAATCAATAATTAATTATTCACAAATAATATTACGTAATCACAATATCGACAACCGTGTCGCTCCCAAGAAAGAGGGGCTTTCCAATAAGGATTTCTCTCATCATCGCGCAGCAATTAGGTGACCAAACCTCTCCTTAGATGTAACTTTCTAGACATTGCCAATAATGCTATCTAATAATATTATTCAAATAATATGAATTATTGATCCGATAATGGAAAATATCGTGTAGTGACAATTATCAAACAACAATAATATAAAATATCAACGTAGCAATTATTGAATCAATAAAATAAAATATTGAACAAGAATTATCGTAATAATTATCGAAAGTAAAGTGCCTTCACGTAAGAATCAATAATTGGTGCAATACCGCAGTGCCATCGCAGGCAACAACGCCAGACATCGTGTTTTAACCACCGTATTCCGTATTCCAATTTATAAAAAGATAATCGGTGAATAACTACGCCTGCTATTTATAAACAACTTATACTTGTCATTTTCTTCATCCAATGAAATTTCATTTTATGGGGCCCACATTAAGGTCGCTACTATTTCGCATTTAATATTCCCCGATAAAAGAAGAATATTCCACTTACCAAACTAATATTCCCCGACAACAATGAATATTTTATAACCACTTGCTTATTTGAAATATTTATGATTTTACCCATAACTAACCACATTAATCAAATCAACCCTTACTATTTCAAAATAATAAATAGAGAAATTCAATTTCATTTATAATAAGTTGGGGTCTTAGAATATAATAGACAACAAGTTTAACTGCAGCGGAACAAACAATCCATTAGAAGAGTCAAGTAGAGCATGATATCTACTATCTTCCATGATTTAAAAGTTTATCATCAATTTTATCATTGAGACTCAGCTTAACAAATAATCCACATCAATGAATTATCCATGCACTACGGGCCAAGGATATTCATTATTATCACCAATGGCCATGATCGTGCCAACAATTGTTCATCAATGCACTACGGGCCACTGAGGACTTTTACCACATCACTTGTAACATTACGGGTCATTATTATACCGAATGACCCCTGGTCATAATCATACCAATCAACAATCCATCTATGCACTACGGGCCAAAGATGACTTTCATAACAATATAAACATGAGGATGATGACAATGATATAAGAATTTAATTAAATGCAAGCAAAGGATAAATTCTAAATATTTATAATTTAATTTATCCAGAATTCAATAATGTCCAAATTGTCAACATGATACTGCTTTGTGGAGTAAAATTCAAGAATAATATTGTATCAAAAATGATTTAGACCGAAACAAAATCAATTTTTGTCATGAATAGTACCCGAGTGAATAGTACCCCGTGAATAACACTTCGGGAATAGTACCCCGGTGTGTTTTAGGAAGGAAGGGTTACCCCCTATTTATAGTGCAGCACGGAGGAGAAAACCAACCGAATCAGCCTAACTTTGCCAAATTCTTTCCTCCGCCTAACCTACTGCACATGCATGCCTAACTCTTCGTTTGTTTTGATTGGATGAGGGCCCACGAATTATTTGAAAACAAGGAAATCATTCCTTGCCTAATTCTTTCAGTTTTTTTCTCTGCCAAATTCATATCTCCCATCTTTATGGGCCCACAAAAGTTAGGCAACACTACTTTGCTGACCTTTATTCAAGCCACCAAAAATATACAAAGCATTCACATATCCGTATATATATATATATATATATATATATATATTATAATATTATTTTTTAAATAATTATAATATATTTAAATAAATATTTTATCGGAGAAGATAATTGAAATTCCACAGAAAATATGTCAAACTTTCAAAAAATATCTCATGCTGAATTTCTTCATTTATATAAAAATTTGTACTAATATCCACCATAAAATAATTAATATTATAAGCTCATAATATCAACAATCATATCATTCTCAAGAAAGAGGGGGCTTTTCGATAAGGATTTATCCTTATTGGCGAGCAATTAGATAATATAACCCCTTTCCTCGACAGAATTTTCTAGACATTGTCAATAATGCTAACTAATAATATGAATAATTGTGTTGTGTCAATTATTGATTTAATAATGTAAAATATTGTGCAGATGATACTGTGACAATAATTGAATCAATAATATAAGAGACTGTGCAACAATTACTGTGGCAATTATTGAATAAAACTGAGTGGCTTCTCACGTAAGCATCAATAATCAAAGACACTGTACAATACCGTGTGCTACTATGCAACCACGCGTATTACTGTACTTTTATCAACGGGTATTTCAACAGTTAATGGTAAAACTTTCGCATTTATTTTTATAAAAAGATATTTATGTCGTTTTCTAACTCCGACAATAATTCTGTTGTGGGGTCCACCAATGATTATGACATCGTACGAATATTCCCCGACTAATCGAATATTTTATGACAACTTGCTTACTTTGAAAAATTTGTAAATATTACCCACAACTATAAAATTATATCAAATCCACACCATAATATTCAAAAATAATATTAGAGAAAAAATTAACATTTATTCATAAACGTTGAGGTGTTACAACCTCCCCTTCTTATAAAATTTCATCCTCAAAATTAGTGTACGTACCGGGTATGTCGAAGAGGTGAGGATACCTTGATTTCATTTCAGATTCTAACTCTCAGGTCATTTCCTCAACATCGTGGTTTCTCCACAAAACTTTAACTTGAGGTATAACCTTAGAGCGTAGAATATGCTCCTTCTTATCCAAGATTTTAACCGGTACCTCTTCATACGTTAAATCTTCCGCTATCTCGTCTGGTTCTAACTCAATAATGTGGTTTGGGTCTTCCACATATTTATGTAACATTGATATGTGAAAAACGTTATGAACACGAGTCATACTTGGCGTTAAGGCGAGTCTATAGGTCACAGTTCCTACTCGATCGAGGATTTCAAATGGGCCAATGAATCGAGGAGTGAGCTTTTCTCTCATTCTTAATCTTGTAACTCCTTTCCATGGAGTAACATGTAACAACACATGTTCTCCAACATTGAATTCCACATCCTTTCGATGAAGATCAACATAACTCTTTTGTTGATCTTGTGAGGTCTTTATACGTTGCCGGATCATTTGTATCTTTTCCGTTGTCATGCATACCAATTATGGTCCCAACAACGTTGCTTCACCCATCTCATCCCAACATACTAGAGAACGACACTTGCGTCCATACAACACCTCGAATGGAGTCGATACTTGCTTGATAACTATTGTTGTAGGAGAATTCCACCAATGGCAAGAACTTGTCCCAACTTCCTTTGAAGTCAAGGACACAGAGTCTTAATAGATCTTCCAAAGTTTGAATAGTCCTCTCTGATTTCCCGTCCGTTTGAGGATGATATGCCGAACTAAATCGTAAATTTGTACCCATAGCTTTTTGCAAACTAACCCAAAACCGTGAAGTGAATCTTGGGTCTCGATCAGAAACTATGGATACTGGCATACCATGCAATCTTACAACCTTGTTTATGTACATACGAGCAAGACGTTCAAGTGTATAAGTTTCTCGTATTGGTAAGAAGTGAGCAGACTTGGTCAATCTATCAACAATGACCCAAATCGCATCTATGCCTTGAGAAACTTTGGGAAGACCGGTAATGAAATCCATGGTAATGTGCTCCCACTTCCATTCTGGAATTTCAAGTGGTTGCAATGGACCTTTTGGTACTTGATGCTTCGCCTTGACTCGTTCACACGTTAGACACCTTGAGATAAACAACGCTATCTCTCTCTTCATATTGCCCCCACCAAAATATATATCGAAGATCATGATACATTTTGGTACTCCCAGGATGGATTACAAATGGTGTGTTGTGCGCCTCCCTCGTGATTTTATACTTTAAATCAGGGTAGTTAGGAACACAAAGTCTGGAGTTGACTCGAAGTATTCCTTCTTCATCGATTCTTGCTTTCGCAGATATCACCTTCTTGCACTTTCTTCCTCATACGATCACTCCAGTGTCCAGAGCTGAAAGCAATTTTAACTTTATCAATTAAAGTCGGTTCTACTCGTATATTTGCCATCATCACATGGGTCCCTGAAGTCTTTAACTCTATCTCCATCCTTTGCAAGTCACACAAAATGGGCTTTTGTGTTGTCAATATTGCACTCGTACCCCGCATATGATCTTCTACTCAATGCATCAGCTACCACGTTCGCTTTTCCAGGATGGTATTGGATGGTATGATCATAATCTTTCAACAGTTCAAGTCAACGTCATTGTCGCATGTTGAGTTGCTTTTGAGCGAAGAAATATTTGTGCCTTTTATGATCCGTAAAGATCTCCACTTTCTCCCATACAAGTAATGCCTCCATATTTTAAGTGCGAAGACAACAGCTGCCAACTCTAGATCATGAGTAGGATAATTCCTCTCATACTCTTTGAGTTGTCTTGAGGCATAGGCTATGACTTTCCCATGTTGCATGAGGACACATCCTAACCCTTTGCCATCCATCATGATTTTATATTTTAAATCAGGGTCGTTAGGAACACAAAGTCTGGAGTTAACTCTAAGTATTCCTTCTTCATCGATTCTTGCTTCTGGAATAGCACCTTCTTACATTTTCTTCTTCATACGCATCAGCTCTAGGTCTGTAGTTTGAGTAGCTTTAACTTTATCGATTAAAGTCGGTTGTACTCGTATATTTGTCATTATCACGTGGGTCCCTGGAGTCTTTATCTCTATCTCCATCCTTTCCAAGTCATACAAAATGGGCATTTGCGTTGACAATATCGCACTCGTACCCGCATATGATCTTCTACTCAATGCGTCAGCTACCACATTTGCTTTTCCAGGATGGTATTGAATAGTATGATCATAATCTTTCAACAGTTCAAGCCAACGTCGTTGCCGCATGTTAAGTTTCTTTTAAGTGAAGAAATATTTGAGGCTTTTATGATCCGTAAAGATCTTCACCTTCTTCCCATACAGGTAATGCCTCCAGATTTTAAGTGCAAAAATGACAGCTGCCAACTCTAGATCATGAGTAGGATAATTTCTCTCATATTCTTTGAGTTATCATGAGGCATAGGCTATGACTTTCCTATGTTGCATAAGAACACATCCTAAACCTTTGCCTGAAGCATCACTGTAGATAACAAATCCCTTCGAACCAGATGGTATTGTCAGAACAGGTACTGAAATGAGTCTCCTCTTGAGTTCTTGAAAACTCTTCTCACATTCCTCGCTCCAACCGAATTTGTATCTTTCCGAGTCAGCTGAGTTAATGGTGTAGCGATTTGAGAAAACCCTTCTACGAATCTCTGATAATAACCAGCGAAACCGAGAAAGCTACGTACTTCGGTCACTGACTTAGGTTGCTCCCAGCTTTGAATTTCTTTAATCTTTGTCGATTCAACAGATATTCCATGATTTGATATCACGTGCCCAAGGAATGCTTCTTCCTCAAGCCAGAACTCTCATTTCTTTAATTTGGCATATAGCTTGTTCTCACGAAGCTTTTGGAGTATCAGCCTCAAGTGTTGCTCATGATCTTCATGACTTTTGGAGTAAATGAGGATGTCATCAATAAATACGACCCCAAAGTGATCTAAATATTCTTTGAATACTCGATTCATCATATCCATAAAGGAAGCATAAGCATTAGTCAATCCAAAAGACATGACTAATAATTAGTAATGCCCGAACCGAGTTCTGAAAGTAGTCTTTAGAATGTCATCAATTTTAACCTTTAATTGATGATATCTGGAACGAAGATCTTTGAAAAGAATTTGGCGCCTTGCAACTGGTCAAACATATCATCAATATGAGGTAACGGGTACCTATTTTTAATGGTGACATAATTTAACTCCCGATAATCAATACAAAGTCACATACTTCCATCTTTCTTCTTCACGAATAGAACAGGAGCACCCCAAGGAGACGTACTAGGACGAATGAAACCGATGTCTAACAATTCCTATAGTTGGGTTTTTAACTCCTGAAGTTCAATAGGAGTCTTTCGATATGGGTCTTTGGAAATGGATTTTGTACCGGACTCAAGGTCGATACAAAATTCAATTTCACGCTCTGGGAGTAGGCCAGGAAGTTCTTCAGGGAATACCTCAGGAAATTTATTAACAATAGAAATATCATTCAAATTTGACGTATTTTTATTTAAATCCGTGACATGAGCTAAGAAAGCTTGACATCCATTTTTCAATAAACAAAAAACTTTATGGCTTGATATGATAGTGATTGACTTTAGTGGTTTGGTTGCTTGAATTCGCATAATAGGTTGGTTAGGAATATGAAAACTAACAACTTTACAAAAACAATTAATTTTTGCATGATGTGTAGTTAACCAATAAATCCCTAAAATCACATCAAATGCAAGTATTTTTAAGGAAATAAGATCGACAAGTAATGTGAGGGTACCGATTTGAACCAAACAAGACTTATAAACAGTGGATGTAATGAAGGTTTCTCTCAACGGAGTTTTAACAGATAAGTCAAAGTCTAATTTCTCCGTAGTCAAATTTAAACGTTGAGCGCAAGTAGGAGAAATAAAAGAATGGGTAGAACCGGTATCAAATAAGGTATAGACTTTTCTAGTGTTTATAATTAGCTTACCTGTGATCACCTCGTTCGGATTCCTCGCTTTTTGGGAGGTTATGGCAAATGCTCTCCCTTGAACTACCGATTTTGTCTTGTTTGAGATTGCCTTTGATGCCTCCATCCCAGCTGGACTTGACTTTGGTGCACGATAAAATCGGGCTAGGTGACCTTCTCTTCCGCAATTGTAACATATTTTGATCGCTACGCATGCTTTGGACCGATGTGTCCCTCCCTCCAGATTTGTAACATCTGACCGCTAATCGTTCTCCTTCTTTAATAATAACAAAATGGTTCGACGCCTTTCCATCATTATTGAATCTCCTCTTCTTAAAATTTCCACTTCTATTATCTTGGCCATGATTACCACCGAAGTGGTTACCATTTCTGGCATGTTGATTCCCTCCTCGTTTGTTATCACCGCTTCGATGACTGCTACCACTAGTATTATCGATTTGCCGGCTGCTCTCTCTTGGTTGGGTTAACTCATTATTGTGCTCCAATAACTGATCCCTATTTACAACATCTTAAAACAAACATAATTTGTGAGAAATTAGGTATTTACGTATCTCAGGTTTTAAACCTCTTAGAAACATCCATGTCATTCTCTCTTTATTATCAACTAAGTGGGACGCAAACCGGGACAACTCGGCAAACTTAGCCTCTTACTGTGACAGGGTCATATTATTTTACTCTAGCTTGATGAACTCCATTTCTTTCATGTGACGAATACTTTCGAAAAAGTATTTATCGTTGAACAGTTCTTGGAACTTTTCCCAAGACATCTTCAATGCGGTAGGTTGAGTACGCTTTACAAATTCTCACCAATAATTTGCCTCTCCTCGCAACATGAAGGCAGCAAAAGGAACCTTTTGCTCCTCGGAGCATCCCAAGACATCAAATATCTTGGTGATCTGCTTTATCCACGCCTCCGCCTTAAGTGGTTGTGGCTCTCCCAAAAACTCCGGTGGTCCCAACTCCTTGAACTGCTTAGCGGTGACCATCCGAGAGTTGCCAGTGTTTCCACCAGTATTTTGAACAGGAGTCGTTCTCGCCTGATATTGCATGAATTGCATAAAGCCTCTGAACATCCCATCATTCATTGTTTGGTCAGTGTTGTTATTTTCCTAAGGATTATTGCCTTCTGGATGCACATTATCCTGGTTATGGATCTGTGGTGACTCAACGGTCTCTTGTGCTCCATTGTTATTCTCAACATTCTCGGATGTCATTTTCAAACACTGCCACAAAATAAGGGTTAATTGACATGCCACATATTATCCCTATATTTTGACCGACCAATTAAATAACAAATAAAGTTAGGTAGGTCATACTAGTGAAGGAATTACCCGTCTTTCCCCCTCCTAGATCTAGTCTCACATCTCAGCCAGGGATCATATCCCTAAGCTTTGATACAAACTTTGACGCCCCCAAAATAGGTATACATCACCCATCTTAAGTCGCCAAATACATGGTACAGAATTTAAATACAAACTTCTTTGATACAGTACGACAAAACGTAGTTGAGAGTTTCAACACGGATAATGTCTCGTAGAGAGTATACAAACTCAAATAAAGTCCTCATTATAATTATTATCACACTATTTCACATAATAGTGAGGACTACTATAGCCACCTATCTGGACCGTCACTCCGTTCCCCGACTAGTCTCATCTATATTCTCATTTCCTTAAAAGAATAATGAAAGCAAAGGGTGAGCTCAACTAGCCCAGTAAAGAATATTATGACTAAGATAATGCAGAATAAATTATCGTTAGCCTTCAACAGTGTTAAACTAATAGAATATAATAGACAACAAGTTTAACTGCAGTGGAACAAACAATCCATTAGAAGAGTCAAGTAGAGCATGATATCTACTATCTTCTATGATTTAAAAGTTTATCATCAATTTTATCGCTGAGACTCAGCTTAATAAATAATCTACATCACGGAATTATCCATGCACTACAGGCCAAGGATATTCATTATTATCACCAATGGCCATGATCGTGCCAACAACTGTCCATCAATGCACTACGGGCCAATGAGGACTTTTACCACATCACTTGTAACATTACGGGTCATGATTATACCGAATGATCCCTGGTTATAATCATACCAATCAACAGTCCATCTATGCACTACGGGCCAAAGATGATTTTCATAACAATATAAACATGAGGATGATGACAATGATATAAGAATTCAATTAAAACTGAGTGGCTTCTCACGTAAGCATCAATAATCAAAGACATTATACAATACCGTGTGCTACTATGAAACCATACGTATTACTGTACTTTTATTGTGACGACCCCAAAATAGGTCCATTCCATCCAACCCATTCTGAGTCGCCAAATACATGGTACAGAAAATAACTAGAATTTTATTACAACAATTGTCGTGCAAAATACAACAACACATATACTGTGAGTTTGGATACAAATATATACCAAACGTGACACATGTCCCAACCGTGGACAGCACCTCACAGTGACACCTTACATAAAGGTATAGTCAAAAATTGTTTTAGAAACTAAAATCTTTGGAAAGTGCTCAAGGAAACCTTCATACATGGGAGGCCATGCTTCTAGGTTATGATAGATATCATATGGCCACGTAATTATCCTTGGTCAATCTAATAGACCCCCAAAGAAAAACGAGAAGATTACTATCATATTCTTCCCAATGGTGAGTCTTCTCTTGATTTATCATTATCTCCACCGTCTCAAATTGAGAATTATACTTCAAACAAACACCAAGATTATATAGGTAGTGCTCAGAATATATCAAGAAGTGGATGAGCACAACCCATCTTTATGATGACACGAGGTTGTATGTCATTAGACATCTTGTATGATAGTGGCAAAACACCCTTCCAAAGTTGGGTTTGCCTCTCCCTATATGATTCACCAAATATAACTACTAAAAGATGTATATAACACACTTGTCTATACTATTTAGGGAGAACTCCATAGCTAGAGACCACCGTTCTATTCCCTTGTTACCCCCGCTCGACCCAGCTACACTTTTATTACCTGAAAGAAATTGTGAAGCAAAAGGGTGAGCACAACTAGCTCAGTAAAGAATATCATGACTAAAGATAATTAAATTATCAATAGCCTTCATCAATAACAAATCAGAGATTTAGAACATATGGTAGATGATAAAAATTTCAACCATAGTTGCAGCGGAACGAGCAATCCATTAGAAGAGTCAAATAAAAAATACAGTCTATTATCTTCTCCATGTTAAAAGTCCACCAACAATGTTTTATCCTCAGTAACATCAATCATCAGTTCCTTTTCCACAATTATATGAATATCTCATAATCATAATTGTAATTCTAAATTTCTCTTCGTATCTAGGACTTAATATAATTTTCATCACATGTCTTTACTCGAAACATCAAAAATCATGGTTATACCAAATCACAGCTCCTGCATTCATAATCATACTAATAAATTCATCTTTGTGCTTACGGGCCAAAGATATTCATCCTGATTCATCTTCGCACTAATCGCCAAAGATATTCAACAACAGTCATCTTTGCACTCACGGCCAAAGATATTCATTAACAGATTCATCTTTACTCACGCCAAAGATATTCATCAATAATTCATCTTTGCACTTCTGTGCCAAAGATATTAATATCTCAAAGAAATATATAATCACTTCGTAATTTATATAAACAATAATTATAACCATGTTGATCAATTCACCTTTGCACTTAAGCTAAAGGTATTCAATTATAAATTCAATGGTCATGATCATACCAGTCACAATTCAACTTTTCACTACTGGCCAAAGAGAACCCTAGTCATTATCATACCAATAATCTACTCATCTTTACACTCCAGTGAAAGAGAATTTCAACATCGGGGTTATAAAAATGTTATATATGATAATAAAATCGATATAATCAATATATAGTTTTAATCTCCAGAGTAATATTCATAAATCAACTATAATTTGGTTAGAAAAAGAAATTAATTTTGTAGTGAATAGTACCCCTGAATAGTAACTCGTGAATAGTAACCCTGACACAAAAAGGTAGAAATTCCACAATAAAATTCATACCAATATTTCGGTATAATGATATTGAAAGAATAACATTTCTTAAACTTATAAACAATTTATTTTAATTGTTTACACTTTACTAAATAATGCATTTAATCATCTTAAAATGCAAAAATTATAAGATTTCATCACCAATAACCAAAACTCTCATCAAAAATCTGCATATACCACATATATGATTCTCAAGCCATAAAATCATATTTTCCAATTTTCTTCATTCACGTAACATATTTAACTCATTTATTCATAACTAGTCCATTTTCATGAAAAATACCAAATCAGTTCCGAAAATATTTCTTTTCCGAGATTTAGCGGAGAATATAGTCCCATATTGAACATATATTTTCTTAGAATTTTTAAAATTCATTTACTATTTTTCATATGGCTAAAACCGGCGAATATTTAGACATTTATCATAAATTGTAATTTTATCCAAAATTCCAAAATTCACAGAGTACACCGATATTATATAGATGTACTCCTAATAAAAATTTCATCAATTTTGGAGTTAACCACAAGGAGTTATAAGCTTGTTACTTTTAAAATAGTCTTTTCTCATAAAATTCATAACTCTTAATCTATACATCCAAAAATCACCATTTTTTGAACACAATCAATAAAACTCATCAACATATCATTTCAAATTTTCCGAATTTTTCAAGGTCAAGAAGAAATGAATGAAAAATATAATAACCCTTAAAATCTTTTACTATCCCTTACCTCAAAAAGAGCAAAGACTTCCATTTGGATATCTGGATATGATGTCAAGGAAACTTGCACTGATGAATATCAACTCACCAAGTATCTAAATACTCACAAAATACACTCAATAATCTAGAGAGAGAAAGAGAGAAAGCTTATGTTTTTGGTGTAATTTTCAATTCTAACTTAGCCCTCTATTTATAGAAAAATTTTAGCAAACTTAACATGCAACCTGATGGCTTTACATGCTACTATTCCCACCCACCACATTTGAAATAAAATTCAGCACATTTCTTCACCAACCACAAGTGGAGCCCACTCAATTCTAGAATTTTCCACCAAAATCATTTATAAACCTAATTTTCGAATCAGTCACCTCTTAAAATTCATAACAAATTATTCGTTCATTTTAACGGTTCAAAATTTGTGAACATATACTCAACTTATATATGTATAACATATCCAAAAATCAAAACGATCCAACAATTGATTAAAAATTATAACTCACACAATAGAGTTTGTAAGAACATCGACTTGATCTTTTAATACCTCCAATCCGGACAAAATAATCGATAAAATACCTCAATATTAATTCCTTCATTTATAACCACATAAATAAATCCATCATTTATATCCACATCAAATAAATATTTCCTTATCATATAAATCAATAATTAATTATTCACAAATAATATTACGTAATCATAATTATGACAACGCACTGCTCCTCAGAAAGAGGGGGCTTTCCAATAAGAATTTCTCCTTCTTGGTAGCGCAATTAGGTGACCAAACCTCTCCTCGTGTAACTTTCTAGACATTGCTAATAATTCTATCTAATAATATTATTCAAATAATATGAATTATTGATCTGATAATGAGAAATATTGTGCATTGATAATTATTGAAACAACAATAATATAAAATATCAACGCAGCAATTATTGAATCAATAAAATAAAATATTGAACAGTAATTACTGTAACAATTATTGAGTAGTGCCTTCTTATGTAAGGATTAATAATTTAAAAATACTATGTAAAACCGTGTGCTACTTATGCAAAAACGCCAGACATCGTATTTTAACCACCGGTAGTATTCAACATGTGTTAATTGTAATGATTACACCAATTATTTATAAAAACTTAATTTTATCGTTTTTCTTCATCCGGACAGTTATTCCGTAATGGGGCCCTAAAAGCTGGCTACTGAGTAAATATTTAATATTCCCAAGCGTGAAAAGAATATTCCACGACCAAACGAATATTCCCAACAACAATGAATATTTTATAACCACTTGTGTATTTTGAAAAAAATTCATATATCACCCTTTAACTTTAACTTTTATCAATTTAACCATTTCTTGAATAGTAATTATAAGATAAATTGAATACTTTTATTTCATAAAATTTAGGGTCTTACATTTATCAACGAAAGTATTTCAACAATACTTAATCTGTGAAACTTTCGCCGTTATTTTTATAAAAAGATATTTCATCGTTTTCTAACTCCGGCAATAATTACATCATGGGTCCACCAATGATTGTGTCGTCGTACGAATATTCCCCTATCAATCGAATATTTTATGACAACTTACTTACTTTGCAAAATTTGTAAATATTACCCACAACTATAACATTATATCAAATCCACACCATAATATTCAAAAATAATATTAGAGAAAAAATTAACCTTTATTCATAAAAGTTGGGGTCTTACAAGAATACTAAATGACTAATAAATGCTTAGTTGCTTGTGAAATGAGTGAGTATGAAGGTTGCCCCTCCTATCTATTTATAGGAGGGGTTGGTGCCCCTTCGGATTGGCACTTAGCCCTTGAAAAGGCATAGGATGCCACTGAAAAGGCATATATGGTATCCTTTGGTCAAAATGACGTAGTTTTGATCATATGCAATATGGGTGCGTCTATTCGGACCTATAAAACGACGTAATTTTAGTATTAACAGAACCAAAACTACGTAGTTTTAGCCTTAGTAGAAAAGGCGCGACAAAACGATGTAGTTTTGGGTCATCCGTTCAGACTTATACTCTTTCAGCAGATACCGTTTCTCAAAACGACACAATTTTGATACCGCTATAATATAATAAATACCGCTTCTCAAAACGACACAGTTTTGATAATAAATAAAATTTTAATAAATTTTAATTAAAAAATTTAAATAAATTTTGTCTAAAAAATTATATATAGGACCCACGTGCCACGAGTCAGGCCAGGCCGGCCAGTCGGCAGCGATGGCACGCGCGAGTGGGTTCGAACGTAGCCTTGGCTAGGTCCTCTCCCTTCCACAAAAGTGGAGTACCCTTCAGGGCCCAAACCCAATAGCACTTTCCTTGTATATAAACATATAAAAACTTTAATTCCTAACATATGTGGGACTTGGTGTTTTCCATATGTATTTATTATCATTTATCATTTTCAAGTGTGATCTTTGGGAGTTAATATCTTATTCATTACTCCATGGATTTGAGCTTCCAAATACTTAATTTAATCTACTCATGAAGTAGAACATATTAATATATAGAATCATTAATAATAATTACTGACATCCACATTTATTTATGCTCAAATACTAACAAAATTACCCAATAAAAAATACGATCTATAAATAAGCATGACATTATTGGGAATTTGAGATAACCATTTTAGATAACCACTTTAAATAACCTGTAACAAACACCCCATAAAATTAATCTTATAATTTTGGAATAGTACTCCTTGTCCTTAATTATTTGACGTTTTAGAGGTGGACACAAGAATTAAGATAATGATTGGAAAGCATTAAATATAGTACTCAATTGTCTATAATACCCTTAAATCTTTTGTTGGGATAAAGAGAATTTTGCTGGGATAAGAGAGAGAAAGAGTTTAAAGTATCAAAAAAATAGGTAGAGTAATGAGGGGTAATTTTGGAAAAATTATCATTAATTCTCCTAAATTTGAACAAATATTAAATAATTAGGGACAAATGAAAAACTCTAAAATGTCAAATAATTAAAGATGGAGAGAGTATCACTATTATAACCATATAAAGAGTATATACTATCACTATGTTACCGGAGATGTCATCATCATCTATTAATTGATTTTTATAGTCAAATTGATTAATTTTAAATTTAATAATTAAATATTATTTTTGAAAAAAATTACAAATGTTGCTATTAATAGTATAATATTAATTGTATCGAATTTATTATCATGATTATAATTCTCTTTGCAAATATATAACCTGAATAATACTCATTTGAAGATAAATCAACAATAATGATCAAAACAACTTTTGCTAATTACCTCCAATATTAACATGGTCCAATATTAATGGGCTCTAACAGACAGATTCATTATTTTTTCCTTATTAAAAGGACAAAAGGGAAAAAGTAAAATTACTGAAATTGAACAATGTTTATTAAGCTGACTGGGCCCCTTTTGTATAAAATTTATCTCCTCATCGTGTAATTATTTTATTTCTCGATATAGATACATAATCGTTACAACTAATGATGATGTTAATAAAGACGTAAAATATGCAAGATTTCTATGATTTTTTTGGATCCGGATCCTCTATGAGGATTTCTCTGTGAGGATCTTGTAAGAGTTTTACTGTGGGATTGACAAGACATTAAAAAGGAGATCCAATGGCTCACAATTCTTTTTTTTGTCTGTGTATCAAACCGACGTCGTTTTAATAAGAATGTTTTTTTACAAGTTGAAAGAAAATTGAAAGTCACCAAACGCAGTTTACTTTTACAAAACAAACGAAGTAAAGTAAAAGAGTACATTTAAAATAGTATTTGAGTTGTGACGATGATTGTCTCCGTTGAGCCGGCCCAATGGTTAGAGTAAATAATAATAATATTTTCAATGGTGAGAGTAAACTCTTTTTATGGAATAGATAAATACAAATAATAATAATAATAATAATAATAATAAATAATAATAATATAAACAAACAAACAAACAAAAGCAATAATAAATGAAAAATAACTAAAGCCACGTTGAAAACATTAATGATAATTATAACCAATATATTTATTCATTTTTTTGAGTCAAGCTTGTAGTACTTATCCTAATATTAATAGCAAGCTAAGTTATTAAATATAAAAAAAATCATATACAGAATAATCAAGAAATTTAAAATAATTATATGTAAAAATAAACGGCGTTTGGCCATTTCTAATTTTTGTCAACTTGTAAAAAATTCTATCAAAAACGACGCGTCGCTTTGATACACGTACAAAAAAAGTTGTGAGCCATTGGATCTCTTTTTTGATGTGTTATCAATCTCACAACAAAACCTTCACAAAAAAATCCTCATAGAAAATCCGATTTTTTCAACTTGAACGGATAGATATATAATATTAAATTGTACCCTAAAATCATCCCATATCATCAAAACTCAAACTCATTCCATATGATCAATAAGACATACATTGATACATTAATTAATCACCAGATATATAGAGAGATAGAGAATAATGATCATATATAGTTGTGTATATTTTATTTGTGTATAGTTTGTCAAAATTATATCGTTTTGTTAGATTTATTTTTAATATATATTATATCCAAGTTGTATCAACTTTCACTAGAGAATGAAACCATCAAACTCCCTTTTCTTTTCTTGTGCACCAACACTAACCTCGATCTCCACTAAATGGTCCACTTTTCCAAAAAGGACACGATCCAATATCTTATAGAAAATTAAAAAATGTAGCATGCAGTACTGCTAATTAATTAAATTTAAAATTCAATAAAATATTAAGCACACACGATTTCTTGTGTATGACACGCGTAAAAAGGCATCCTTCATAAGATTTGCATAAGAATTAAGATATATTCATAAGAACATACAAGATTAAAAAAAGCTCTTATTAGGTACTGGTAAATGGTCCCGTAGCTCAGTTGGTTAGAGCGTTGGTCTTATGAGCCGAAGGTCGCGGGTTCGAGCCCCGCCGGGACCACTATGTTAAGCTTCTAAAATTTTAATTTTTTCTTGCCCTTTTAATGCAATAAACACAAAGTATGCACTTATTGTTATTAAACATTAATTGTTTCATCACTAATTAGCATGCACTAATCTTTACCAAGTTGCCAGGGCGAATTCAAGAATCTAATTCTTTTGTTGAATTTAAACTAATCACAATAATAATTACAAATTGCAATATATTCATAATCCAAATTAAAAAAAAAATCAAATAAAAAAACATTTACATACAATTTAAAGCCTCAAACCAAATTTATTTTTTATATTCAAACAAAACCATGAATTAATTTTCAAGCATAAACTAGTTTTGTATTTCTAAGATTTCATCAAGTCTTAAAACTAAAAAGATTTTTGTACTTGCATTTAAAATTGGTAATTTATGAAATTTATTTTGTATCTTTTAAATTTAACTCTTCCTTTAATCTGTCAATTTAAATTTATTAATTTACATATCTATTCTGCTCTATACATATAAAAATAAATTCTAATAGGGGCAATTGTCTATATAGATCCACCCATGCTTGTTGGTATATGCCAACATATTGTTGCTATCTTAATTTGCATACCATATGTCAATTAAATGAAGGGTTTTAAGTCATTTTCATTACACTGTCCTCAATTCTATATAATAATAATTCACAATATTTTTGTTAGCAATAATGATATATATATATATATATATATATATATTACAATAATGTGATTAATATTGTAAATGATTAAAATCGTTAAACGTATTTTTGGCATTAAAAATTCCTAACATTTCTATTGCAACGCCCCCAAAATAGGTCCAATCCATCCAACCTATTCTGAGTCGCCAAATACATAGTACAAAAAAATAACTACAACTTTATTACTACAATTGTCGTAAAAAATACAACAACACATATACTGTGAGTTTTAATACCAACTGTGACTCATGTCCCAACTATGGACAATACCTCACATTGATACATTACATAAAGGTACAATCAAAAACTGTTTTAGAAATTAAAATCTTTGGAAAGTGCTCAAGGAAACCTTCGTACATGGGAGGCCACGCGTCTAGGTTATGATAGATATCATATGTCCACAGAATTATCCTTGGTTGACCCAATAGACCCCAAAGAAAAAAGAGAAGATTACTATCATGTTCTTTCCAATGGTGAGTCTTCTCTTGGCATATAACTATCTCCACTATCTCCAGTTGAAAATTATATTTCAATTAAACTCCAAGATCATATAGGTAGTGCTCGTAGATAGACTCAGCAAGTAGATGCGCACAACCTTGTCTTATGATAACACGAGGTTGTATGTCATTAGACATCCTGTATGATAGTGACAAAACACCCTTTCAACGTTGGGTTTGCCTCACCCTATATGATTCACCAAATATAACTACTAAATGATGTATACAACACACTTTTTTATATTGTTTAGGGAGAACCTCCACAGCTAGAGACCACCATTCTATTCTTCATTACCCTTTCGACCCAAAATTTACACTCTTATTACCTGAAAGGAATTGTGAAGCAAAAGGGTGAGCACAAATAGCTCAGTAAAGAATATTATGACTAAAGATAATTAAATTTTCAATAGTCTTCATCAGTAATAAATCAGAGATTTAGAACATATGGTAGATGATAAAACTTTTCAACCATAGTTGCAGCGGAACGAGCAATCCATTAGAAGAGTCAAATAGACCATGAAGTCTATTATCTTCTCCATGTTAAAAGTCCACCAACAATATTTTATCCCTATAACATCAATCAACAGTTCTGGTTCACAATCATTTGAATAACTCATAATCATAATTGTGGTTCTAAATTCCTCTTCTCATCCAGGACGAAGATAATTTTCATCACATGTCTTTACCTAAAACATCGAATATCATGGTCATACCAAATCACAGTTCCTGTTCATAACCATACTAATAAATTCATCTTTACACTACGGCCAAAGATATTTATCAACAAGTCATCTTTGCACTACGGGCCAAAGATATTCAAAAACAGGTCATCTTTGCACTATAGGCCAAAGATATTCAACAACAGATCATCTTTGCACTACAGGCCAAAGATATTCAAAAATAGGTCATCTTTGCACTACGAGCCAAAAATATTAATATCTCAAAGAAATATATAATCATTTCAGAATTTATATAAACAATAATTATAACCATGTTGATCAATTCACCTTTTCACTTAAGCTAAAGATATTCAATTATAAATTTCATGGCCATGATCATACCAGTCAACAATTCATCTTTGCACTACTGGCCAAAGAGAATCTATAGTCACGATCATACTAATAATCTAACCATCTTTACACTCAAGTCAAAGAGAAATATCATCATTAGGGTTATAACAATATTATATATGATAATAAAAACAATATAATCAACACATATAGATTTAATCTCAAGAGTAAGATTCATAAATCAACGATAATTTGGTCAGAAAAATAAACCAATTTTGTTGTGAATAGTAACTCATGAATAGTAACTCGTGAATAGGAACTCATGAATAGTAACTCGTGAATAGTAACTACACTTTACTAATTAATGCATTTAATTATCCTAAAATGCCAAACTCATAAGATTTCATCACCAATAACTAAAACATTCATCAAAAATCTGCATATGCCTTATATAGGATTCTTAAGCCATAAAATCCTATTTTTCCAATTTTCTTACTTCACATAACATATTTAATTCATTAACTCATAACTAGTCAATTTTCATAAACAATACCAAATCAGTCTCAAAATATTTTCTTTTCTGGGATTTAGCAGAATAGAGTCCCATATTGAACATATATTTTTATCAGAATTTTAAAAATTCATTTACTATTTTTCATATGGCAAAATCAATTAATATTTAGACATTTATCATAAATTGTACTTTTGTCCAAAAATTCCAAAATTTACAGAGTATACTGCTATTATATACATGTACTCCCAATAACAATTTCACCAATTTTAGAGTTAACCACAAGGAGTTATAAGGGTTTACTTTTAAAATAGTCTTTTCCCATAAAATTCATAACTCCTAATCTATACATCCAAAAATCGTCACTTTTGGACACAATCTAGAAAACTCATCAAATTATCATTTCAAATTTTTCCAGAATTTTTGAGAATCAGAAAAATTACGAAACTGAAAAACATAATAACCCTTACAATCCCTTACTATCCCTTACCATAATAATGACAATAACCATTACCTCAAAAGAGCAGTACTTCTGACTAAAATATCGGATATAACGCTGAACGAACTAGCACCGTATAGCGACACTCAAGATATTTAAATACTCACAAAAATATGCTCGATATTATAGAGAGAGAAAGCTTCAGTTTCTGGTGTGATTTTTAATTCTAACCTAAGCACCCTATTTATAGAAAAATACTTAGAACACCAAAGCAGAAAATTTAATAAATAATAATATATTTTTCTTAAACTTCCTACGCACCCCAATTTAGTTCAAACATCAGCCACACCTCAACAAAAACCACGAAAAATGTTTTTCTCAAATAAATCATTTAAAACTCCAAAAAAATCAATTATTCCGGAACTTCAATAAATCATAATAAATAGCCCTTTTATCAGAAAAATTCGAATCTTATGTCCTTCCATAGAAAATTTAATTCTCTACAACTTTGTAAGTTTAAGTTTTTCTAAATTCCAAACAAAAATTGACCAAAATCCACATACGGACGATTTTACAGACTATAATATATCAAATTTTAGTCAAGAAATGGGGTCCACCGACATATTTAACATGTTTTTATCATTTATTGTAACAAAAATACTATTTCTCCTCATTTATTCATATATCACACATTCATTGTAAAAATATCACTATTATTATATTATCATAATATAATAATATATTTAAATAAATTATTTTATCGTAAAAGATAAAATATCAATTTTCAACAATTTTTACTTTTCTAAAAATTCCTCCATTTATATCCACATAAATAAATATTTTTCTTATCATATAAATCAATAATTAATTATTCACAAATAATATTACAGAATCACAATAATGACAACCAGGTCGTTCCCAAGAAAGAAGGAGCATTTCAATAAAGATTTCTCCTTACTGGCGCGCAATTAGGTGACCAAACCTCTCCTTAGACAGAACTTTCTAGACATTGTCAATAATGTTATCTATTAATATTATTAAAATAATATGAATTATTGATCTAATAATAGGAAATATTGTGTAGTGATAATTATTAAAACAACAATAATATAAACTATCAACGTAGCAATTTTTGAATCAATAAAATAAAATATTGAACAGTAATTACTGTAACAATTATTGAGTAGTTACTTTTTACGTAAGAATCAATAATTCAAAAATATCTGCATGTACAATCTGGCATCAAGAACAACGCAGATTATTTTTACTTTACTTTACCCATCGGGTATTCCAACAAATGTTAATTCAGAACGATTACGCCAAGTTATTTATAAAAACTTAAATTTGTCGTTTTCTTCATCCGACAGTTATTCTGTTATGGGGCCCACAAATGGCTGCGTCGTCGTACGAATATTCCCCGACAACAAGAATATTTCACGACCAAACGAATATTCTCCGACAACAATGAATATTTTATAACCACTTGCTTATTTTGAAAAATTTGCATATTTCACCCATAACTTTACACTTTTATCGATTTAACCGTTTACTAAATAAAAAAATTGAATACTTTTATTTCATAAAATTCGGGGTCTTACAATTTCCCCTTCTTATGAAATTTCGTCCTCGAAATTTACGTACCTAGTATTTCAAAGAGTTGAGAATACCTTGATTTCATTTCAGATTCCATCTTCCCTGTCATCATGATTTATCCATTGCTCATCTCCTATATTTCAGATATCATTCTAGAATACAGCTTCAAAACAAGGGTTAATTGAACAAATTAACATATCACATAATATCCCGATATTATGACTGACTAACAAATAAGCTTAGGTAGAACACACTAGCGAAGGATTTACTTGTCTCTCCCCTCCTAGTTCTATTCTCCGATCTCTGTCAGGGATCATATCCCAAAGCTCTGATACCAAATGTAACACCCCCAAAATAAGTCCAATACATCCAACCTATTCTGAGTCGTCAAATACATGGTACAAAAAAATAACTACAACTTTATTACTATAATTGTCGTGAAAAATACAACAATACATGTAAGACCTCGAATTTTTTTTTAAATAAAAAGGAATTTCCTTTATTTATTATTTTGAAATAGTAAGGGTGGATTTGATTAATGTGGTTAGTTATGGGTAAAATGCGTAAATATTTTAAATAAGCAAGTGGTGATAAAATATTCATTATTCGTCGGGGAATATTCGTTTGGTCGTGGAATATTCAGTCTTTGTCGGGGAATATTTGTACGATTTAGCAATGCCCATGTGGGCCCCATAACGGAAAAGCGATTGGAGGAAGAAACGACAAAAAATAAGTTGTTTAAAAATAATTCAGCGTAATTGTTACAGATTTACATCATTGGAATACTCGGTGGTTAAAACACGATGAATACGCGTTATTGCACAAGAAG
Organism: Panax ginseng; assembly: GCA_020205605.1. NCBI lineage: Eukaryota > Viridiplantae > Streptophyta > Magnoliopsida > Apiales > Araliaceae > Panax > Panax ginseng. Next base: position 77,362,079 of record CM035142.1, on the reverse strand, counting down.
AGCCTGCAGTATTGCACCAATTATTGATTCTTACGTAAGAAGGCACTACTCAATAATGGTTACTGATAATTACTTTCCGATTATTTCATTTTATTGATTCAATAATTGTTTGCGTTGATATTTTATATTGCTGTTGTTTCAATAATTGTCATTACACAGTATTTTTCATTATCGAACCAATAATTCATATTATCTGAATAATATTATTAGATAACATTATTGGCAATGTCTAGAAAGTTCTGTCTAAGGAGAGGTTTGGTCACCTAATTGCTTGGCCAAGAAGGAGAAATTCTTATTCGAAAGCCCCCTTTCCCGAACCGCACTCGGTTGTCAATATTGTGATTACGTAATATTATTTGTGAATAATTAATTATTGATTCATATGATGAGGAAAATATTGATTTTATGTGGATATAGACGGAGAAAATTTTTATAGTGACAATTGTTGAAAATTAATATTTTATCTTTTTCTGATAAAATAATTCATTTAAATATATTATTTTAATAATATATTAATGATGATATTTTTACGATGAATGTGGGATATATGAGTATATATGGAGGAGGAGTATTTTTGTTACCAAAAATGTTTAAAACATATTAAACATGTCGGTGGACCCCATTTATTGACTGAAATTTGATTATAGCCTGTAAAATCGCCCATTTATGGATTTCGGTCAATTTCTGTTTAGAATTTGGAAAAACTTTCTTCTGTAAAGTTGTAGAGAATTGAATTTCCTATAAAAACTCGCGAGATTTGAATTTTCTCTTAAAAGGGCTATTTATTATGAATTATTGAAGTTTCGAAACTCAGAAATAATTGATTTTTGGAAGTTTAAATTATTTTAAATTAGAAAAACGTTTTTTTTATTTTTTTCTAGAAGGTTGGCATGTGTGAATTGCTGAGATTAAGATTTTAAGGAATACGTATAATATTTTTATATATATTAATATTATATTAAATTTTCGCTTTGGTGTTCTAAGCAATTTCTATAAATAAAGTGCTTAGGTTAGAATTGAAAATCACACCAGAAATCAAGTTTTTCTCTCTATATTATCGAAATTATTCTTGTGAGTATTTTGAGTATACTTTGAGTATTGTTATACGGTGCAAGTTCAAGTCATAGCCTATATCCTGTTTCAACTGTAAATCTTGTCTTTCGAGGTAAGTGGATGTTATTTTCTTCTCAAATGATATTATTTCTTCAATATCGGTAGATTTGAAATATTGGTTGACACTTTTATCAAATTTGGAACTTTTTCATGTCGGGTTACTATTCATGAGTTACTATTCATGAGTTACTATTCACGAGTTACTATTCATTTAGTACTATTCACGAAGCGTGAAGATGTTTTTTATAAAATTTCTATCTTTTGTGTGTGAGTTACTATTCACGTATCGACACTATTCACGATATATGGCACTATTCACGAATACGGCACTATTCACCGAAAAATGAAATTTCTTCTTTTTGTCCAAAATATCTATTATGGATACTAGCTTTGATTGTATCCATGTTTTGATCATTCTTGAATTTTACACTAGTATGATTATTTTTGAGGTATTCTTGGACGTGGATAAAACAAAGTACGAATCCTTAATCCTTGTCATTTTGTTTCACTGGATTCGTTTCTTTAAAAATATTTTTCATCATCCTCAGTCTTAAATAATGATATTATTGAATATCTTTGGCCATTGTGTAGTGCAAAGATGAATGAGTTATGATGAATATCTTCGCCTCAGTAGTGCAAAGATGAATGAGTTATGATGAATATCTTTGGCTCAGTAGTGCAAAAGATGAATGATTTCGATGAATATCTTTGGCCCGTAGTAAAAAGATGAATGATTTTCGATGAATATCTTTGGCCCGTAGTGTAAAGATGATGAACAGTGTTTAGATGAACATGAATTAATGGTGAATGTCCTTGGCCTCAGTAGTAAAGGATGAATATATGATTCCGGATATATATTGATTGATGTTACGAGGATAAAAATATTGATGATGAACTTTAAAATTCATACATAGAAGATAGTAGTTTGCATTCTCTACTTAACTCTTCTAATGAATTATTATTTCATTGCGAATATTGATTTAAAACTTGTTGTATATTGTATTCTATTATATTTTTTCCTGTTGAAGACTAACGATAATTTTGTTGTATATTATCTTAGTCATAATATTCTTTATTGGGCTAATCGAGCTCACCCTTTTCCTTTTTGTTCCATTTTTCTTCTCGAGGAGGCGAGAATGTAAATGAAAGTACTAGTCGAGGTATGGAATGAAGGTTCTAGAGAGAGTTGTTTAATAGTCCTCACCATTTTGTAAAATAATGTATCAATAATTATGATGGGGATTTATTTGGGTATGTATATTGTCTAGAAGACAATAATTGTATTTAAACTCACAAGATATATATGTTGTCGTATTTTGCACGACAAATGTATTAATAAAGTTGTAGTTATTTCTGTACCATGTATTTGGCGACTCAGAATGGGTTGGATGAAATGGACCTATTTTGGGGGCGTCACAATACATATACTGTGAGTTTTAATACCAACTATGACTCATGTCCCAACTATGGACAATGTGACGAACGAGATTTTTTATAATTCATTTTTAATATTTATTGAAGTAAATAAATATTTTCGATGATTTAATTATTAGATTAAATAATTAATTGATGCTATTGTGGTAGATTAATTTAATTATATGTGTTACATTTATTAAATTAATGTAGAGAATAATTATTATTCAATTATGTATTTATGTGAGCTTATTTAATTAAATGAAATATTTAATTAAGCATGATGTTATTTTAATTAATTTAATTATTAATTAGAGAGTTAATAATTTGACGTTATTTATTAATGAGAAATTTAATTATGTGACTATGTGAATTTATGAGAAATTATTATATTTTATTTAAAGTAAATTAAATAAAATATTGGATTTATTTTATAAGGAGTGTGACATTTTTAAACTATATGATAAAGCTTTATTAAATTAAATGGTTTTGTAATATATTAAACTAGCCAAACATGGCCTTAGGGGAAGTTATGGGCAGTTAACCCATGATGGGTAACTGACCATAGTCCGCGTCAGTGCTTTATTATATTATACGTATCCTTTTTCTTTCTTTTTATTTCTAAGTCTGAAAACAGAGAAGGAGAGTATTTGAGAGTCAGAGAGAATTCAGAGAAATTGTGGGAGGAAAACTCTGTGATTGAAGTAGTATCTGAAAAAGGAATTGTTATCTTTACTCACCCTTCTAAATTATACTTTGGGTAATTCTCTCCAACCTAATTCTCATATTTTACGTCAGTTAGTTTTATGAAAATGGCTTTCATTCAAGTTCTGTGGAATTTTTGTAAATTGGGAAATTGGGTTAGGGATATATGTAATAATTCGAGTAGCATAACATGTTTTATATATATTTTATATGATTCCATATCATCAGTTTCAGTATACGATGACTTGCTATTTCAAAAATTTACAGAGTTTGGGTTTTGGCCATATGGCCTTATACGTGATTTTTGTATGTCAAATATAAATGTTTTCATAAAATTTACACTCGTATATTATTATGCATGTTGATGCGAAGAGACCAAAGTTTAAAGGAACGGATTCAGTGTTAAACGAATCCGTAGTGTCAATTTTCATGTTTTATTTTCAAAACCTTCAAGAACATCAAGACAGTGAAAATCGCATGCTTTAATTCTGTAATTAAGTGTTTAAATTAGTTAAAATCATTCTATAGATGCTGATTAATGTTTATATACGAATTCTAACATGTGGGTATGATTAAATTCGTGTAGTAAAATTTAATTGGAGTTTTTTTGGCTGTGTTCTGCAATTTTCGCGAATTGCAGAATAGTTTTTGGTTCGTCGCGCTGCGGCGCCAGTCTCAAGCCTTATGTCTCGCGCCGTAGCACCATCATACCAAGAAGTACACCATGTAGCAAATGATGAAGCCTTAGTACAAAAGTGGTGCCGCAGCGCCACTCTCCAGAAAGTTCAGAAACAAAAATTTTAAAGTGTTAAAGTCCATGAATGTGATGTTAACTTAATGTAATGAACATAAAATTATGTTAGAAGTATAATGAGATGTTAAAATAGTTGTTTAACATGTAAATAACATAATTGTATGTGGATTGAATTATTGAATACATAATTAGCTTGTTATTCATGATGTGTAAATTATGTGACAAAGTGGTAATTTGACTAAGTATAGTCAATAATCAAAGTAAACAAAGAGAATGAGTTTATGATGATTAGTTAAGTTATAATTAACTGGTATTGTGAATGTGAATGGTATGTAGGATTAAATTCAAAGAACGTGCTTAGTTAAAGTGTAATCTACGCACGAGGCAAGTTTCCTAACCCTACTTGTCATTATTGTTCAAGTTTATTATTTACTTCGAGTAAGTTATCATTACTATTATTCAAGTTCAAATGTTATATTAAAGATTGATTATCTTTTCAAAGCATGATTCAGTTATACAATAATTGTCCTATTGTATACTTCTTGAGATTATTATTCTAATTGAATATCATTATTGTTGAACCTTATTAGACTAGTGAACTTTATTGATTCAACTAGTCCTTAGTTGATGAACGTTCTAAATTTTAGAACCCTTATTGAATTATCCAAACCAAAATTCCTTTGGTGCGGACTTGAATGTCAAACTGAGATGAACAACCCTGTAAAGGGATTTACTTATGCGTTAGCGTTAAGATATTGTGCACAGTATGGTACTAAGGGTTGATCCCCCAAAGTACGAGAAGAAAGGTCGATAGTCTTATGACTGTTAAAGGTTTCAAGTATAAACCTTGATAACCTAGGACATAGTTCAAGGTCTTATGACCCTCAGAATTCTTTTGAATCTTGTTATTCATTCTTGATTCAAAATTTGAGCTTTTATTCAGATATCTTTGATTCACTCGCATGTTATTATACTATTATTTTATTGTTATACTTGTGGGCAATAGTGCTCACTCTTGCTTATTCATAACATTACAGTTAAGAACGAAAGAACCGATGGACCTTCCACTAGTAAACGCAAGGGCAAAGTTAACAAATGATGAAGACTTGTTATTTTTATTAGATGATGTATTTATGTTTAAGACATGAGTTAATGATGTTGTTTAAGACTTATTTGTTTATGATTTTGCATAGATATTTAAGGTTAGTTTAACCTGGGATTGTATTATTATTCGGATGTTGTAACCCTTAAGGGGAAGATTATATTTCTATCTATTGCATGGTTTGCATTTATTATGGGTAGATAGATAGATGATATTTGTACAGTGAACACCAAATCCTGTGGAATTGAAGTACCCGGATTTGGGGGTGTCACAGACAACACCTCACATTGATACATTACATAAAGGTACAATCAAAAACTGTTTTAGAAATTAAAATCTTTGGGAAGTGCTCAAGGAAACCTTCGTACATGGGAGGCCACGCGTCTAAGTTATGATAGATATCATATGTCCACAAAATTATCCTTGGTTGACCCAATAGACCTCAAAGAAAAATGAGAAGATTACTATCATGTTCTTTCCAATGGTGAGTCTTCTCTTGACATATAACTATCTCCACTGTCTCCAGTTGAAAATTATATTTCAAATAAACTCCAAGATCATATAGGTAGTGCTCGTAGATATACTCAGCAAGTGGATGCGCACAACCTTGTCTTATGATAACACGAGGTTGTATGTCATTAGACATCTTGTATGATAGTGGCAAAACACCCTTTCAACGTTGGGTTTGCCTCACCCTATATGATTCACCAAATATAACAACTAAATGATGTATACAACACACTTCTCTATACTGTTTAGGGAGAACCTCCACAGCTAGAGACCACCGTTCTATTCTCCTGTTACCTCCGCTTGACCCAGCTACACTCTTATTACCTGAAAGGAATTGTGAAGCAAAAGGGTGAGCACAAATAGCTTAGTAAAGAATATTATGACTAAAGATAATTAAATTTTCAATAGCCTTCATCAGTAATAAATCAGAGATTTAGAACATATGGTAGGTGATAAAACTTTTCAACCATAGTTGCAGCAGAACGAGCAATCCATTAGAAGAGTCAAATAGACCATAAAGTCTATTATCTTCTCCATGTTAAAAGTCTACCAACAATGTTTTATCCCTATAATATAAATCAACAGTTCTGGTTCACAATCAAATGAATAACTCATAATCATAATTATGGTTCTAAATTCCTCTTCTCATCCAGGACGAAGATAATTTTCATCACATGTCATTACCTGAAACATCGAATATCATGGTTATACCAAATCACAGTTCTTGTTCATAATCATACTAATAAATTCATATTTGCACTACGGCCAAAGATATTCATCAACAAGTCATCTTTGCACTACGGGCCAAAGATATTCAACAAAAGGTCATCTTTGCACTACAGGCCAAATGTATTCAAAAACAGGTCATCTTTGTACTACGAGCCAAAGATATTAATATCTCAAAGAAATATATAATCATTTCAGAATTTATATAAACAATAATTATAACCATGTTGATCAATTCACCTTTGCACTTAAACTAAAGATATTCAATTATAAATTCAATGGTCATGATCATACCGATAACAATTCATCTTGCACTCATCGCCAAAGAGAACCCATAGTCACGATCATACTAATAATCTACCCATCTTTACACTTAAGTCAAAGAGAAATATCATCATTAGGGTTATAAAAATATTATATGATAATAAAAATAATATAATCAACACATATAGATTTAATCTTAAGAGTAAGATTCATAAATCAACGATAATTTGGTCAGAAAAACAAACCAATTTTGTTGTGAATAGTAACTCATGAATAGTAACTCGTAAATAGTAACTCATGAATAGTAACTCATGAATAGTAACTCGTGCATAGTAACTCATGAATAGTAACTACACTTTACTAATTAATGCATTTAATTATCCTAAAATGCCAAACTCATAAGATTTCATCTCCAATAACCAAAACCTTCATCAAAAATCTGCATATACCTAGGATTCTCAAGCCATAAAATCCTATTTTTCCAATTTTCTTACTTCACATAACATATTTAATTCATTTACTCATAACTAGTCCATTTTCATGAAAAATACCAAATCAGTCTCAAAATATTTTCTTTTCTGGGATTTAGCAGAATAGAGTCCCATATTGAACATATATTTTTATCAGAATTTTTAAAATTCATTTACTATTTTTCATATGGCCAAAACTGCCGAATATTTAGACATTTATCATAAATTGTACTTTTGTCCAAAAATTCTGAAATTTACAGAGTATACTGCTATTATATACATGTACTCCCAATAACAATTTCACCAATTTTGGAGTTAACCGCAAGGAGTTATAAGGGTTTACTTTTAAAATAGTCTTTTCCCATAAAATTCATAACTCTTAATCTATACATCCAAAAATCGTCACTTTTGGACACAATCTAGAAAACTCATCAAATTATCATTTCAAATTTTTTCAGAATTTTTGAGAATCAGAAAAATTATGAAACTGAAAAACATAATAACCCTTACAATCTCTTACTATCCCTTACCATAATAATGACAATATCCCTTACCTCAAAAGAGCAGTACTTTTGATTGGAATATCGGATATAACGCTGAACGAACTTGCACCGTATAGCGACACTCAAGATATTTAAATACTCATAAAAATATGCTCGATATTATAGAGAGAGAAAGCTTCAGTTTCTGGTGTGATTTTCAATTCTAACCTAAGCACCCTATTTATAGGGAAATACTTGGAACACCAAAGCAGAAAATTTAATAAATAATAATGTGACGCCCCCAAAATTAGGTATACATCTCTCATTCTGAGTCGCCAGATACATGGTACATAATTCAAATACAACTTCATTAATACAACTGTTGAGCTGTCGTATAGAATACGACCACAGTTAATTGTGAGTTTTAATACAAATGTATGTAACTCTCATGGTGCCTCGACCACAACCTTACAATGGTACTTTACATAAAAGTATAGTCAAAGACTGTTTTAGAAATTAAAATCTTTGGGAAGTGCTCAAGGAAACCTTCGTACATGGGAGGTCATGCGCTAGGTTATAATAGATATCATATGGCCACAGAATTATCCTTAGTTGACCCAATAGACCCCAAAGAAAAATGAGAAGATTATTATCATCTTCTTTCCAATGGTGATTCTTCTCTTGACATATAACTATCTCCACTGTTTCCAAGTGAATATTATATTTTAAATCAACTCCAAGATCATATAGGTAGTGCCTAGTAGATATACTCAAAGAAGTGGATGCGCATAACCCTGCCTCTTATGATAACACGAGGTTGTATGTCATTAGACATCTTGTATGATAGTGGCAAAACACCCTTCCAAAGTTGGGTTCACCTCACCCTATTTGATTCACCAAATATAACTATTAAATATTGTATAGAATACAAACACACTTTTCTATCTTGTTTAGGAGAACCTTCACAACTAGAGACCCTTTTTCTATTCCCCTGTTATCCCGGGCCGACCAAAGAACACTCTTACACTAAGAACACTCTTATTACACGAAAGGAATTGTGAAGCGAGAAAGGGTGAGCACAACTAGCCCAAAGTAAAAATATCATGACTAAAGATAATTAAATTATCAAAAGCTTTCATTAATAATAAATCAGAGATTTAGAACATATGGTAGATGATAAAACTTTTCAACCATAGTTGCAGCGGAACGAGCAATCCATTAAAAGAGTCAAATAGACCATCAGGTCTATTATCTTCTCCATGTTAAAAGTCCACCAATAATATTTTATTCCTGTAACATCAATCAACAATTTCATTCATAATCATATGAATAAATCATAATCATAATTGTGATTACGAATTCTTTTCGCTTTTCTAGAACGAAGATAATTTTATCACATATCTTCACCGAAACATCAAAAATCATGGTTATACCAAATCACAATTCATGCTCAGTAATCATTAAATCATCTTTTGCACTACTACCAAAGATATTCATTATTATCACATCCATGAATTAATATTTCATTCTTTGAGACTCATTTCAATAAATAATCCACATCATCGAATAATCTCGCACTACGTGCCAATGATATTATTTAGTATCACGACCACGAATTATCCATGCAATCGCGGCCAAAGATAATCGTGTTTTCATCAACGGTCCTGATCATGCCATAAAACAATTCATCTTTGCACCCTTGGCCGAAGAGAATCCATAGCCATAATTATACCAAAAACTGTCCATCAATGCACTACGGGCAAATGAGGACTTTTTCATTAGTATCACAACCATAAATTATCCATGCACTACGGGCCAAAGATAATCGTGTTTTTATCAACGGTCCTGATCATGTTATAAAATAATTCATCTTTGCACCCTTGGTCAAGAGAATCCATAACCATAATCATACCAAAAATCGGCCCATCAATGCAACGCACCACGGGCCAATGAGGACTTTTTGCACATCATTTGTAACATTACGGGCCATGATTATACCGAATAATCCTTGGTCATAATCATACCAAGTCCATCTATGCACTACGGCCAAAGATGACTTTCAACACAATATAAGCATGAGGATGATGACAATGATATAAGAATCAATCAAATGAGATAAATGATAAATATTAAACATTTATAATACAATTTATCCAAATGGCTCAATAAAAAACCAAATGTTATCAATCACTTAATAATCTCATAATCTAATATCATTAATATTATAACAATATTTTAATCATTTCTTAAACTTATAAACAATTTATTTCAATTGTTTACACTTTATTAAATAATGCATTTAATCATTCAAAAATGCCATACTCATAAGATTTCATCATCAATAATCAAATTACTCATCAAAAATCTGCATATACCCTATATAGGATTCTCAAGCCATAAAATCCTATTTTTCCAATTTTATTACTTCACATAACATATTTAATTCATTTACTCATAACTAGTTCATTTTTATGAAAAAAAAATACCAAATCAGTCCCAAAAATATTTTTTTTCTGGGATTTAGTAGAATATAGTCCCATCTTGAACATATATTTTTCTCAGAATTTTTAAAATTCATTTACTATTTTTCATATGGATAAAACTTCCGAATATTTAGACATTTATCATAAATTGTACTTTTGTCCAAAAATTCCGAAATTTACAGGGTATACTCCTGTTATATACATGTACTCCCAATAATAATTTCACCAATTTTGGAGTTAACCACAAGTAGTTATAAGGGGTTACTTTTAAAACAGTCTTTTCCCATAAAATTCATAACTCTTAATATATACATCCAAAAATCGCCATTTTTGGACACAATCTAGAAAACTCATCAAATTATCATTTTAAATTTTTCCAGAATTTTTGAGGGTCAAAAAAATTACAAATCTGCCCCTGGCAGAAACCCATTTTTAATAAAAATACTATTCGTATGAATAACGAAGGATCATTCACCATGCATGTGGTAATCCACATAGGCAAAAGTTATTCAAGCAGAATAATAAAGAATGGAATAACTGAAGGATTTACCATGCGTGCGATAGACTGCACCGACAGGTTATGTAAAACCCCAACTTTTTGAATAAAGATGAATTTTCTATAAATATTATTTTTGAATATTATGGAGTGAAATTGATATAATGTTATAGTTGTGGGTAATATGTATAAATTTTGCAAAGTACGCAAATTGTTATATAATATTCGATTGGTCGAGGAATATTCGTTTTCACAGGGAACATTCGTACAACGACACAATTATTGGTGGACCCCACAACGGAATTATTGTCGGATTGAGAAAATGACAAAAATACTTTATGAAAATAACGGCGAAATTTTTACCGTTAACTGTTGAAACACCCGGTGTTAAAAGTACAGTAATACGCGTGGTTGCATAGTAGCACACGGTATTAATTATTGATGCTTACGTGATAAGTCACTCAGTTTTGTTGGTATTATTAATGTAATAATACAGAAAATCTTTTATATAAAACAGAATACTTTTATAAAGTTATTCTATAAATAGAATATATTATATTCTATTATGAATAGTGTTGTATAGTATTTTGCATAGTAAAATCTTTTTTTATATAAAAAATGTAATACTTTTATAAAGTTATCTCATTTTATTAGACAATAATTAGAATATATTATATTTTATTATGCATAGTGTTTGCATAGTAAAATCTTTTATAAAGTTATTCGTTTTATTAGATTATAAATAGAATATATTATATTTTATTTAAAAGATTTTACTTTAAATATGGACCGTTAGATTAAAGTAAATCAACTGACCGTTTCATGAGTTAGTTACTTATGCAAATCCATTTTTCTATAAATAGAAGCTCATTCTTTCATTATTTTCTTCTTAATTCTTTGAAACTCTAGAGAGATAAACTATAGAGAGAAAGAAGAAAGTATTCTCGCTACTTTACTACTTATATATCCAAGACTCTTCTTCTTAAGGTAGGGAATATTATTTGTTGTACTCGTAAGGGGTGTTATTCTTTTTTGTATTAATGAAGAGAACTTATGTTATTCCATTCTTTATTATTCATTTGGAATAACTTTGATACGTGAAGCTACCACATACTTGGTGACATTCTTCTATTATTCCGTCTTTACTATTCATTGGAATATCACCATTCATGCATTTTCTGCTTGGGATTCGATTCCGCCTTTTATTATTCGGTCGAATATCTTGTCATGCGTTTTACGGGAATTCGATTAAAATCCTTATTAGTATACTGTTGGAATAACTTTGCCTCATGCGCAATCTACCGTATGCATGGTGATTTCATTGTTATTCCATTCTTTATTATTCATTGGAACATCCCGCGGCGCGTGTAATTTCTTTGACCGACGGTTCCGTTATTTAGTATTATGTTGGAATAACCTGTCTATGCAAAGTACCGCATGCATGGTGATTTCTTTTGTTATTCCATTCTTTATTATACTCAGTTGATTAAAACTTTGACTTCTATACTCCATAAAATTAGTGGAATATCCTTGATATTTGCGCTTCATCCAGTATCTTTTCATGAAAATATTCTTTTGAGCATTCTTGAATTTTACTCTACAGAGCAGTATCATGTTGACAATTTGGACGTTATTGGTTCTTGGACAAATTAATTCTTGAACTTGTTTTATTGAATTCTTATATCATTGTCATCATCCTCATATTTATATTTTTTGAAAGTCATCTGGCTTTTCGTAGTGCATAGATGGACTTGGTATGATTATGACCGAGGATTATTTTGTAATCATGACCGTAATGTTACAAATGATGTGGTAAAAGTCCTCATTGGCCCATAGTGCATTGATGGGACGATTGTTGGCATGATCATGACCATTAATGAATACACAAATATTCTTGGCCCGTGAGTGCATGGATAATTGTGGTCGTGATACTAAAAAGAATATCCTTGGCAGTAGTGTAGGGGTGATTCGATGATGTGGATTATTTATTGTCGAGTCCCCGTTGATAAAAGTGATGAAAACCTTTTAAATCATAAAAGATAGTAGATTTTATTCTCTACTTGACTCTTCTAATGGATTGCTTGTTCCATCGCAGATTAAACTTGATAGTTATTATATTTTATCGGTTTAACATCGTTGAAGGCTAACGATAAATTATTCTCGCATTATCTTAGTCATAATATTTCTTACTAGGCTAGTTGAGCTCACCCTTTCTTTCACCTTTGTTCTCTTGAGGAAATGACAACGAATGGGACAAGTCGAAGTAATGAGTGATGGTCCTAGATGGTGCATTAGTAGTCCTCACTATTCAGCGTGAAATAGTGTGATAATAATTTTAATGAGGACTCCTTTTGAGTTTGTATACTCTCTAGTAGACAATATTTGTATTCAAACTCACAAATTTATGTTTTGTCGTATTTTACACGCATTGTTGTATAATTAAGTTGTATTTGAATTACGTACCATGTATCTGGCGACTCAAGATGGGTGATGTATACCTAATTTTGGGGGCGTCACAAGGTTATTCCCAATGAGAATAATAAATAATGGAACCGGGTCGGCGAACGCATAGATAGGATATTCCAATGATTAATAAATAATGAAACCCAGTCCCACAGAACGCATGTGCATGTGATATTTCGGCAGAATAATAAATAATGAAATCAGTCCCACAGAGCGCATTGCATAAGATATATTCCGGCTGTAATAATAAAGAACGAAATATTAGAAGAATTTCACCATGTATGCGGACTTGCATAAAACAAAGTTATTCCAACATAATAATAAAGAATGGAATATGAAGAATTTCACCAAGTATAGGGTAGTCGCGTATACAAAAGTTATTCCAACAGTAATAATAAATAATAATAATATCATTTACGAGTACGACAATTATATCCCCTACCTTAAAAAAAAAAGTATTCCGACTAGTAGGACGGGAATATACTTGAAGAAAACTTGCACTACGCTCAAAGCTTTCTTAAACTATAACGAAATACGCTCAAAATTATAGAAGAAGAACTCTCTCTATAGTTTCAGTGAATTCGTAAGAAATAATGAAGGAATGATCTTCTATTTATAGAAAAATGGACTGCATAGTAACTAACTCATGAACGGTCCAGATTGATTTACTTTAATCTGACGGTCCATATTTAAAGCAAAATCTTTTAAATAAAATATAATATATTCTATTTATAATCTAATAAAACGAATAACTTTATAAAAGATTTTACTATGCAAACACTATGCAGGCACTGTGCAAACACTATGCATAATAAAATATAATATATTCTATTTATAGAATAACTTTTTAAAAGTATTCTGTTTTATATAAAAAGATTTTACTATGCAAAATACTATGCAGATACTATGCAACACTATGCATAATAGAATAAAATATATTCTATTTATAGAATAACTTTATAAAAGTATTATGTTTTATTACATTAATAATACCAATAAAACAAAACTTAGTGACTTATCACATAAGCAGCAATAATCAATACTGTGCTATTTACCAAAATAGAGAAAAAAAATTGAATACTTTTATTTCATAAAATTCGGGGTCTCACAAATAATATATTTTTCTTTAACTTCCTACACACCCCAATTTAGTTCAAACATCAGCCACACCTCAACAAAAACCACCAAAAACGTTTTTCTCAAATAAATCATTTAAAACTCCAAAAAAATCAATTATTCCGGAACTTCAATAATTCATAATAAATAGCCCTTTTATCAAAAAAATTCGAATCTTATGTCCTTCAATATGAAATTCAATTCTCTACAACTTTGTAAGTTTAAGTTTTTTCAAATTCCAAACAAAAATTGACCGAAATCCACATACGAACGATTTTACAAACTATAATATATCAAATTTCAGTCAAGAAATGGGGTCCACCGACATATTTAACATTTTTTTATCATTTATTGTAACAAAAATACTCTTCCTCCTCATTTATTCATATATCACACATTCATTGTAAAAATATCACTCTTATTATATTATCATAATATAATAATATATTTAAATAAATTATTTTATCAGAAAAGATAAAACATCAATTTTCAACAATTGTCACTTTTCTAAAAATTCCTCCATTTATATCCACATAAATAAATATTTTCCTTATCATATAAATCGATAATTAATTATTCGCAAATAATATTACAGAATCACAATAATGACAATCAGACCGTTCCTAGGAAAGAGGGGGCTTTCCAATAAAGATTTCTCCTTACTGGCGCGCAATTAGGTGACCAAACCTCTCCTTAGACAAAACTTTCTAGACATTGTCAATAATGTTATCTATTAATATTATTAAAATAATATGAATTATTGATCTGATAATGGGAAATACTATGTAGTGACAATTATTAAAACAACAATAATATAAAATATCAACGAAGCAATTTTTGAATCAATAAAATAAAATATTGAACAGTAATTACTGTAACAATTATTGAGTTGTGACTTCTTATGTAAGAATCAATAATTCAAAAAATCTTTCAGACAATATCGTGTCTTCATCGGCAACAACGCCAGCGTATTACTTTACTTTACCCACCGGGTATTCCAACAGTGTTAACGGTAACGATTACGCCGTTATTTATAAAAATTAAATTTGTCATTTTTTTCATCCGATAGTTATTCTCATTATGGGTCCACAAATGTCATTTACTGGTTGCATTTAATATTCCCGACAACAAGAATATTCCACGACCAAACGAATATTTCCCAACAACAATGAATATTTTATAACCACTTGCTTATTTTAAAAAATTTGCACATTTCACCCATAACTTTAAACTTTTATCAATTTAACCATTTACTAAATAGAAAAATTGAATACTTTTATTTCATAAAATTTGGGGTCTTACATCTATGCCGTTCATTTTTTTATAAAAACAATAAACAACTGTCAGATTGCTATCAATTTTAGTGTAATAATTCAACTCGATTAGATAAATCAAGTGCAAAATGTTAATTTTATTTATAACATATAAAATGGAGAGAAAAGATAGAAAATAAAATCTAAAAATGTATTAAAACATTTTTAACCATTCTTTTTACACTATTTGTAGCATTGTTGTTAATATTAGATTTAAAAAATATATATAGAGTGAGATTTATATCAATGAAAATAATTATAGTATTTGTTAGTAACCTTTAAAGGAAATTATATATATATTTATATGAAGAAATAATATGTCAAGGCTAGTACTTGGTACTATGTCCTTAAGACAATTATGCCCTTCATATGGTGCTCAGAGTTGATAGCACTTGTCTCCCAGGATACAATTACTCCGTATACCTTAGCAGCACTACAAAAGGTATACACAACGAACCAAAACTGAAAGCTCTAACTCTCTCTCTTTTAAAACTATAAAAATGATGAAAACAAAATACTAAAATGACTATTAATGCTAATTGCTTGTGTGAATTGAAATGAGTAAAAATGGTTGGCCCCTCCTATCTATTTATAGGAGGGTTAGTGACCCTTCGGATGGGTGTCTAGCCCTTTAGAAGGGCATGAGATGCCACTGAAAAGGCATATATGACATCCATTAGTCAAGATGACGTAGTTTTGATCATATACAGTATAGGCGCGTCCATTCAGACATATAAAACGATGTAATTTCAGTATTAACAGAACCAAAACTACGTAGTTTTAGTTTAGTAGAAAAGGCGAGACCAAAACGACGTAGTTTTGGGCCGCCCGTTCAGACTTATACCCTTTCAGCAAATACCGCTTCTCAAAATGACACAGTTTTAATAAATACCGCTCTTCAAAACGACACAGTTTTGATAAAAAGAATTAAATAAATAAATTTTAATTAAAATATTTAAATAA
This sequence comes from Panax ginseng, assembly GCA_020205605.1. Taxonomy (NCBI): domain Eukaryota; kingdom Viridiplantae; phylum Streptophyta; class Magnoliopsida; order Apiales; family Araliaceae; genus Panax; species Panax ginseng. Next base: position 77,345,706 of record CM035142.1, on the reverse strand, counting down.
ATTTTGTCTAAAAAATTATATATATGACCCAGACCCACGTGCCAGAGCGGCCGGACGGCGGCACGCGTGTGGGTTCGAACCTAACATTAGCTAGATTATCTCCCTTCCACAAAAGTGGGGTGCCCCTTGGGGCCCAAACCCAAGAGCACTTTCCTTGTATATAAACATATAGAATATTTAATTCTTAGTTTATGTGGGACTTGATTTTTTCCAGATGTATTTATTATCTTTTATCATTTCCAAGTGTGATCTTTGAGAGTTAATATCTCATTCATTACTTCATGAATTTGAGCTTCCAAATACTTAATTTAATCTACACATAGAATAGAATACATTAATATATAGAATCATTAAAATTAATTAATGATACCCATATTAAATTCGGCTCAAATTCCAACACTATTTTAGATGTATAATTAAGAAAAAAGGTAAAAAGAAATACATTAATAATTGTAGTTAGAAAGTAAGTTATCCCCTTCCCCGCCTAGACTCCGCCCCCTAGTTCAGGATAAATTATTGCACTACTGTGACGCCCCCAAAATTAGGTATACATCACCTATCTTGAGTCGCCAGATACATGGTACAGAATTCAAATACAACTTAATAATACAACTGTCGTGTACAATATGACAAAACATAAACTGTGAGTTTGAATAAAAATATTGTCTACTAGAGATTATACAAACTCAAAAGGAGTCCTCATTATAATTATTATCACACTATTTCACAGAATAGTGAGGACTACTAATGCACCATCTAGGACCATCACTCTGTTCCCCGATTAGTCCCAATTACGTTCTCATTTCTCAAGAGAAACGGTGAAAGAAAGGGTGAGCTCAACTAGCCCAAAGAAGAAATATTATGACTAAGATAATGCGAGAATAATTTATCGTTAGCCTTCAACAATGTTAAATTGATAAAATATAATAAATATCAAGTTTAATCTGCAGCAGTAACAAGCAATCCATTAAAAGAGTCAAGTAGAGAATGAAATCTACTATCTTTTATGATTTAAAAAGTTTTCATCACTTTTATCATTGAGACTCATTTCAATAAATAATCCACATCATTAAATCATCCATGCACTTATGGGCCAAGGATATTCTTTAGTATCACGACCATTTAATTATCCATGCACTACGGGCCAAAGATAATCGTATTTTCATCAATCTGTCCCGATCATGCCATAAAACAATTCATCTTTGCTCCCTCGTCAAGAGAATCCATAGCCATAATCATATCAAAAACTATCCATCAATGTACTACGGGCCAATTAGGACTTTTAATTTTCACATCATTTGTAACATTACGGTCATGATTATACCGAATAATCTCTGGTCATAATAATACCAAGTTCATCTATGCACTACAGGCCACAGATGACTTTCAACATAACATAAACATGAGGATGATGACAATGATATAATAATTCAATTAAACAAGTTCAAGAATTAATTTGTCCAGGAGCCAATAACGTCCAAATTATCAACATGATACTGCTTTGTAGAGTAAAATTCAAGAATGCTGAGAAGAATAATTACACGAAAAGATACTGGATGAAGCGCAAATATCAAGGATATTCCACTAATTTCATGGAGTATAGAAGTCAAAATTTTAATCAACTGAGTATAATACCGAATGGAATAACAAAAGATATCACCATACATGCGATACTTCAGATGTAGGCAGTTATTTCAACAGAATAATAATAACGGAACCGGTCGGTGAAATTCACAATCCACATGATGTTCCAACGAGAATAATAAATGCGAATAATAAATGATGGAACCGAGTTCAGGCAGATATATGATGCATGTGATATTAATGTGAGAATAATAAAGACGGAATAATAAAAATGGAACCGGTCCGGCATATAGCATGTACAAGATATTCCGGCAGAATAATAAAAAGATGAATAATAGAAAAATGTCACCAAGTATAGGGTAGCTCGCGATACAAAGTTATTCCAATGTAACAATAAAGAAATGGAATAACAGAAGTTCTCTTCTTGAATACAAAAGAATAATATCCCTTATAGGTACAATAAATAATATCCCTTACCGTAAAATAATACTTGATATAAGAGTAGTGAAGTAGCAGAAAACTTTTCTTCTATCTCTCTATAGTCTCTCTCTCTAGAGTTCAGTGAATTCGTAAGAAAATAATGAAGGAATGAACTTCTATTTATAAGAAAATGGAATGCATAGTAACTAATCCATGAACGGTTCAGATTGATTTACTTTAATCTGACGGTCCATATTTAAAGAAAAATCTTTTAAATAAAATATAATATATTCTATTTATATAAAAAGATTTTTACTATACAAACACTATGTGGGCACTATGCAAACACTATGCATAATAAAATATAATATATTCTATTTATAGAATAACTTTAATAAAGTATTCATTTTATATAAAAAGATTTTACTATGCAAAATACTATGCATAATAGAATATAATATATTCTATTTATAAAATAACTTTAATAAAGTATTACATTTTATATAAAAGATGTTTCTATTTTATTACGTTAATAATACTGAATAAAACAAAACTTCAAAATCAACAATAATTGAATCAAATAATGTGAGATACTTGCAAAGAACTATTGTAGCAATAATTGAACAAAACGAGTGACTTCTCACATAAATATCAATAATCAATACTGGTGTGCTACTATGCAACAACGCCAGACATCGTACTTTTACTACCAAGTAGTTCAACAAAGATCAACGGTAAAACTTTCATTGCGTTATTTTCAATAAAATATTTTTGTCGTTTTTTCTCAATCCGATAATAAATTACATTGTAGGGTCCAATTAATGATTGTACTTATCGCACGGATATTTTCCACACAAAGAATATTCCCTGACCAATCGAATATAATATGACAATTTGCATACTTTGCAAAATTTATAAATACTACCCACAACTATAACATTATATCAAATCCACACCATAATATAAAAAAATATTTCGGAAAATTTAAATCTTTATTTATAAAATCTCGGGTCTCACAACTACCCTTTATTTCAAAACTAGATATATAATTTAATTTTTGAGGTCAAACGACGACCTATTAAATTTTAAATTGATGTGAATTTATTTAATTTTAGTTAATATAATTATTATAATTGTATAGTGAATATATACAACAAAAACTATTAGTCGTAAAATTTATTTTATTCAAAATTTTTATAAGTCATACTAATTTTAAAATTTAATATATCGCTATTTTATCTCAAAAATTAAATTATATCTCTAATTTTGGAATGAAAGTTTATGTTTAGAAATGTGATTATGACTGAAGGCATTCATGTGAATTTTAAATAAGAAATTACTTAAGCTACCAGCATTTCTAGAATATGACCTCCTGATTATTTGACTAATCCTTATTATATATAGGCTATAATATTGTTTGGCAGCTTTAAAGTTGTGTGATTAATTATTGATGATTGCTATAATTAACTTTTTGTTTGTATTAAGGTCAATGAACACACTCTATATGTTGATGGGTCTTGAGCATTTGTGAGTAATCATTTGGACGGATTATCAATTATAAATAACACAGTTAGTGCCATCACTTTAAGTTTCTACAGCTGTTATACACCTGTGTTTGATCGAGTTTCCTCCACAATCAAATATTCTTTTCATTAAATATATTAGAAATTTTCAATTAATTATTAAACAAATGTATTAGAAATTTTAAAATCAAATAAGTTGGCTTTAATAGTATATTTTATATACTTTATTATGATAATAATTTTGTGTCTATATATAATAAATTTAAAAATAATTTTTTATTCTAAATATGATTAATTTGACCATAAAAAATTAATTAAGATAAATAAAACTGGACAGAAATAGTACAATATTTTATTAGTTAAGGGTTGCATAAATAAACTAAATAATCTCCGCGCACACAATAAAAATTTTAAAAAAATTTTGGCATCATATGGAAAATTCTTTAATATAATACTTCTAGTGCGTGTGTTTATAAAAGTTATAATTATAATTAAGCAATATCTAGTCGTGCTAAGTCTGTTATGGTCGATTTTATACAAATATATTTTTTAATTTTTTCACATGATCCCTCCCATATGAATAATGAACGAGTCTTATTCATATAAAAGAGACTAATATAAAAATATCAATTTTCTTTTCATAAGCAAGGTGGGCAATGTACATGGGTAGCGTCCATGGACTGAATGTGTGCTCCTATTACGTACACGGTACATAGATTGTAACACAGGTAGAGAGAATCTTAATTTTAATACTATTTAAAAAAATTTAACTTAAAATTAATTGGGTAGCTATGTTTGAAATATTGTAGAAATAAAGGTGTTAATGGAATAATTCATTCTCAAAATTGTGATTGGTTGTTCTATTGGAATGAAATGGATCATTCTTATTTTTATCAAAATTGTTAATTTTATTTTTTTGGAGGAGTGTATGGAATTAATGATTCATGTCAGCCATGAATAAAATGAATCATTTCATTTATTATTCCATTCTCTTCTCAATTTCATTCGTTTACCAATTTCATTCTTACACTTCAAATGTCAGAAGTGAAAAAATCCCTCAAATATAAACTCCCTTCATTCTATGATATAAGATCATTCTTGACTTTTTAAAATAAACTTGCGATATTTTTAAACTCAGAATGACATAAATTTTTTTAATTTTAATAGATACAATGATGAATATTGTGAAGTATAAATACTAATCATTGTAAGATTTATTGTTACATAATTTTTAAGAAATCATGCATCTCAACTCAATTTGAGTTTTAAAATATTTAATGTGAGATTATGAATCTTAACAATCTATAGAGGATTAGTGAAAAGAAGAAAATTAAAAGTTGAATATCATTAGTTCATTACTCTTACAAATATATATATATATATATATATATATATATATATATATATATATATATATATATTAAAAAATAGTACTCTCTCCGTCTTCAAAATAATGACGCAAGAAATTAACAAATATGTAAAGTATAGAAATGAGAATAATTTTTTTTAAAATTTATCTTTATTGGTCCCATACACTTATAAAAAGTGACGAATACTTATTTTTTATATATTAATAGATCTCATTAAATGATATATTTATTCTCTATTTTATATATCTTTAGTCATTCTTTTAAAAATAAAAAAATTATATATTTAATCACCTTTCGAGGACGTAGGGAGTAAATGATTAATTGGCAAAAGATTAGGTCATGAAATTTAAGCAATTGCACGCATAGAATATTGGAAATCCTACGTGCCCCACATTTGCAAAAGTTGGTCTAGCACTTAAAAATTAATTGCCACGAAGATAACAATATAGCTGACGTGGATGGTGGAACTTTACCTTTACAGAATTCCAATAACTCGACATGCAAGGCCATAGAAATTTCATGCAATTGCACCAAAGTTTTGTACGTGTTAATAACCTAGTAGCTGGTGGTTAAATTAATTTTATTTCATAATTTCACGTCCAATGGGGCGTCGCTACGTGTCCTTTGTTTGCCTAAAATAACTAAAATTTTGTGCCTCTTTCCCATTATTTATTTTTAATTCTTGTCGGATTTTTATTTTTTAATTATATAGTAGTATTCCATCCGTTTATTAATATAAATCCTTTTAGATAAATATTTTTATCTATTAATATAAGTTGTTTGAGAATTTTAAGTAAGCATTAAGAGTTTAGTTTTCAATACTATCCAAAGTATTAAATATAATTTTGGTTCTCTCACTATTTTCTGTCTAATAAATAACACACTATTTTTTTTAATAAAAGAATAATATAAATAATTAATACAATTATTTAATATTTTTGAATCATTTCTTTAATTATTGTCTATAAATCTAAAACAAATTATATTAAGGAACATATGGAGTAACTTTTAGACAGGGAAAAAGGACAAGAAGGCGGCGGGGTGGGAGAGTATTTAAAGGACCCAAGTGTAGTGAGGAATTTGATAGGGACTAGTACTACGGAGAAAAAAGAATTTGGCCGGGAGAAGTTTTTGCATGACTTTTACTCAAGAGGAAAAGTATCGAATTAATTTATAAGGTGAATTCCCTCTCATTAATTTGATCATGGCTAGCTCTTTTGATGGTTCATTTTGTTCATATGTATATGATTTTTTTTACTTGCATTGTTGTAATAATATGTTTGTAAAATGCTATGCTGGTTTCTGCATATGCACGTTCATTGTACGTGTTCATATTGTTGGTTTCTCTTTCACAATATACTATTCATGCATGGTCATGCATGTGGTTGAAGTTTATTTTTCCTCCCGACACGGTACGCCTAGGGTTTGCAGCATTAATTTGACGTGTTTGAACTTCTAAATACACTGCATTTTTTTTTGTGTATGTATTATTTTTAATTTTTAAACTCCAAAGTTACGTTTATAAGTTAAATAAATTTTATTAAAATAAATTATTTGTAAACAAATAAGATTTTTGAGTGTGTTCAAATATACGTACAAAAAAAACTAAGCGCACCAGATGCTCTCTAACCAACAAACTTGGTGCCCACACTTGAGCAATCCACTTTATGTTGAGCACACATGATATATGGTTACCTTGTCATTTGCCCACATATTCTTAGACAAAACAAAAGGAATGCCAAAAATTATACTCCCTCCGTCCTATAATTATAGGCTGATTTTCTATTTTGAGATGTCCCAATATATAGGCTACTTATTATTTATAAAATTTAATTGGTTCATTGTTTTACTTTTATGCCCTTATAATAAATATTCAACCATTAATCTTTTTTTGAAGAAACAACATTCAATGTCATTATTTTTATCACCACATTTAATGTTGTTGTATTCTCTTTGGTTAAAGTTTATGGATTTTAATGGTCAGTACACGTCAATCAATGAAGTTGAGAGTTCCAGTGTGATAAGTAATGAGTACTTAACTTATTCATTAATTCCATATTAAGGGGTATATGTGAAAAATTTATGTTAAAAATTGTCACTTAACTAATTTTTTTAAATTATGTGCCAAAAGAAATCAGCCTATAACTATGGGACGGAGGGAGCAAGTGCTTTGCACTTTATAGAGGATATATATGGAGGCGAAGTTCTTAGTTAGGTTGGAATTTGCCTAGTGTTGAGATACATGTACAGATTAAGTTTTACTTGGCAAATAAGACCACGAGACTATAACAATTTATTACCTTTTTTTAATAAGGTTTACAAATTATCATTTAAAGTCATTTTTCTTCACCACTTATTTCTTTTTAATGTGAAAGAATTATTAATTCCTCAGGGAAACGTAATTTTCGATAGCTATTAGATTACTTATTAATTAATTATATTATCATAGTTATTGTAATTAATCTTTTTAATGTAATAATAAATTTTATTGAAATTTCTCACATAAACGTTTTAATTAATGATTTTAGTGCATAATTTTGGGACCAAATTAGTAAATGATTGATATGTTGACTTGTTCAACTTGACGTACATCTGATGAATCCTTAATTCTGGTGTGTGTGTGTATTATTTTATAGCATTATGGTACTGGCTAATTTGATCGTATAACGAATGGCTAACTTTTCCATATAGTTTTTATAATTTAAAAATATAAAAAGAATTAATTAGCTCAAAAATCATATACTTTTGCATTAACAAAATTAAAAGTAGCTAGTGAGACAATTTTATCAAGTTGTAAATCCTATTATCTTAAAAGATTTTATCAAGTTGTAAATCCTATTATTTTGCAAAGCAAGAGGACTTGGGTTAAATCCCACCCCCAGAATTAAAAAAAAAACAACTTATAATAGTGTGTTTGAGCTTAGATTGAGTTTTAACATTTATTTAATGAAAAAAACTAATTTCCCAATGAAGCTAATTCAACAACTCCAACCATTTCAAGAATTATGTGGTTGATCATCAATGTGCATCTATACAAGATTATAAAAAGATACTAACAAATTGTTGCATGCAATTTCAGAAATTAAGGTATAACTCTTAATTCACACTTTTTAATTGAAATAAATTTCAATCTTTTGGTATTATTGGATTGATTTTGAATGTTTTTTTATTATTTAAGTTAAAGGGTGATCAGTTTCAATGGACTTGTTTTTTTTTACTAGTTAATTGACATTTTTTTACTAGTTAATTGGTTTTGTTTTTCTTCCTGCATTCTGAGTCATTTGTTTATATTTTTATTAGTTGGATTTAATTATTCGGTATGTTATAAAGTATCATTTATTTTAAACATAGCGTATCATTTATTTTATTTACTATTACGTTATTTATAACAAAAAAAATTGAGACTTTTAAAGACTTACTAGTATAATAAATATCCTTCCGTCCAAGTTTATTTGTCTTAATTTTTTTTTAATTTGCCCAAATCTATTTATCATCTTTCTTGTTTTTTTAATGCTATTTTGAACTCACTTTTCCTATATTACTCTCATTTAATTTTAAATATTTTTTTTATCGAAAACAACATGTTATATATTGAAAAAGTAATATTATTAATTATCCCACTTATTTTTTTCTTCTCTATTCTATTTTATTGTTTCAAAAAAAAGTTAAGGAGATTAAATATATAATACAAAAAGACGATAATAGAATATTTAAGATTTGTAATTTGGAGACAGTTTATTTTTTAATACTGTACTTTTAAATTATGTCAAGTAAACCCGGACGAATGAAGTAATTATTTATTTTATTTTCGTTTGATAAAAATATTTTATGTAATGGGTATTTAGATATTGCTGGGTAAAGAGAGGAGTGTCAAGTGTGTATATTTATTATATGGAAATTTCTGTAGAGCTCAAAACATTTCAATGGAAATATCACATTTTGTTTTCTCCCAAAACCCAACTGGTCTCTCTTCGTTGTTCTTGCTGGCAATGAAAGAATCTTTACCCAAAATCAGTCAGTTCTGTAGAAATTCTTTTCGTATTGAGAAAATGAAAAAGAATTTCAAGAATTATGTTGCTGATCATCAATGTGCGTCTGTACAAAACTATAATAAGATCAAAAATTGTTGCATTGAAGCCCAGAAATTAAGGTATATCTGTTAACTGGTCTCCTCTATTTAATTGTAATTGATTTTGAGTGTTTTTTATTGTTTAGATTAAAAGGTCAGTTTCAATTGACTGGCTTTTTGACTAGTTATTTGACATTTGTTGGAATTTTAGTACATTGGGATTGAGTAGTTTCTTGTTGAGTTCATATCTTAGGTTTAACTGATGTTTTTTTTTCTTATTAATTATTATTATTTCTGATGCATTTGTTTATGCAAATTCTCACATTTTCATTTGAATATGGGGTCCATAATTCAAGGTTCAAGCTGATAATTTGGGGTTTAACTGGGGGAGAGAGAGAGAGAACAAATCTTTGAAACGAGGAAAAGTTTATCACACATGACAGAAGGTCTCTCTCTTTCTATCTCCAAATTGTGTCGTTTTTTTGATGATAAGAAGATGATAATTTATTTTAGTATTTTTAGTTTTTTACCTGGCTCTGCTGTTATCAGGGGAATGTTGAACTGAGGAAGGTCCATGTGATTCCTTAATAATGTTAATTTGTTAGGTTCCAAGAACTACTAAATCGACATTTTATAATTACTATCAAATTTTGTATTATTTGCCTATGCCTGCATTTTGTGCCCCCCCTCCTATTGATGTGACTATTACGAGGATATTTCATACAAACTTGAAATTTAGATATTCAGAGCTAGCAGAACTGTTGGCTTAATATTAATAGACTTTTTTGTTTAATTAATTTTTTTTTTCAAAGCATATTTTGAAATGTACAATAAGATTAAAAGTAAATCGAATTATTAAAAGTATTGTACTTATGTACAACTTTTAAACAAAATGGACAGCACTGTCCGCTACAAGTCTGCATTTTTACATTATAGAACTTGAATTCAGTTTATTTTTCGCCCAAAGTTGGGGAATTTCAACTGCTGACGTTGAATAGTTGAATCAGAGGGACTTCTGTTGACTGTCTGTTGCCTAAACAGAACTGAGGGAGGTTTTATTGTCAGTAACTTGAGAGTTAATAAGTATTTAAGGTCTCCTCCCCTTTGTTGTTCACATACTTTCCTTGGCTTTTCTAAGTCTTTAATCCACTGACCACTATTCCTATTTGACATACCTTAGTTTAGAGGTTAGCCTAAGTTGATTTCTACCACATTGTTTCTTATGTTTGCTTTGTGTGCTTGGAATGAGATTACGTTTCATTAAAATTCTTTTAAACTCCCCACTAGGATTTCATTTCTTTTATCATTGTGCGGGATTTCATTAAATTTAAACTACCTCGACTGGTATGCGTCTTCCTCGGGATTTCATCTTTGCTATTTCTAGTATTTGGAACTACATTATCACATATAACATACCCTTGCATTCTGAACTCTTATACATTCTACATTTTATGGATCTGAAGTTGTGAAAACTGATTCTTTCAGGTGGTGCTATAAGATTGGTTGAATCAGTTGCATTATTTATCTACCCTTTAGATTTTTGACCCTCATTATCATGGCCGAGGATGGTGTTGTGCATTCCCCGCATAGGAAATGGAAGATGCCTCTTTTCATTTTCTTCAGAGATGCAAGGTACTTTTATTTTTTGCTAATTTCCGCGCACACACCCAAAGAATCGAACCCTTGACCTCATGGAACCATGAGGCAAGAGTTACCGCTGTTTTAATATGTTTCATTTGCAAGTTTATTCTGAAGCTATGCTGTTTGTATGTCAAGAGAGATATTGCGAATGTTTCTGCTAATTATCATTTCTTGATGAAAGCTCTACTCTCGGAAGCTGTTTGTTTTAGATTGATGCTTAGTAGAATGATATTCTTCTTTTACTATTTTGAGACCAATCAAACTTTGAATCATTTATGTTTGATGATTTGAATCTTTATTGGTTATTTTGGACTACTGATGTCTGTAAGATGGACAAATGTAGAGGAAGTTTGCTCTCCTAATATTGGTACTTGTTTTGTGCATTGCTTTATAGGCTTGTCTTCAAGATGGACGCACTTGGATCAGAGATATTACGTATTGCATTTCCAGCAGCATTGGCATTAGCTGCTGACCCTGTGGCTTCTCTAATTGACACAGCGTTCATTGGCCGTTTAGGTAAGTCTTTGTGTTCTTAGTTTGTCTGAGTGAATTGATGTTAAGCTCTAGAAATAGGTGTAATATTTTACATCCTTAGATGTAACGGTATTTTAATCTCTCCTAGACCAAGTGTTCTCCTGTTGTTGTTCGCCATTCATCAAGTAACTTTTGGTCTCAGGATGAGAGATATAGACACACCGTTACATCTAAGGTAGTGAATATTCACACATCGGAATAAGGGAAAATTACTTTTTGATGTCTTACTAGTATGCTTCTGTTTCTGCTTCCTCACATTTTGTAGAATGAGATGCCTTATCTAGCTACTGGTTTTTGCAGATTAACAAAAAGTTTTTTTTATGTTAGCTTGTTTTACAAACGTAGGTTGATATCAATTTTTCGTCTTTTTGGATAGGTGCGGTGGAGATTGCTGCTGTAGGAGTTTCTATTGCTATTTTCAATCAAGCATCAAAAGTTACCATATTTCCTCTTGTCAGTATAACAACTTCTTTTGTTGCTGAGGAAAATACTGTAGGAAGAATAACTTCAGAAATGCAAAAAGTTGACAACTCTGAGAAAAGTAATGTCAAGAACAATGAAATGGAAGCTTTAAAACCGGAAGATGTTATGCTTGAGAATATGGAAAAGGGTTCAGCCACAAACAGTGAAACAAAAGAATCGACGGCAGAAGGTGGTAGTTTTTCTTTCTCTCCATGTTTTTTTTATAATTAGGAACTAGGATAAATTAAAGAGCAATAAGTCTAGGAAAGAGACTCCCTTACTGAGCAAGAAATCAAAAGTTCTTATGAATGTTTGTTATTACTTAGTTATGTGTTGACAAGTTATTTGCTGGTTTTCTGCAGAGAGTTCCAGAACAACTGCAAATAAGTCTGCAAATGTTACTAGTAGTAATTCTAATAGTACTCAACTTAAAAGTGAGAAGCAAGTTATTCCTTCAGCAAATACCCTAGCGACTCCACTTAAAAGTGAGAAGCCACATATTCCTTCAGCATCTACGGCATTAATTATAGGAGCTGTACTTGGCCTCGTCCAAACCCTATTTCTCACATGTCTAGCAAAACCGTTACTGGGAATTATGGGTGTGAAATCGGTAAGTCTCGTACTGGATTCTTCGAGGGTCTAATTTGTTTTTTTGTCAAGTGGTGGCTGTCTAAATAATATTGGCATGCACTTTTAAATATCATTTATCATTGTGGTATAAGATAATTTTTGTGAAAAAATAACAGAACTAAATTCTGTCCCCTTTCCTTTTCATTAATGTTATAGGGATCTCCTATGCTAGGCCCAGCAAAAAGGTACTTGACACTAAGATCACTGGGCGCTCCAGCAGTTCTTCTCTCTTTGGCCATGCAAGGAGTTTTTCGAGGTTTCAAAGATACCAAAACTCCATTATATGCCACTGGTAAAGATTATTTTATTTTGAACCCACTCCTCATGAATGATAATTTTTTATGCACTGCCATTTTATATATTGAACTGTTTAAAGTGTGTTACTGCTCTTGCATCACAGAATAAGTTCATAGCATACTGTATTGTGAAACATGCATAAAGTTCAGTACTTCATCAATTAGAAAATAGTTTATGATTATGGTTATTACCCTATATTAAGGTATCTTTCATTGCATAAAGTTCAATTGATTAGGGAGGGTTATTACTCTATATTTATTTAAAACTAATAATCTTATGAATGAATGACTAGAAAATAATTTGCGTCTAACACTAGGAGCGTACCACAAAGCATATGTTTAGGGCTTTGCCCATGCCTATTTGAGGGGACACCTTGGCACGGAATTAGGTTACGTGGTCTTGCCTTGATGATCCTGAGGTTTAAAGATTAATTATGGAAAAATCCTTACCACAATCAGCATTTAATTGTAAGACCATTTCTCAGAAATTATGTATCTGAAATAATCTTTTTGGTAAATTTGATTTATAATAAGTGAGCATGTTCCAGGCATGATGACAAAAATATCAAAAATACTGAGAATTTGATACCATAGGTGATGATGTTTTTATAGATTTATATTTATATTAGAGCATCTTATATATTGCGGTTTTGTACTGTAAAATGTCACATATCTAGGAAAAAGCTTGTCCAACTCTAACAACTTTCTTATAAAAGGGTTTTTATATTCATCTAAGACCGCTGCATCTTTAATATAGTTGCAGGAGATCTAGCAAATGTTGTTTTGGACCCCATTCTTATCTTTGTTTGCCATATGGGAGTTGGTGGTGCAGCAATTGCACACGTGTTGTCCCAGTAAGTATAATTATTCCCTTTGCTGAATATTTTTCACTTATTTCCTTCAAAATTCTTGATGACTAGAGCATTTGGCTTGTTTATTTTAATTTTCATTGCAGGTACTTAATTTTGGTGATCCTCTTCTGGAAATTGATGAAACAAGTTGACCTAGTACCTCCAAGTATGAAAACTTTGCAGTTTGGTCGGTTTCTGAAAAATGGTAAGGGTATTTGTGCATAATATACCAGGAAGTTTATGGATACTTGAATTTCAGTGGCATAAACATATGATATTATTGGCTAGCTGCCTCATCTGCATCAGACTTTTATAGTGAACAAATACTACGTATAACTCGTGATCGTAAACCACTTCTCTAAATATAGAATAGGACCGCATATCACTTCCCAGCAAAGGATCCGCCATTACAAACAGGGACAAAACCAGGATTTGATCTTGTGGGGGGCCAAAAAAATTTTTAATAACATAATATATATTTATCATTAAAAAGTAAAGTTCCACCATTACAAAACATATTTTTACTAAAACAAAGATAATATAGTAATAGATTTGTTTTACCAAAGACAACAAAACATAACAAAAAAAGTCTTTTAGAACATAGTATGTAATTTTCCCATGATTCTAAAACAAAAAATAAAAAAATTCAACTTTAGAATATACATAACATTTTTATTGTGTGTCTGTGTGGTGCTAAGATATTCACTCATTAGTATCAACCGTGCTAGAGCTCTTAAACACTTAGAAAGCATAGTAGACTAGTACAGAGGTAATAATATCTCATGGTATAATTAATAGTGTAAAATAGGTCCTTTTTTTACGGTTAATTATACTTTAAAAGGTACAATTTTTCATTAATAATTGTAGTTTAAGGGAGAAATTTGTTAATTAATTAAATTTATGAATGAAAACGTCACACAGTCACAAAAAAAGTTTTGTATTTTAGTACTCTTCTAGTTTTGAAAATGGAAACTGCAAAAAGATGACATCAAAACACAAATGTTAAGCTAATCCATATATACACCTTAGAAATAGTCAGGCATCAAAACCTTAACCATTGCAAATTGATTTATAAAAATATGTATGTATATGTCTGTGGATGACTAACCGAGATCGGAAGTATCTGAGGGAAGAATATTGGGCCAGGCCTTGAACAATAAAATATATTATTGAACAAGTGAGCCTAAAAAATTGTTCACATCACTTGGCAAAAAAAAATTAAAAAAAAAATCAGATCTTGGGGGGGCCATGGCCCCCTGCAGCCCTTAGTCAGTTTCGTCCCTGAGTACAAATATAATGACAGAACTAATGTTCATTTATAGTACCTGTTACTTTGTCCTCTCCATATTCGCATAGAATTAGATGGATTTGATGCTCACCTTCATTATCCATTTTGTTGATCAAGCCTTATGAACTAGCGGCTTGTTAAAGTACGTACTTAACTTGCAGTTGTCTAATAAAAGTACTATAGAAAGATTACAAAGTCCCTCTTGTTTGTTTGAATGGTGAATAATTATATTCCCAAGTTTCAAATTTCTGGTGTACATTTTACACGGCTTTTGAATACTTATTGTCAACTCTTCTCGCTTTTGTTGGTGGCTAGAAGATTGTGAGTTTCACTTTCCCCTTTTAACTTTCTCTACATGCATAAACGCAGGATTTTATTTATTGGGAAGGGTAATAGCTGCAACATCATGCGTCACTTTGGCTGCATCATTGGCCGCAAGATTGGGTTCAACTCCTATGGCGGCATTTCAGATTTGCTTACAGGTCTGGATGACATCGTCTCTTCTAGCTGATGGTTTGGCTGTTGCGGGACAGGTAACTACTTCATGTTGATAAATTAAAAATCATTAAGTAATTCAAGAAAATACTTGATCAATTCATATTGTGTGTTCTCTTCATCCCACTCGTTTAGGCCATCCTTGCTTGTGCATTTGCTGAGAAGGACTATCAGAAGGCAACAACTACTGCCTCCCGAGTATTACAGGTTTGCTTCTCTAATATTTCCACGTGCCATTTGCTTTATATTCTGAAAAATTATTTGATGACATCGCGATCATATAGCAACCTCCTTCTGTAAAAATTACTTGATGACATCGCGATCATATAGCAACCTCCTTGTGTAAAAATTATTTGATGACATCATGATCATATAGCAACCTCCTTCTGTTAGGATAATGCTAAGGGTCTCAAATTTATTGTCTCAAATGATGTGACATTGAATAAAATAAATTGTTTTTTATGTCAGCCAATCACAAGAGATAAACTCAACCAATGTAACGATACCACATTATTTTCGACAAAAAATTTGAGACCTCTAGCATTACCCTTCTGTTTATCTTTCTGATATGCTTTTGCATTTGATGCTGTTACCAAAATTTCATGCTCAGTTGAGAATTCTCTTTTGCAGATGGCATTTGTACTGGGTTTAGGTCTCACTCTTGTTGTAGGACTTGGGTTGCAGTTTGGCTCTGTAGTCTTTTCGAATGACAAAAATGTTCTTCGCCTCATAAGTATAGGTGTCCCGGTAATTCTCTTTTTCCAAGAACATGAAAGACATTCCTTCTAAATCCTTAATATTTCACTTTTTATAATGAATTTTTGCAATATCAGTTTGTAGCAGCTACACAGCCAATCAATTCCTTAGCCTTTGTTTTCGATGGTGTTAACTTTGGAGCTTCTGATTTTGCTTATTCTGCATACTCTATGGTATGTTGGCAAATCATTCATATATATTGTACACTTACCTCAATTTACTCCCATCTTTATTGTTGTTTATTTATATATTCGTATTTCTTCAGGTTCTAGTAGCTATAGTGAGCATTGCATCCCTGTTTGTTCTCTCTAAAAGTAGTGGTTTTGTTGGAATATGGCTTGCTTTGACCATTTATATGAGTCTCCGCACATTTGCAGGCGTCTGGAGGTAAATTTCTTTCATTTAGAAGGATTTTGCGCTTTCTGTAAATATTATGCCCTGAAGCTGATTGAACTGAGAATTCATGCATGTTTTGACTAAAAATTAATATATTGTTTGCAGAATGGGGACTGGAACTGGACCCTGGCGCTTTCTCAGGGGCCGATTGTTAACGTAAGATATAAAGTTCCTCGAGTTATTAGGATTTTTTTTTGTTTATTTTCTAGCGGCTGTCATGTTATATTATGGAGAGATTACTTGTGCTCATTTCCTATTGTTGTCTGTAATCTGAATAATAGCATTAGTAATACTCTTCACTTTCCTCCCATGAATTTAGCCTATGCAACTCATTTATGGCTCCGAACACCTACTTTGTGTATGCTATAAATCAACAGAAATGCAGGAAAACCACTTTCCTGCAACACATGTTACTGACTGGCATATATGGGCAGTAGGAATTTGTCGTGACATGCCCCAAACCCAAACTCTAGAGATCAAAAGACTTCGTAGGTTGATTTATCAAGTGAGAAAGTGTAATAACACAATAAAGAAAGGGGTCACTATTTTCACATGTAATTTTGAGTTTATTTTTATATGAAATTGAAATCCACTCTATACTTGAATAAAACACGCATACCAGATGAATTTTGAAAATTCCTACACCCACAAAAAGAATCCACATCATCAATTGGACATATGCGGCAAACCAACAATAGTGGGAGACATACCACCCGAACAAATCATACCAAATTTCTCAATACAGAAACTGGTATTTATATATAAAAGAGAGTTGCGTAGATTTAAAAACACGTTCAGTAAGTTTCATTTTATGATCAATCTGATCTTGATATGCAGGCGAAGAGTGAATTTATCTACAAATGTGAATTTATCTTAATACTATATTAGGCATGAAGTGAATTTATCATGAAATTCACTTCATTTTAATCCAATTCATATACTAAGGAGTTTCCTATAAATGTGCAATTTTTTAAAAATAAATAAATAAAATCGATGCTGATTGATGTGGTGAATGTCTCTTGAAACCAAGCAAAACCAAAAAAAAAAGTATTGCCGACCATTTGAAGGACACTTTCTTAGTCAGATTATCAACAACCATTTTGTCATTCCTCAAGACCCTGTTTGCTTACAAATACAATAAAGTCCAAACAACTTTACTACGAGAGATGAGTGGTTGGACTCCATTAAGGTACACCATTCACCTTGCCAACTAAAATCAAAGACAAAACTCTAAATCAGGATGAAAAATTATCCATGTGATCTTCTATAATCTATCCTAGTGTTGACAAGAATCCAAATGCGCGTGAGAGAGAGAGAGAGAGAGAGAGAGAGAGGTGCATCTTACGGGATATTTTATAGTTAAAAATTATTTTAAAATCTAAATATAATAAAACTAAGTAATATTTATGATTTATAGGTTTCATCAACAATATGATTATTATATAAATAATTTAATACAAATATGATATTTAAGCATTTAATATTAAGATAGAATATTAAAATTTATACAATTACATATCCAAAATAAAGTATTTTATAACAAATATCAATATATAAGTGTATTCAAATACACAAGTACTATAATACATAACTCCGCTATGTAAATAAGAGTCTGGTAAGCACCATATGGGAAAAGAGAAAAGGATGAAGGAAATATTAGATAAATTATATTGGAACGTGCTATTATATAGAATAAAATCAATCAATTAATAAGGTGTTTATATGAATTGAGAGAAGACATCTTATATGTATCACGTTTCTGCTGTACTTAAGAGTGAATGTTTTCAATTGTCTCTCTCAATCTTATGATGGATATATAGATGTGTATAAAGTTCTTGAGACGACAATTGTAACCAAACACTAACGGTTTTATTTATAGAATAGCTAAGAGTCATAATCGTCCATCAAGATTATAAAACCCCATGGCTCATTATGCCAAATACTATTAGAAATATTATTTATAGGACACATAATTAATTACCAAACCCATAAAAAAAGTGATTAAATTAATACAATATGTAAGCCCAATAATTACATAAATATTAGATGCCACATAAAGAATAAAATATTCTAACATTCTCCCAGTTGACCGAAATACTATTTATATACAAAATATAACACTTCCAATCATTAATTTGGCCAAGTATTAATTTAATGTCTACATCTTGTTCAAATAAAAACACCAATACAAATTAATACAATCTTTGTGTCACTATTAACACAAGATCCCCATTATAAGTAACACAATTAGTACTTTTATTAGAACGAAGATTAACATTAAACATAACAGGTATGAATAGAGTTACATAAGTGGTAATAGATTAAACTCATTCATATGGTCCAAAACATAACTGTTTGCTTACAAGTTCTCAAGTGTGTACAATAAAGAGAATAGCAAATCATAAACATAATGTGAAGTTCAAAACAACGAGCTCAAAAAATATTGGCTTACATCAAAATAACTCACTAATTAAGACTACCAGTTAAACTCATTCCGGTAACATGCTCTAAAAAGAGTTTGGGTGGTAAGCCTTTCGTAAGTCAATCCGCTAACATATCATGCGTACTAATATACTTAATGACAACTCTTTGATCTTCAACTCTTTCCCTGACAAATACGTATTTAGTGTCGAGGTATAGTCCAGCACCACTCGAACTGGTACTGTTGGAAAAAGTAACAACATAATTATTATCACGAAATACTTTCAATGACCTTGAAATGAAATGTACAACCTTAAGTTTTGAAATAAGATTCCTCAATAATACGACGTGACAAGTAGCATGATAACAAGCCACATATTCTTCCATCATCGTGGAAGTGATAGTTAACTCCTGCTTATGACTTCTTCACGAAATAGGGCCTCCTGAAAGCATAAATGTGACGCCCCCAAAATTAGGTATACATCACCCATCTTGAGTCGCTAAATACATGGTACAAAATTCAAATACAACTTAATTATACAACAGTCGTGTAAAATGACAAAACATATGCTGTGAGTTTGAATACAAATATTGTCATCTAGAGAGTATACAAACTCAATGGAGTCTTCATTACAATTATTATCACACTATTTCACAGAATAGTGAGGACTACTAATGCACCATCTAGGACCATCACTCCATTCCCCGATTAGTCCCAGCTACGTTCTCATTTCCTGAAGAGAACAATGAAAGAAAGGGTGAGCTCAACTAGCCCAGTAAGAAATATTATGATTAAGATAATGCAGAATAAATTATCATTAGCCTTAAACAAATGTTAAACCGATACAATATAACAAACATCAAGTTTAAGCTGCAATGGAACAAGCAATCCATTAAAAGAGTCAAGTAGAGAATAAAATCTACTATCTTTTATGATTTAAAAGGTTTTTCATCACTTTTATCACGAGACTCAATTTTAATAAATAATCCACATCATCGAATCACCCCGCTTACTACGCCAAGGATATTCTTTAGTATCATGACCACAATTATCCATGCACTCACGGCCAAGAATATTTGTGTATTCATTAATGGTCATGATCATGCCAACAATTGTCCATCAATGCACTACGGGCCAATGAGGACTTTTACCACATCATTTATACATTACTACCATGATTACACCGAATAATCTCGGTCATAATCATACCAAGTCCATCTATGCACACATGTGCCACATATGACTTTCAAAAAAATATAAACATGAGGATGATGACAATGATATAAGAATTCAATAAAACAAGTTCAAGAATTAATTTATCCAGGAACTAATAATGTCCAAATTGTCAACATGATACTGCTTTGTAGAGTAAAATTCAAGAATGCTCAGAAGAATATTTCCATGAAAAGATACTGGATGAAGCGCAATTATCAAGGATATTCCACTAATTTCATGGAGTATAGAAGTCAAAACTTTAACCAACTGAGTATAATAAAGAATGGAATAACAAAAGAAATCACCATGCATGCGGTACTTCACATAGACATGTTATTCCAATAGAATACTAAATAACGGAACCAGGTCAGGCAAAATTCGCACCGACAGGATGTTCCAACAGAATAATAAAGAATGGAATAACAACAGAAATCACCATGCATGGGTACTTCGCATAGACAGGTTATTCCATCAGAATACTAATAAGGACAGAATCAGGTTCGACGTAAAACGCACAGACATGATATTCCAACAAAATAATAAAGACGAAATCAGTCCAGTAAAACGCATTGCATGGGATATTCCAAATGTAATAAAGTAAAGACGGAATCAGTCCTAAGCCAGTAAAAGCGCATGAGATAGGATATTCCAAATGCAGAATAGTAAAGACGGAATATTAGAAGAATGTCACCAAGTATAGGGTAGTCCGCGATATCTTTGGTTATTCCAAACAGAATAATATAGAATGAAATAATGTAAGTTCTCTTCATGAATACAAAAGAATAACACCCCTTACTTAGTACAACAAATAATATTCCCTACCTTAAGAAGAAGAAGTCTTTGGATATATAAGTAGTGAAGTAGCGAATACTTTTCTTCTTCTCTCTATAGTTTATCTCTAGAGTTTCAAATTGAATTCGTAAGAAAATAATGAAGGAATGAGCTTCTATTTATAGAAAAATGGATCAAGATAGTAACTAACTCATGAACGGTCAGATTGATCTACTTTTAATCTGACGGTCCATATTTAAAGCAAAATCTTTTAAATAAAATATAATATATTCTATTTATAACCTAATAAAACGAATAACTTTATAAAAGATTTTACTATGCAAATACTATGCAATGTCACTATGCAAACACTATGCATAATAAAATATAATATATTTTAATTATTGTCTAATTAAGCAGATAACTTTATAAAAGATTTTGTTTTATATAAAAGATTTTACTATGCAAAACACTATGCAACACTATGCATAATAGAATATAATATATTCTATTTATAGAATAACTTTATAAAAGTATTATATTTTATATAAAAGATTTTCTCGTATTATTACATTAATAATACCAATAAAAGCTGAGTGACTTATCACGTAAGCATCAATAATTAATAAGTGTGCTACTTTATGCAACCACGCGTAGACATTTTACTTTTAACACCGTGGGGTGTTTCAACAGATTAACCAGTAAAACTTCCGCCTTATTTTTATAAAGTATTTTTGTCGTTTTCTCAATCCAACAATAATTCCGTTGTGGGGTCCACCAATGATTGTCTTGGTTTATGCGAATATTCCCTGTTAAAACGAATATTCTCCGACCAATCGAATATTATATAACAACTGGCGTACTTTGCAAAATTTATAACTATTATCCACAACTATATTATATCAATTTCACTCCATAATATTTAAAAATAATATTTATAGAAAATTCATCTTTATTCAAAAAGTTGGGGTTTTACAATCTCCCCTTCTTATGAAATTTCGCCCTCGAAATTAGGGTACGTACTTGGTATATTGAAGAGGTAAGGATACCTTGATTTCATTTCAGATTCTAACTCCCAAGTCATTTCCTCAACATCGTGGTTTCTCCACAAAACTTTGACTTGAGGTATAACCTTGGAGCGTAGAATATGTTCCTTCTTATCCAAGATTTGAACAGGAACCTCTTCATACGTCAAATCTTCCGTTTTTTCGTCCGGTTCTAACTCAATAATATGGTTCGGGTCTTCCACATATTTACGTAACATGGATATGTGAAAAACGTTATGAACACGAGACATACTTGGCGGTAAAGTGAGTCTATAGGCCACAGTTCCTACTCGATCAAGGATTAAAATGGGCCGATGAATCGAGGATTGAGCTTTCCTCTCTTTCCAAATCTCGTAACTCCTTTCCATGGAGCAACACGTAATAACACATGATCTCCTATATCGAATTCCACGTCCTTTCGATGAAGATCAGCATAGCTCTTTTGTCAATCTTGTGAGGTTTTTATACGTTGTCGGATCGTTTGAATCTTTTCCGTAGTCATACGTATCAACTCCTCGGTCCCAACAACGTTGCTTCACCCACCTCATCCCAAAGATACCGAGAACGACACTTTCTTTCATACAACGCTTCGAATGGAGCCATGCCAATACTTGCTTGATAACTGTTATTGTAGGAAAACTCCACCAATGGTAAGAACTTATCTCAACTTCCTTGAAGTCAAGGACACAGAGTCTTAATAGATCTTCAAGAGTTTGAATCGTCCTCTCCGACTGCCCGTCCGTCTGAGGATGATATGCCGAGCTAAATCGTAAATCCGTGCCCATAGCTTTTTGCAAACTAACCCAAAATCTTGAAGTGAATCTTGGGTCTCGATCAGAAACTATGGATACTGGCATACCATGCAATCTTACAACCTCGTTTATGTACATACGAGCAAGACGTTCAAGTGTATAAGTTTCTCGTATTGGTAAGAAGTGAGCAGACTTGGTCAATCTATCAACAATGACCCAAATCGCATCTATGCCTTGAGAAACTTTGGGAAGACCGATAATGAAATCCATGGTAATGTGCTCCCACTTCCATTCTGGAATTTCAAGTGGTTGCAATGGACATTTTGGTACTTGATGCTTTGCCTTGACTCGTTGACACGTTAGACACCTTGAGATAAACAACGCTATCTCTCTCTTCATATTGCCTCCACCAAAATATATGTCGAAGATCATGATACATTTTGGTACTCCCAAGATGGATTGCAAATGGTGTGTTGTGCGCCTCCCTCATGATTTTATACTTTAAATCAGGGTAGTTAGGAACACAAAGTCTGGAGTTGACTCGAAGTATTCCTTCTTCATCGATTCTTGCTTTCGGCATATCACCTTCTTGCACTTTCTTCCTCATACGCATCAGCTCCAGGTCTGTAGCTTGAGCAACTTTAACTTTATCAATTAAAGTCGGTTCTACTCGTATATTCGCTATCATCACATGGGTCCCTGGAGTCTTTAACTCTATCTCCATCCTTTGCAAGTCACACAAAATGGGCTTTTGTGTTGTCAATATTGCACTCGTACCCCGCATATGATCTTCTACTCAATGCGTCAACTACCACGTTCGCTTTTCCAGGATGGTATTGGATGGTATGATCATAATCTTTTAACAGTTCAAGCCAATGTCGTTGTCGCATGTTGAGTTCCTTTTGAGTGAAGAAATATTTGAGGCTTTTATGATTCGTAAAGATCTCCACTTTCTCCCCATACAAGTAATGCCTCCAAATCTCTAGTGCGAAGACAACAGCTGCCAACTCTAGATCATGAGTAGGATAATTCCTCTCATATTCTTTGAGTTGTCGTGAGGCATAGGCTATGACTTTCCCATGTTGCATGAGAACACATCCCAATCCTTTGCCCGAAGAATCACTGTAGATGACAAATCCCTCCGAACCAGATGGTATTGTCAGAACAGGTGCTGAAATGAGTCTCCTATTGAGTTCATGAAAACTCTTCTCACATTCCTCGCTCCAACCGAACTTTGTATCTTTCCGAGTCAGCTGAGTTAGTGGAGTAGCGATTCGAGAAAACCCCCTACTTAATCTCCGATAATAACTTGACTAAGCCGAGAAAGCTACGTGACTTGATCATCGATTTAGGTTGCTCCCGACTTTGAATAGCTTCAATCTTTCTTTGGGTCAATGATATTCCATGACTTGATACCACGTGCCCAAGGAATGCTACTTCCTTAAGCCGTAACTCGCATTTCTTCAACTTGACATAAAGCTTGTATTCGAAGCTTTTGGAGTATCGATTTCAAGTGTTGCTCATGATCTTCATGACTTTTGGAATAAATAAGGATGTCATCAATAAAGAGCGACCACAAAGTGATCCAAATATTCCTTGAATACCCGGTTCATCATATCCATAAAGGCGTTAGGAGCATTAGTCAATCCAAAGGACATGACTAGGAATTCATAATGCCCAGATCGAGTTCAAAGCCGTCTTTGGAATGTCATCGGTTCTAATCTTCAATTGGTGATATCCTAACGAAGATCAATCTTTGAAAAGAATTTGGCTCCTTGCAACCGGGTCAAACAGTCATCAATACGTGGCAATGGGTACCTATTTTGATGGTGACATGATTCAACTCCCGATAATCAATACAAAGTCGCATACTCCCATCTTTCTTCTTCACGAATAGAACAGGAGCACCCTAAGGAGAAGTACAATAGGAGCCATTCCTGCAGTTGGGTCTTTAACTCCTGAAGTACAATAGGAGCCATTCGATATGGGGCTTTGGAAATAGGTTTTGTACCAGGTTCAAGATCGATACAAAATTCAATTTCACGCTCTGGGGGTAGGCCAGGAAGTTCTTCAGGGAATACGTCAGGAAATTCATTAACAATAGAAATATCATTCAAAATCGACGTATTTTTGTTTAGATCCGTGACATGAGCTAAGAAAGCTTGATATTCATTTTTTAATAAACGAATAGCTTTATGGCTTGAGATGACAGTGATTGATTTTAATGGTTTGGTGGCTTGAATTTGCATAACAGATTGGTTAGGAATATGAAAGCTAACAACCTTACGAAAATAATCAATTTTTGCATGATGAGTAGTTAACCAATCAATCCCTAGAATCACGTCAAATGCAAGTATTTTCAATGAAATAATATCGACAGGTAATATGAGGGTACCGATTTGAACCAAACAAGACTTATAAACAGTGGATGTAATGAAGGTTTCTCCCAATGGAGTTTCCACAGATAAGTCAAAGTATAATTTCTCTAGAGTCAAATTTAATCGTTGAGCGCAAGTAGGAGAAATAAAAGAATGGGTAGATCCGGTATCAAATAAAGTATAGACTTCGCTAGAGTTTATGATAAGCTTACCCGTGATGACCTCATTCGGTTTCCTTGCTTTCTGGGAGGTCACAACAAACGCTCTCCCTTGCACTACCGACTTTGACTTTTCTGGGACGGCCTTTGGTGCCTCCATCCTAGTTGAATTTGTCTTCGGTGAACGACAAAATTGGGCTAAGTGACCTTCTCTTCCATAATTATAACATGCTTTGACTGACATCGCTAATTTGGACCGATGTGTCCCTCCCTCCACATTTGAAGCATATGATAGGTGGTCTTTCTCCTTCCTTAACAACGGGTCTTTGGTGTTGCGTCTTTCCATCATTATTGAATCTCCTCTTCTTGAAATGTCCATTCTTATTATTTTGGCCCTGATTACCACCGAAGTGGTTACCATTTTCGCCCATTGATTACCTCCACGCTTGTTGTCACCGCTTCAATGACTGCTCTCACTAGTATTATCATTTTGCCACCGCTTCTTTTTGGTTGCGTTGACTCGTTATCGCGCTTCCACAACCGAGCCCTATTTACAACATCTGAATACAAACACAGTTTATGAGAAATAAGATGTTGACGTATATCCAGCTTCAAACCTCTTAAAAACATTCGCGCCATTCTCTCTTCATTATCCACCTATTGGGATGCAAACCGGGATAACTCCACAAATTTTGCTTCGTATTGCGACACGGTCATATTGTTTTTGCTCCAATTTGATAAACTCCACCTCCCTTCATGTGTTTAATACTTTCGGGAAAGTATTTGTCGTTGAATGACTCTTGGAACTTCTCCCAAGACATCTTTAGTATGGAAGGTTGAGTACGCTTTTACCGATTCCCACCAAGAATCGCCTCTTCGCAACATAAAAGGCAAGAAGGGAACTTTTGCTCCTCAAGCATCCCAAGACATCAAATATCTTGGTGATCTCGCTTTATCCATGCTTTTGCCATAAGTGGTTTTGGCTCTCCCTTAAACTCCGGTGGTCCCAGCTCCTTGAACTGTTTATCGGTGACCGCCCGAGAGTTTTCAGTGTTTCCACCTGTATTTTGGATAGGAGCCGCTCTCGTCTGCTGTTGCATGAATTGCATAAAGCCTCTGAACATTTCATCGTTCATCATTTGGTTAGTGTTGTTGTTTGCCTGAGGAATGTCGCCTCTCACGATGCACATTATCACGATTATTGATCATGGAGACTCAACGGTTTCGTGTGCTCCATTGCTATTCTCAACATTCTGGATGTCATTTTGAGACATCGCCACAAAACAAAGGTTAATTAACATATAACATATTATCCCTATACTTTAAATCACCAATTAAATACCAAATAATCTTAGGTAAGTCATACTAATGAAGAAATTCTGTCTCTCCCTCCTAATTCTAGTCTCACATCTTAGCCAGGGATCATATCCCTAAGCTTTGATACCAACTGTGACGCCCCCAAAATTAGGTATACATCACCCATCTTGAGTCACCAAATACATGGTACAAAATTCAAATACAACTTAATTATACAACAGTCGTGTAAAATACGACAAAACATATGCTATGAGTTTGAATACAAATATTGTCATCTAGAGAGTATACAAACTCAATGGATTCCTAATTACAATTATTATCACACTATTTCACAGAATAATGAGGACTACTAATGCACCATCTAGGACCATCACTCCGTTCCCCGACTAGTCCCAGCTACGTTCTCATTTCCTGAAGAGAACAGTGAAAGAAAGGGTGAGCTCAACTAGCCCAGAAAGAAATATTATGACTAAGATAATGCGTAATAAATTATCATTAGTCTTAAGCAAATGTTAAACCGATACAATATAACAAACATCAAGTTTAATCTGCAATGAACAAGTAATCCATTAAAAGAGTCAAGTAGAGAATAAAATCTACTATCTTTTATGATTTAAAAGGTTTTTCATCACTTTTATCATTTGGGACTCATTTTAATAAATAATCCACATCATCGAATCATCCCCCGCACTACTGGCCAAGGATATTCTTTAGTATCACGACCACAATTATCCATGCACTACGGGCCAAGAATATTTGTGTATTCATTAATGGTCATGATCATGCCAACAATCATCCATCAATGCACTTACGGGCCAATGAGGACTTTTACCACATCATTTATAACATTACGGGCCATGATTACACCGAATAATCCTCGGTCATAATCATACTAAGTCCATCTATGCACCATGTGCCATGATGACTTTCAAAAAATATAAACATGAGGATGATGATAATGATATAAGAATTCTATAAAACAAGTTCAAGAATTAATTTATCCAGGAACTAATAATGTCCAAATTGTCAACATGATACTGCTTTGTAGAGTCAAAATTCAAGAATGCTCAGAAGAATATTTCCATGAAAAGATACTGGATGAAACGCAATTATCAAGGATATTTCACTAATTTCATGGAGTATAGAAGTCAAAACTTTAACCAACTGAGTATAATAAAGAATGGAATAACAAAAGAAATCACCATGCATGCGGTACTTTGCATAGACAAAAGTTATTCCAAATGAATACTAAATAACGGAACTGTGTCAAAGTAAATTGCAGAAACTACATGATGTTCCAAACGAATAATAAAGAATGGAATAACAATGTAAATCACCATGCATGCTAGACTTCACATAGATAGGTTATTCCAACAGAATACTAATAAGGACGGAATCAGTCCCACAGCCAAGCGTAAATGCATGACGTGATATTCCAACAAAATAATAAAAGACGGAATCAGTCCCTGTGAAAACGCATGTATATGATGATATTCCAATGTAATAGTAAAAGACGGAATCAGTCCAGACGTAAAAACGCATGCATGTGAGATATTCAATAGAATAGTAAAGACGGAATATTAGAAGAATGTCACCAAGTATAGGGTAGTCCGCGTATACTTGTTATTCCAGCAGAATAATAAAGAATGAAATAATAGAAGTTCTCTTCATGAATACAAAAGAATAATACCCCTTACGAGTACAACAAATAATATTCCCTACCTTAAGAAGAAGAGTACTGGATATATAAGTAGTGAAGTAGCGAGAATACTTTCTTCTTTCTTTTATAGTTTATCTCTAGAGTTTCAAGGTGAATTCGTAAAAGAAAATAATGAAGGAATGAGCTTCTATTTATAGAAAATGGATCGATAGTAACTAACTCATGAACGGTCCAGATTGATCTACTTTAATCTGACTATCCATATTTAAAGCAAAATCTTTTAAATAAAATATAATATATTCTATTTATAATCTAATAAAATGAATAACTTTATAAAGATTTTACTACAAAAACACTATACGCAGTACTTATGCAAATACTATGCATAATAAAATATAATATATTCTAATTATTGTCTAATAAAATGTATAACTTTATAAAAGATTTTATTTTATATAAAAAGATTTTTTATGCAAAAACACTATGTAGACACTATACAACACTATGCATAATAGAATATAATATATTCTATTTATAGAATAACTTTATAAAAGTATTTGCTTTTTTATATAAAAGATTTTTCAGATTATTACATTAATAATATCAATAAAATTGAGTGACTTATCACGTAAGCATCAATAATTAATACTGAGTATTGCTACTTATGCAACCACGACATTATTATACTTTTAACACCGGGTGTTTCAACAGCTTAACGGTAAAACTTACCGTTATTTTTATAAAGTATTTTTGTCGTTTTCTCAATCCGACAATAATTCCGCCAGGGTCCACCAATGATTGTGCCATTGTACACGAATATTCCCCGTTAAAATGAATATTCCCCGACCAATCAAATATTATATAACAACTTGCGTACTTTGCAAAATTTATAACTATTACCCACAACTATATTATATCAATTTCACTCCATAATATTTAAAAATAATATTTATAGAAAATTCATCTTTATTCAAAAAGTTGGGGTTTTACAATAAAGATGTACCTTGATGTAGATTTCTTCTCGTTTTTACAGTTAGCAAAATCAGAATCAGAATAACCAACAACTTCAAGGTTATCTGTTTTTCTGAATGTAAGCATAAAATCCTTGGTAACTTGTAAGTAGCGTAAAACCTTTTTGGCTGCTTTCCAATGATCTAAACCTAGATTTGACTAATAACGTCCAAGCATGCCAATTACATACGATATATCTGGACGTGTAAAAACTTGAGCGTACATAAGACTCCCAACCACAGAAGCATAGAGGAATAAGATTCATTTGATCACGTTCAAGTTGATTCTTAGAACATTAATATGAGCCAAATTTGTCACCCTTAACAACATGGGCGACAGTAGGGGAGAAATTTTACATGTTATAATTGTTAAGAACTGTATCGCCCCCAAAATAGGTATACATCAACCCATTCTGAGTCACCAAATACATGGTATGGAAACAAATACAACTTTATTAATATAATTTTCGTGCAAAATACGACAACACATATACAGTGAGTTTAAATGCAAATATTGTCTAATAGACAGTATACAAACTCAAAAGGAGTTCTCATTACAATTATTATCACGCTATTTTATAAAATAGTGAGGACTGCTAAAACAACTGACTGGAAACATCACTCCACACCCCGACTAGTTCCCGCTATATTCTCGCCTCCTGAGAAGAAAAATGAAACAAAAAGAAAAATGATGAGCTCAACTAGCTCAGTAAAGAATATTTTGACTAAGATAATATACAACAAATTATCATTAGTTTTCAACATGGAAAAATCTGATAGAATATAATAGACAACAAGTTTTAGATCAACAACTGCAGCGAAAACAACAATCCATTAGAAGAGTCAAGTAGAGAATAAATTATACTATCTTCTAAGATTTAAAAGTCCATCATCAATATTTTATCCCTGTAACATCAATCAATATACATCTTGAATCAAATATTCATCTTTGCACTACAGGCCAAAGATATTCATTTGTATCACCAGTTGGTCATGTTCATCTCAACACCTGTTCATCTTTGCACTATATGCCAAATATATTCATCAGTTAATCATTCATCTTTGCACTACAGGCCAAAGATATTCAGTAATATCATCATTTAGGACTGAGAATGATGAAAATATTTTAAAGAAAACGAATTCCGTGAGATAAAAGAACAAGGATTAAGGATTCGTATTTTTGTTCATCTATGTTCAAAAATACTCCATAATAAACTATTGTGGAGCAAAATTCAAGAATGAAGATCAAAACATGGATACAATCAAAGCTAGTAACCATAATAAACAACTTGGACAATTTTTTTTTTAATATTTCTGTGAATAGTTCCGTATACGCGAATAGTTTCGTATACGTGAATAATAACCCTGATAAAAAAAGACAAGAATTTCACAAAAAAAATCTTATCAATATTCCGGTGTAATGATATTAAAAGAAATAACATCATTTACGAAAAATAACATCTCTTACCTCAAAAGAATAGTATTTCAAATTGGAATATCAGGATATATTTGAAGGAAACTGCACCAGAGTATAGCAACACTCAAAGTATCAAAATACTCACAAAAATATGCTCGATAATATAGAGAGAGAAAACTTCAGATTCTTGTGTTTTTTAATTCTAACTTAAGCATCCTATTTATAGGAAAATCCTTAGAACACCAAAGCAGAAAATTTAATAAAATAATAATATTTATTAAAAAATTTCTCGCCTACCTCTTGAAATCTGAATTCAGCATATTTACAACACATGTAGGGCCCACCCAATTGCAAAAAACATTTTTCTTAAAATAAATATTTTTAACTCCAAAAATCAATTATTTTGGAACTTCAATAATTCATAATAAATAGCCCTTTTATTAGAAAAATTCAAATCTTATGTCCATTTCATAGGAAATTTAATTCTCTACAACTTTTTAGCTTTATGTTTTTCCAAATTCTAAACATAAATTGACCGAAATCCACATACGGACGATTTTGCAGGCTATAATCAAATTTCAGTCAAAAATGGGATCCACCAACATGTTTAACATGTTTTTAACATTTATTGTAACAAAAATAATCTTCCTCCTCATTTATTCATATATCACACATTCATTGTAAAAATATCACCATTATTATATTATCGCATTATACATTTATAATGTAATATAATAATGTATTTGAATGAATTATTTTATCAAAAAAGATAAAATATTAATTTTCAACAATTGTCACTTTTCTAAAATTCTTTCATTTATATCCACATAAAATAAATATTTCCCTATCCATAAGTTATATCCACATAAATATTTTCTTATCATATAAATTAATAATTAATTATTCGCAAATAATATTACAGAATCACAATTATGACAACCAGGTCGTTCCCAGAAAAGAGGGGGCTTTTCAATAAGGATTTTTTTTTACTGGCGCGCAATTAGGTGACCAAACCCCTTTCCTAGATAAAACTTCCTTAGAAATTGCCAATAATGCTATCTAATAATATTATTCAAATAATATGAATTATTGATCTGATAATGGGAAATACTGTGCAGTGACAATTATTGAAGCAACAATAATATAAAATATCAACGAAGCAATTATTGAATCAATAAAATAAAATATTGAACCATAATTACTGTAACAATTATTGAGTAGTGACTTCTTACGTAAGAATTAATAATTGGTGCAATACCGTAGTGTCATCGCGGTAACACTCACATTCATTAACGTTTTTTAACCAAGGTATTCCAACAATCTTAACGGTAATAACTACGTCGTTATTTATAAAAACTCATACTTGTCGTTTTCTTCATCCAATCGCTTCCAGTTATGGGGCCCCAAAAAGGTTGCTATCGGTATCGCATTTAATATTCCCAAAACAACAAAAAATATTCCACGACCAACCGAATATTTCCCGACAATAATAAATATTTTATAACCACTTGCTTATTTAAAATATTTGCGCATTTTATCCATAACTAACCACATTAATCAAATCAATCCCTTACTATTTCAAAATAATAAATAGAGGAAATTCCATTTTATTCATAAAAGTTGGGGTTTTACAACCTCCCCTGTAACGAATGATTTGTTTGAGTTGTGATTCTGAGGACAGAATCCTTATAAGAAGGGAATGATGTAACATTCCAGAATTTTAAATTATAATATTAAATATTTATTGAATTATATAAGTATTTAATGGATATGTTTATTGTTGAATAAATAATTATTCAATTTGATTTGATTTGATATGTTTATTGTTGAATAAATAATTGTTCAATTTGATTTGATTTGATTTAGTTAATTATTTGTTAAATATATAATTAAGGAGTTAATTAAATTAATTGTTATGAGATTGTGTACCAATTTAATTTAATAGTTAAGCTAGAGAGCTTATAACGATTAAATGAATTATAATATTTTAATTAGAATTTGTAATTAAAATAAGGTGGTAGTTGGTTAAATAAAATTATAATTGTAAAGGAATTTATAGTTAAGTGATATTAAATTATGTGTTAAAGTAATTTAATAGAGTAGTATTTGAATTGATTAAATTGATTATTTAATTTAATAGAAGTGTGACAAATAACCTTGCTATAAAGGAGTTATTAAAATAAATTAAAAGAGTTTAATTTAGTTTTGCGAAACATGTCTTAATGCATAATTAGTCTTTAATCTAATGATGTTTTATCAAACAAGGTATAAGGATTAATCTATTTGTTTTAATTAGATTTACCAAACAAGGTGTAAGGGTTAATGGGTTATTTTTAGTTAGCTAGCCAAACAAGCCTTATGGCTTTTGATTTTCAAAAATATTATAACTGACATCAGTTATACTTATATTTATATTATATAATTAATATATATTATATCTTATACGTTTTAATTTTAGTACGTATGTTATACTAGAGAAAGAAAGACTCAGTTGAAGAAAAAGGGAGAGAAGAAGAAAACTAAGAGAGAATTTGAGAGAATCCTAACAGGTTTTGAGAAAAGAAATTGGAAGAAAGAAGTATTGTTGATCATAGAAAGGAAAACCTTCATCATCTAGCATACAAGGTATCATCCAAACCTTTTCCTTAAAAATTTTGTTGTCTTCTTCTTCTTCCAAAAAGTTCTCTGTAAAATAATTGTAAAAGATGAATTGTTGATATATATATAGCTTTTTATGATAATTTTTTGTAAAAGGTTGTTTTCATAAGTTATATATGAGTATAGATAAATTAATTCATATATGTATGTACTTTATGAAGAAATTATATTACAGTGAATTCATATGAATATATATATGAATATGACTTTGTTTAAAAGTAAAATTTAGGATTTAGTGGTTGTTTAAATTATAAATTGACTATTGAATTTGTAAGAGGATGAATAAACATAAACATGATATTTTGAATTAACTGTTTTGATTGAAAAACAAAGTTACAATGATGATTTTCATTAAAAATGTCAAGAATGGAGTTTCTATCAAAAACATTGAAATTGTGTATTGTAAATTTGATGTTTATGTTAGTTTATGGGTAGAATCATGTTAAGAGTCTTTACAATATGTTTACATGAAGTCTCTGTATGTATTACATGTAATTAGTTTGTTAGATTAGAGCTTGTAGGCCAATTTGGCTTTTTGTTCTTCTTCTGTTGAGCTTGGTCGTCAATTTGAAGTTTATACATAATGCTATGACCAATTCAGATGAAATTTTTAGCCTTATGTCAGCCTAATAGATGGTTAGTGTCTTGCTGTGCAGTTACCAACCACAGTGTAAACTATGTTCGATGTCGCTAGTGTGACACCCCCAAATCCAAGTACTTCGATTCCACGGGATTTGGTGTTCACTGTACAAATATCATCTATCTATCTACCCATAATAAATGCAAACCATGCAATAGATAGAAATAAAATCCTCCCCTTATGGGGTTACAACATCCGAATAATAAATACAATCCCAGGTTAAACTAACCTTAATCATCTGTGCGAAAACATAAACAATTAATAAGTCTTAACAACATCATTCACTTAAGTCTAAACAGAAATACATCATCATATAAAACAACAAGTCTTTATCAGTTGTTAATCTTGCCCTTGCCTTTGCTAGTAGAAGGCTCGTCGTACTTTTCGTTCTTAACTGCAATGTTATTATTAAGCAAGAGAAAGCATAATTGCCCACAAGTATAAAATGAAATAGCAATATATAATTACATGCGAGTGAATCAAATACTTCTGAAATAAAAGCTCAACTTTTGAATCAAGAATGAATAACAAGAATTTAAAAGATTTCTGAGGGTCATAAGACCTTGAACTATGTCCTAGGTTATCAATGGTTATACTTGAAACCTTTAACAGTCATAAGACTATGGACTCTTCTTCTCGTACTTAGGGGGATCAACCCTTAGTACCATACTGTGCACAATATCTTAACGCTAACACATAAGTAAATCCCTTTGCAGGGTTGTTCATCTCAGTTTGACATTAGAGTCCGCACCAAAGGAAGTTTGGTTTGGATAAATCAACAGAGATTCTGAATTTAGAACGTTCATCAACTATGGACTAGTTGAATCAATAAGGATTTGCTAGTCTAACAAGGTTCAACAATAAATGATATTTATAATGAACAACAATCTCAATATGTATACAATAGAACAATTATTGTATAACAGAATCGTACTTTGAAAAGATAGTAAATCTTTAACATAACAATTGAACTTGATTTATAAACTTGAATAATGATAACAAGTAGGGTTAGGAAACTTGCCTCGTGCGTAAATTACACGTTAATTAAACTCGTTCCTTGATTTAAATCCTATATATCATTCACGTTCACAATACCAGTCAATTATAACGTAATTAATCATAGCAACTTCATTCTTTTTGTCTAACTTTAGTTATGACTATACTTAGTCAAATTATCACACTTATTGCCATATAATAAACACTTCACGAATAATAAACTAACTATTTATTTAATAATTCAGTCCACATGTAATTATGTTATTTACATGCTAAGCATCTATTTTAACATCTCATTATACTTCTAACATATTTTTATGTTCATTACATTAAGTTACTAACACATTGCTAGACTTAACATTTTAAAAAAAAATTCATTTTGAACATTACGGAGAGTATTCTGACGCCCTTTGTTATGCTGTACTTGGTCTTTTGCATTTGAACTCTCATTGCTGCAGACGGATGTTAAAACGACGAAACTTCGCCGTATGGCATGGCAGCATGAATAAACGTAAAGCTGCTCGTAATTCGCGAAAAATTGCAGAACACAGCAAAAAACTCCAATTAAATTATTACTACACGAATTTAATCATACCCATTCATAATAATACACATATAATCACTACTTAACCCTTCTACCATGATTTTAACATGTTAAAACACCTAATTAACATGATTAAAACATGAAATTTTCACTGTTCTTTGTGTTCTTGAAGGTTTTGAACAAAAACATAAAAATTAATACTACGAATTCGTTATAACATCGAATACGTTCATTTAAGGTTTGTTCTCTTCGTATCAACATGCATAATCAAATAAGAGTGAGAATTTTACAAAAACATTTATGTTTGACATATTAAAATCACGTATAAGGCCATAACCCATACTCTGTAAGTTTTGAGCAACATATACGACATGTTTTATGATACTGATGATATGGGACCCTATAGTAAAACATGCCATGCTAACATATTATCACATATATTCACATAAACAATATATTTTTCCAATTTACAGAGACTTTACAAAAATTTGAAAGCCATATTCATGAAATCTTAATGACGTGAAAAGAGAAATTGGGTTGAGAGATCACCCAAAGTATGAATGAGTAGAATTGAAACCTTTCTCAATTAATCCTTTAAATCACACAACTTACACTCTCCTTCAATAATTTCTCAATCTCTCTCTGTGATGTTTTGCTAGACTTAGAAATAACAGGAGGAAGAAGACGTATATAAAAGAATATGAACTGACACATTGGGGAGGTCAGTTAACCCAATCATTGGTAACTGCTATCAACTCCCCTTAGGGCCTTGTTTGGCTAGAACAATAATTAACACTTCTAATTATTTTAATCAATCTCCTATACTATAGTTTAAATCGTGTCACACCCAATTATAAAATAACTCAATTAATTTATTTAATTTAATTTAAATAAAATATAATAATTTCTCATTAATTCACATAGTCACATAATTAATTTTCTCATTAATTAATTATATCAAATTATTAAATCTCTAATTAATTATTACATTAATTAAAATAAAATTATGCTTATTAAATATTTCATTTAATTCAATAAGCTCACATAAATACATACTTTGAATAATAAAATTCTCTACATTAATTTAATAAATATAACACATATCATTAAATTAATCTATCACAATGCATAAATTAATTATTTAATCTAATCATTAAATCATCGAAAATATTAATTTAATTCAATAAATATTAAGAATTAAATTACAAAAATCTCGTTCGTCACATTTTTCCCCCCTTAAAAGGATTCTGTCCCCAGAATCACGACTCAATAAATTCGACCGATTACATTCTCCCCTTACAAAGATTCATCCCCGAGTAATCGCTTACATAATTTAAGTAAATAAATGAGGTAATTCTTCATCATATTCTCTTTGAGTTCCCACGTAGCTTCTTCAAACATTGTGGTTCCTCCAAATTACCTTAATGAATGTATTACTTTATTTCGAGAACTTGTTCTTTTCGTCGACAATTTGAGCAGAATGTCTTCGTAAGATAAGTCTTTTTTCAAAATGTAGGGTTCGTATTCAATTACATGCTTGTAATCGGCTTTGTAGGGTCATAACACAGAAACATGGAAGACGTTGTGGACATTCTCGAGTGCTGGAGGTAGGGCTACCTCGTACGCGACTTCTCCGATTCTTCGAAGTACTTCAAATGGTCCAATAAATCTTGGGCTCAATTTCCTTTCTTCAAGAACTCGATCTTCCCTTCCAGGAGAGACCTTCAAGAAAACATAACTACCTGATTCAAATTCGATATTTTTACGATGTGGATCAGCGTATTTGTTATGTCTATCTTGAACTTCTACCAGCCGTGCTCGAATCACTTTGACTATTTCTGCTGTTTGCTGTACCAATTCTGGACCTAGCAATTGTCTTTCGCCAACTTCATCCCAATAAAGTGGAGTTCAACACTTTTTGCCGTATAACGCTTCATAAGGCGGCATGCCAATACTAGCGTGGTAACTGTTGTTGTAGCCGAACTCTACTAACGGTAGGTGATCATCCCAATTTCCTTTAAAGTCCATTACACATGCTCTTAGCAAGTCTGAATCGTTCTTTCGCTCTGTCCATCTGTTTAAGGGTGATAAGCCGTACTCATTCGCAATTGCATACCCATGCATTCCTATAGACGTTTCCAGAAGTTCGATGTAAAGCGCGGATCTCTATCGAAAACAATTGACACCGGCATTCCGTGTCTCGAAACAATCTCTTTCACGTATAGCCTTGCCAACTGATCTAAGTTGAATCTGATTTTGATTGGAAGGAAGTGTGCGGATTTCGTCAGTCGGTCAACGATAACCCATACTGCGTCGTAACCTTTCTGAGTCGTCGGAAGGCCAACCACGAGGTCCATTATAATATGTTCCCATTTCCATTCTAGAATTTCCAGCGGTTGAAGCAATCCAATTGGTCTCTGATGTTCTACTTTTACTTTTTGACAGGTCAGACACTTGGCAACACATTCTGTAACATCTCATTTTAAATTTGGCCACCAGAAATGTTGTCGAAGGTCTTGGTACATTTTGGTACTACCAGGGTGAATCGAATATCGTGAACTATGAGCCTCGCTTCAAAATTTCTTCCTTAATCTCTTGTCTCATCGGAACCCAAATTTCGCTTTCAAATCTCGAGATTCCTTCCTTATCCATCTTAAATCTCGGTTCAGTTCCTTGAGATATCTTCTTTGTCACCTTTTTACATTCTTCTTGCAAGTCGAACCTCCTTTACTTTATCTAGTAGAGTTTACTGATTGCATCCGAAATAGCTTCTCATCAATCTCCATAGGATACTTCACTTCCAACTCCAGTTTCTCCATTTCGTAATTAGCTCCTCCCGAGCAAAATCAACATCATCAATTTTCTCACGACCCTTTCTACTTAAGGCGTAAGAACCACATTTGCCTTACCCGATGGTATAAAATCTCAATCGTAGTCCTTAATTAATTCCAACCACCTTCTTTGGCGCATATTCAAGTCTTTCGTCGTAAAATATATTTCAGACTCTTATGGTCTGTATATATTTCACACTTTTCTCCGTAGAGATAGTGCCTCCAACTTTTCAAAGCAAAAACAACTGCAGCTAACTCTAAGTTGTGGGTCGGGTATCCCTTCTCGTAATCCTTCAATTGTCGTGATGCATATGCAATGACTTTGCCATTTTGCATCAGCACACAGCCAAGTCCTTTATGTGACGCATCACTAAAAACAACAAATTTCCTGTATCATCCGGGAGAGATAACACAGGTGCCGTACTCAACCTCTTCTTTAATTCTTGAAAACTTTCCTCACACTTCTCCGTCCAAACAAATTTCACAGCTTTTCGAGTTAAATTCGTTAGCGGAGTTGCGATCTTGGAAAAGTCTTGAATGAATCTTCTATAATATCCTGCCAATCCAAGAAAACTTCTTACTTCCGATGGCGTTTTCGGCTGATCCCAGTTAATCACGGCTTCGACTTTTGATGGATCTACCGAAATTTCGTTTTTATCAATCCAAAATTCACATTTCAAAAACTTAGCATACAACTTCTCCCTTCTCAATACCTCCAACGTTAATCTTAAATGCTCTTCGTGTTCTTCTTTGGTTTTCGAATATACCAAAATGTTGTCTATAAATACCACTACGAATTTGTCCAAAACATGGTTTAAAAACACCATTCATTAATCCCATAAATGCTGTAGGAGCATTCGTTAGACCAAACGATATAACCAAAAATTCGTAGTAACCATATCGTGTTCTGAACACTGTCTTCAGTACATCCTCTGGTCTCACCTTCAGTTGATGATAACCACTCCTCAAGTTTATTTTGGAAAAATATGTCGCTCCCTTCAATTGATCAAACAGGTCGTCGATCCTCGGTAATGGATATCTATTCTTAATCGTGACCTTATTCAGTTCTCTGTAATCAATGCAGAGCCGCATCGTTCCATCCTTCTTCTTCACAAACAACACCGGCGCTCCCCACGGCGATACACTCGGTTGAATGTACTTCTTGTCCAGTAATTCTTGTAGTTGTACCATTAATTCTTTTATTTCTACTGGTGCCATTCGGTATGGTGCCTTCGATATTGGAACAGTTCCTGGCGCCAAATCGATCACGAAATCTACCTCTCTATCTGGTGGAAGTCCTGGAAAATCGTCTGGAAATACGTCGATGAAGTCCCTCACAATCGGTATCTCTTCTACCTTCGGATTCTCTATTCGTCTGTTGACTATGTAAGCTAAGTATCCTACACAGCCTTGTCTTAATAACTTCCTGGCCTGCATCATCGTCAGACAACTCACTTGTCTAGGCGACTTGCTACCATAAAACACAACCTTTGATGGAGTCATAAGGTTGATACGCTTCTTTGGCAATCAATTCTGTTTCTATAATTGAATAACCAGTCCATTCCCAATATAACGTCAAATTCCCCAAGTCGAATAGGGATAAGATCTACGTTCATGATATTACCCTTAATATCCACTCTACAGTTCTTATACACGTACTTAACATGGATTATCTCTCTATTCGCAATTTCTATGTTCATGGGATATTCCAACTCATCCTTAAGCAAATCTAAACAATTAGCAAAGTCATCGAATATAAAGGAACAAGTAGCACCCGAATCAAATAAAACATAAACATTAATTTTATTGATCGGAATGATACCTGACACCACATCACGAGACTGAACTGCATCCTGCACCGTCATGTTGAAAGTCCTAGCGGTCGGTCAGTTTGTTGCAGTTGGTCCGGTGATAGACAAGGCGTTTCCACTGTTGTTTCCCCGGTTTCCTCCTGATCCTGTCCCTCTCGATCCCTTCTTAGGACAGTCTCTTTCCAGATGATCCTTCGAACCACAATTGAAGCAAACACCCTTCTTTGGGTTAGGACAGTTAGGTGCTATATGGCCTTCCTGACCACAATTGTAGCATACTCTTTTTCCCTTCATGAAAACTCCTAGATGAGCTTTCCCGCAGGTCGGGCATGCCTCGATTCTTTTCTTCTGATTTCCTTGTTGATTCCCCGATGATGAGTTGTCATTCCACCTTTTCTTCTGATTCAAATTTCCACCTCCTGTGCCACTTCCACTAATCTTGTTATTTCCTTCACCTTCACTCTTCTTCTTCTTCTGATCTTGATTGTAGTTGGTCATCGCATCGCTTCCACCTTCAGCGAGGATGTCTTTTTCCAGTACTCTGGCAAATGTGTTTATCTGAAACATTGATACTTTACTATATACCCAGGGCTTTAGTCCTTGTTTGAATCTTCTAGCTTTTCTCTCGTCCGTGTGTACTTGATACGGGACGAACCTCGCCAACTCGTTGAATATAGCCGCGTAATCATGTACGCTCATATTTCCCTGCTTCAATTCCAGAAATTGAACCTCCATCTGGTTATGCGAGCTGGTCGGGAAATACATCTCGAAAAACATTTCTTTAAATCTCTCCCAAGTAATTACACCTTCACCTCCACGAACTTTGTTTGCTTGCCACCAATAGCTAGCTTCAGACTTTAGCATAAACGTTGCAAAAACGGTCTTCTGGTCTTCTCTAACCCTAGCAACGTCGAAAACCTTCTCCATTTCCATAACCCACATTTGAGCCTCGATCGGGTTCATGGAACCTTTAAACTCTAGCGGTCCTACCGCCTTGAAATCCTTAAATGTTGTATTTGGTGGAGCTTGAGGTTGATTATTCATTGCTCCAGTCAGT
This sequence comes from Panax ginseng, assembly GCA_020205605.1. Lineage (NCBI taxonomy): Eukaryota > Viridiplantae > Streptophyta > Magnoliopsida > Apiales > Araliaceae > Panax > Panax ginseng. Next base: position 77,304,708 of record CM035142.1, on the reverse strand, counting down.
AAGTTAACCAATTGCTGAACAGTATTAACATTGGCGTTATTGTTATTATTGGTAGACTCTTCTTGAGCTGGTTGACGTTGTTGTCTTCTTTGTGGCGGCATATTTCTGTAAAAAATATATGCTTATTAAATCTCTATTAAATTCTCTAAATAGTTAAGACTTAACTCAACAATTTAATATAATCACTTAACACATTATCTTAAACAACTTGATATATATTTAATTCAAATCAAGAGTTTTACATCAAATGATAGCATCACTGCTATTTACTTCAACTATCCTGAGATAAAGAATCCACATGATTTAAATATTAAACTATTCCTTTGTTCATAACAACATCGGAATTTACATCTAAATACCAAATAATTTTATCACATAATTAAACAAATTCTATCTTTGTCTGTCAAGGCGCTGAATAGCCTTGCTACGCTCCTCTTCCATGATGCGAGACATCATCCTGCGATCCAGCATGTACGATGGAAGTCCCTCGAACTGGATGGGGTACCTCAAAACTCGATCCTGGGCCTCATCCATTGCATGATTAAGTGTAGAGTATGCCTCCCCAAGCTTCACCTTCTTTTCACGACCATCCGCTTCTGCAAGATCAGCACGACGTGACTCTCTTACCCAGCCTTCCTCTGCTATGATCAGCCTTTCAGAGCTTTCCTTCAGTTCCTTCTTCAGCTTCTCTATCTCCTCGATCTTATCTTCGGTTTGACCCTTCTCGTGGACCAAATCCCATTCTACATTTACCAGCGTGAGTGAAGAGTCAAAATCTCCCTCTCCTTCTGCTCTAGAGTAATCTGCTGAATAATAGCCCGCTCAGTCAGATCCTGGACATCATCTCATAACTCTACGGTACGGTCGTATAACGCGTCGTACATTTTAGCATCAATGGAGTGCTGTGGAAACTCCTCTTCTTCCTCTTCCTCGTCAAATTCCTCCTCAGGATCAGTCTCAGGTTTATGCTCCTGACCAACAACGGTGATCAATGGAGATGACTCCCTCTGTACTCAACTATTCCCCTAACAACATGAATATCTCGGGCTCCTCCTCTCAGAGGGTAATCAGAGGTACTGGGGTTCCTCCTCCCCTACTCGACTAGTTCCTCCGACATTCGACATCCTGATAACAAAATTTTGAGTTTTAGTTACTAAGTCGTACTAGTGAGCACATAATTTAACACACAAGCACATAAAGTCTTTTATTATCTTCAATGAATTACAAAAATTCATTTCCTAGAACTCGATAAGAGTTTTCCATTACTATGTTCTTCCTATAAGGCTATTACCTAAGGTTGTTCCCCCACCTAAGGTTCATAACCTACAGCTTTGATACCAACCTGTGACACCCCCAAATCCAGGTACTTCGATTCCACGGGATTTGGTGTTCACTATACAAATATCATCTATCTATCTACCCATAATAAATGCAAACCATGCAATAGATAGAAATAAAATCCTCCCCTTATGGGGTTACAACATCCGAATAATAAATACAATCCCAGGTTAAACTAACCTTAATCATCTGTGCGGAAACATAAACAATTAATAAGTCTTAACAACATCATTCACTTAAGTCTTAACAGAAATACATCATCATATAAAACAACAAGTCTTTATCACTTGTTAATCTTGCCCTTGCCTTTGCTAGTAGAAGGCTCGTCATACTTTTCGTTCTTAACTGCAATGTTATTATTAAGCAAGAGTGAGCATGATTGCCCACAAGTATAAAATGAAATAGCAATATATAATAACATGCGAGTGAATCAAAGACTTCTAAAATAAAAGCTCAACTTTTGAATCAAGAATGAATAACAAGAATTCAAAAAAGATTTACGAGGTCATAAGACCTTGAACTATGTCCTAGGTTATCAAGGGTTATACTTGAAACCTTTAATGATCATAAGACTATGGACTCTTCTTCTCGTACTTAGGGGGATCAGCCCTTAGTACCATACTGTGCACAATATCGTAACACTAACGCATAAGTAAATCCCTTTGCAGGGTTGTTCATCTCAGTTGGACATTAGAGTTCGCACCAAAGGAAGTTTGGTTTGGATAAATCAACAGGGATTTTGAATTTAGAACGTTCATCAACTATGGACTAGTTGAATCAATAAGGATTCGCTAGTCTAACAAGGTTCAACAATAAATGATATTTATAATGAACAACAATCTTAATAGGTATACAATAGAACAATTATTGTATAACAGAATCGTACTTTGAAAAGATAGTAAATCTTTAACATAACAATTGAACTTGATTTATAAACTTGAATAATGATAACAAGTAGGGTTAGGAAACTTGCCTCGTGCGTAGATTACACGTTAATTAAACTCGTTCCTTAATTTAAATCCTACATATCATTTACGTTCACAATACCAGTCAATTATAACGTAATTAATCATAGCAACTTCATTCTTTTTGTCTAACTTTAGTTATGACTATACTTAGTCAAATTATCACACTTATTGTCACATAATAAACACTTCACGAATAATAAACTAACTATTCATTTAATAATTCAGTCCATATGTAATTATGTTATTTACATGCTAAGCATCTATTTTAACATCTCATTATACTTCTAACATATTTTTATGTTCATTACATTAAGTTACTAAACATTGCTAGACTTAACATTTTAAAAATTTCATTTTTGAACATTACGGAAAGTGAAATTTATTTCTAATTATTATACTTACTACAATTGCCACATGATGGTGTCAGTCTTGATAGAACTCTCAATTATACTTGTACGGATGTTAAAAAGACGAGAAAGTACATGGCATGAACTGTAAAACTGCTCGTAATTCGCGAAAAATTGCAGAACACAACCAAAAACTCCAATTAAATTATTACTACACGAATTTAATCATACCCATTCATAATAATACACATATAATCACTACTTAACCCTTCTAGCATGATTTTAACATGTTAAAACACCTAATTAACAGGATTAAAACATGAAATTTTTTCAACGTTATTCTTTGTGTTCTTGAAGGTTTTGAACAAAAACATAAAAATTAATACTACGGATTCGTTATAACACCGAATCCGTTCATTTAAGGTTTGGTCTCTTCGTATCAACATGCATAATCAAATAAGAGTGGGAATTTTACAAAAACATTTATTTTGACATATTAAAATCACGTATAAGGCCATAACCCATACTCTGTAAGTTGTTTTATGATACTGATGATATGGGAACCTATAGTAAAAAATGCTATGCTAACATATTATCACATATATTCACATAAACAATACATTTTTCCAATTTACAGAGACTTTACAAAAATTTGAAAGCCATATTCATGAAATCTTAATGACGTGAAAAGAGAAATTGGGTTGAGAGATTACCCAAAGTATGAATGAGTAGAATTGAAACCTTTCTCAATTAATCCTTTAAATCACACAACTTACACTCTCCTTCAATAATTTCTCAATCTCTCTTTGTGATGTTTTGCTAGACTTATAAATAACAGGAGGAAGAAGACGTATATAAAAGAATATGAACTGACGCATTGTGGAGGTCAGTTAACCCAATCATGGGTAACTACTATCAACTCCCTTTAGGGCCTTGTTTGGCTAGAACAATAATTAACACTTCTAATTATTTTAATCAATCTCCTATACTATAGTTTAAATCGTGTCACACCCAATTATAAAATAACTCAATTAATTTATTTAATTTAAATTAAATAAAATATAATAATTTCTCATTAATTCACATAGTCACATAATTAATTTTCTCATTAATTAATTATATCAAATTATTAAATCTCTACTTAATTATTACATTAATTAAAATAACATTATGCTTATTAAATATTTCATTTAATTCAATAAGCTCACATAAATACATACTTTGAATAATAAAATTCTCTACATTAATTTAATAAATATAACACATATCATTAAATTAATCTATCACAATTGCATAAATTAATTATTTAATCTAATCATTAAATCATCGAAAATATTAATTTAATTCAATAAATATTAAGAATTAAATTACAAAAATCTCGTTCATCACAGCTAGGGAAGGGGATGACCAAAAGACTGCTTTCGCAACATTCATGTTGAAAGCAAAAGCTAGTTATTGGTGGCAGGCCAATAAAACTCGTGAAGGGCCAGGAGTGATGACCTGGGATAGGTTTAAGGAGTTGTTCTTCGAGACGTATTTCCCGGAGAGTTCGAAGAGTCAGTTAGAAGTGCAGTTTCTGGAACTAAAGCAAGGAACGATGACGGTATCTGAGTATGCCTCTAAGTTCAACGAATTGGCAAAGTTTGCGCCATCAATCAAGTCGATCTGAATGAGCGTAAGGCTGAAGAGATTTAAACATGGATCAAGCCACGGTATGACAAGAAGGTTTCTGTTCCAATTGAAGACGTTTGCGTGATGATGGAGAAGGCGTTAAGACTATTGAAGGTGGAGGCGAGGCAGTGACAAAGTTCATTCAGGAACAGAAGAAGAAAAAGAATGAGGGAGAATTTAAGAATGGAAGTGGTGGTAGTGGAAACAACAACAACAACAACAACAACAACAACAACAACAACAACAACAACAATAACAGTTTGAAGAGGAAGTGGAATAGGAACATGGGTGCTGGAAACCAGCAGGGTAACCAGCAAAATAAAAAGTTTGAAGCATGTGTGACATACGGGAAATTTCACAAGGGTGCGTGCTTGATGGGGAAACGAGTATGCTTCAATTGTGGCCAAGAGGGTCATATTGCCCCAAATTGCACTCAACCAAAGAAGAATGCGTGCTTCACGTGCGGATCCAAGGATCACTTTGCTCGTGAATGTCCTAAGAAGAAGGATGGAGTGACAACCAGAAGCAATGGAGGTAACAATGGAGGTACATGGGCCATTGCAGGACCTGCAGCATCAAACAAACCCACAGCCAGAACCTTCAACATGATTGTGCAGGATGCTGTGCAATCAAAAGATATCGTGTCAGGTATTATCCCAATCAATGATATAAATGCTTATGTATTATTTGATTCGGGTGCTACTTGTTCGTTTATATCTGGTGAATTTGCTAAGAGGTTAGGAGTGCCTAGTGAAGAACTAAATTTTCCTTTGAACATAGAAATTGCGAATAAAGAAGTAATCCCTGTTTGATTAGATACAAGAAGCAGAGGGTGAACATTAAGGAAAATATCTTTATGGTAGATTTGATTCCGATTAGACTTGGAGAGTTTGATGTTATTTTGGGAATGGATTGGCTATGCAAGTATGGAGCGGTAATTGATTGCCAAAAGAAGTGTGTAAACCTTATGACTCCGTCAAAGGTAGTATTTTATGGTAGCAAGTCACCTAGACAAATGAAATGTCTGACGATTATGCAGGCCAAGAAATTGTTGAGTCAAGGCTGTGTGGGCTATTTAGCTTACATAGTCGATACTCAGAAGAAGAATGTAAAACTGGAAGAAATACCAGTAGTGACGGAATTCGTGGACGTGTTTCTAGAGGATTTGCCAGGCCTTCCGCCTAACATAGAAATTGAGTTCGTGATCGACTTGGCGCCGGGAACAACACCAATATCAAAGGCCCCGTATAGAATGGCTCCGGTAGAGATGAAGGAACTGATGGTGCAATTGCAAGAGCTACTAGACAAGAAGTATATTCAACCAAGAGTATCGCCGTGGGGAGCGCCGGTATTATTCGTAAAAAAGAAGGATGGGTCGATGCGACTTTGCATTGATTATAGGGAATTGAACAAAGTCACTATTAAAAATAGATACCCGTTGCCAAGAATAGATGACTTGTTTGATCAGTTGAAGGGTGCTTAATATTTCTCTAAAATAGCTTTGAGAAGTGGGTATCACCAATTGAAGGTAAGAAAGGAGGATATACGTAGAACGACATTCAGAACTCGGTATGGACATTATGAGTTTCTGGTGATGTCTTTTTGTTTAACCAACGCCCCTGCTGCATTCATGGATTTGATGAATAGGGTGTTTAAACCATTCTTAGACAAGTTTATAGTGGTATTCATCGACGACATTCTAGTGTATTCCAAAACTCAAGAAGAACACGTGGAACACCTACGTTTGACATTGGAAACACTAAGAAAGGAAAAGCTGTATGCAAAATTCTCTAAGTGCGAATTTTGACTAGATCGTGTACAATTCCTTGGGCACGTGATTGACAAGGATGAGATTTCTGTGGATCCATCAAAAGAGGAAGATGTAATCAATTGGGAACAACCAAGAACACCGTCAGAAGTGAGGAGTTTCTTGGGAATGGCCGGTTATTATAGAAGATTCATTCAAGATTTTTCCAAGATAGCCACTTTGTTAACAACTTTGACACAGAAAACTGTGAAATTCGTTTGGACGGAGAAATATGAAGAGAGCTTCCAAGATTTGAAGAAGAAGCTAAGTGTGGCACCTGTGTTAACCCTGCCGGATAATACAGGAAATTTTGTAGTGTATAGTGATGCCTCACACAAAGGATTGGGTTGTGTTCTTATGCAAAACGACAAAGTTATTGCCTATGCATCAAGACAACTGAAGGATTATGAGAAGGGTTATCCGACTCATGATTTGGAATTAGGCTCATGAGAGTATTTGCTCTCAAGATATGGAGACACTATCTCGTATGGAGAGAAATGTGAGATATATGCACCACAAAAGTCTCAAGTATATTTTCACTCGGAAGGATCCGAATATGCGTCAGAGAAGGTGGATGGAATTGATAAAAGATTATGATTGTGAGATCTTTTATCATCCAGCAAAGCGAATGTGGTTGCAGAGATACTTTAAGCAGGAAAGGCCGGGAGAAGTTGATATCGATAACAACTCGGGAGGAGCTCATTTCAAAGAATGACAAAGTTAGAGTGGAAATCAAATTTTCACAGAATCCGATTTAACGACTATTTGGTTAGAAGCGAGGTCCAACTTTCTTTGGACAAGGTGAAGAACGCTCAGTTACAAGATGAAGAATGTGGGAAAATAAAAGAGAATCTGGTTGAAGGTAGTGATGCAAAATACAAGATCGATACCGAGGGATTACTACGATTCGAGTGAAGAATTTGGGTTCCAGCAGTGCCAGAGCTTAAAGACGAAATCTTGACCGAAGCACACAACAAAAGATATTCGATTCATCCAGGAAGTACAAAGATGTATCAAGATTTGCGGTGACATTTTTGGTGGCCAAATATGAAAAGAGATGTTGCCGAATGTGTGGCCAAATGCTTGACATGTCAAAGAGTCAAGGCTGAACATCAAAAACCAAGCGGATTACTTCAACCGTTGGAAATACCAGAATGGAAGTGGGAACACATCACAATGGATTTTGTGGTGGGTCTTCCAACTACTCAGAGAGGATGCGATGCGATATGGGTAATAATGGATAGATTGACAAAATCTGCACACTTTTTGCCAATAAAGATTAGATTTGATCTTAATCAACTAGCGAAGTTGTACGTTAAAGAAGTCGTGTCAAGACATGGAGTTCCAGTATCAATTGTGTCAGATAAAGATCTAAGGTTCACATCAAACTTCTAGAAGAGACTACAAGAATGTATGGGAACACAATTGCGAATGTGTACAACATACCATCCGCAAACCGACGGGCAAAACGAACGAACAATCAAAACCTTGGAAGATATGCTGAGATCATGCATTATGGATTTCAAAGGAAACTGGGAAGAACATTTACCATTGGTGGAATTCGCCTACAACAATAGTTACCACGCAAGCATCGGCATGCCGCCTTACGAGGAATTATACGGCAGAAAGTGCAGAACTCCACTATGCTGGGATGAAGTCGGTGAATGCCAGCTGTTAGGACCAGAACTGGTATAACAAACTGCTGAGATTGTCAAACTCATCAGAACAAGATTGGTAGTAGCCCAAGATGATGTAAAAAGTATCTTCGATCAACACAGATAAGATTGTGCATTCGGACGTAGGAACTTTCAGATTTCTAAAAGTTTCTCCTTGGAAGGGAAAATTCATTTTGTAAAAAGGGAAAGCTAAGCCCGAGGTTTATTGGACCTTTGAAGTCTTTGCGAAGAGTGGAGAAGTGGCTTACTAAGTAGCTCTACCTCCAGAGAGTTGGAAAACATTCACAATGTTTTTCACATTTTGATGTTACGATCAGATAAACCCGATTACAAACACGTGATCGAGTACGAACCATTCTGCTTTGATAAAGACTTGTCCTATGAAGAGATTCCTATCCAGATAGTTGACAGGAAAGAACAGGTGCTCAAGAATAAAGTTATACCTTCGGTGAAGGTGATTTGGAGGAACCACAACGCAGAAGAAGCTACGTGGGAACTCGAGGATAAAATGATGAAAGATTACCCTGAGTTATTTGTTTAATCTATGTCTTCGATTCTGGAGACCGAATCTTTGTAAGTAGAAAAGAATGTAACGAATGATTTGTTTGAGTTGTGATTCTGAGGACAGAATCCTTGTAAGAAGGGAATGATGTAACATTCCAGAATTTTAAATTATAATATTAAATATTTATTGAATTATATAAGTATTTAATGGATATGTTTATTGTTGAATAAATAATTGTTCAATTTGATTTGATTTGATATGTTTATTGTTGAATAAATAATTGTTCAATTTGATTTGATTTGATTTGATTTAGTTAATTATTTGTTAAATAAATAATTAAGGAGTTAATTAAATTAATTGTTATGAGATTGTGTACCAATTTAATTTAATAGTTAAGCTAGAGAGCTTATAATGATTAAATGAATTATAATATTTTAATTGGAATTTGTAATTAAAATAAGGTGGTAGTTGGTTAAATAAAATTATAATTATAAAGGAATTTATAGTTAAGTGATATTAAATTATGTGTTAACGTAATTTAATAGAGTAGTATTTGAATTGATTAAATTGATTATTTAATTTAATAGAAGTGTGACAAATAACTTTGCTATAAAGGAGTTATTAAAATAAATTAAAAGAGTTTAATTTAATTTTGCGAAACATGTCTTAATGCATAATAAGTCTTTAATCTAATGATGTTTTATCAAACAAGGTATAAGGATTAATCTATTTTTTTAATTAGATTTATCAAACAAGGTGTAAGGGTTAATGAGTTATTTTTAGTTAGCTAGCCAAACAAGCCTTATGGCTTTTGATTTTCAAAAATATTATAACTGACATCAGTTATACTTATATTTATATTATATAATTAATATATATTATATCTTATACGTTTTAATTCTAGTACGTATGTTAGACTAGAGAAAGAAAGACTCAGTTGAAGAAAAAGGGAGAGAAGAAGAAAACTAAGAGAGAATTTGAGAGAATCCTAACAGGTTTTGATAAAAGAAATTGGAAGAAAGAAGTATTGTTGATCATAGAAAGGAAAACCTTCATCATCTAGCATACAAGGTATCATCCAAACCTTTTCCTTAAAAATTTTGTTGTCTTCTTCTTCCAAAAAGTTCTGTGTAAAATAATTATAAAAGATGAATTGTTGATATATATATATAACTTTGTATGATAATTTTTTGTAAAAGGTTATTTTCATAAGTTATATATGAGTATAGATAAATTAATTCATGTATGTATGTGCTTTATGAAGAAAATATATTACAGTGAATTCATATGAATATATATATGAATATGACTTTGGTTTAAAAGTAAAATTTAGGATTTAGTGGTTGTTTAAATTATAAATTGACTATTGAATTTGTAAGAGGATGAATAAACATAAACATGATATTTTGAATTAACTGTTTTGATTGAAAAACAAAGTTACAATGATGATTTTCATTAAAAATGTCAAGAATGGAGTTTTTATCAAAAACATTGAAATTGTGTATTGTAAATTTGATGTTTATGTTAGTTTATGGGTAGAATCATGTTAAGAGTCTTTACAATATGTTTACATGAAGTCTCTGTATGTATTACATGTAATTAGTTTGTTAGATTAGAGCTTGTAGGCCAATTTGCTTTTTTTGTTCTTCTTCATTGGTCAGCTTGGTAAGTTGAATTACAAAGTTTCATGCCCAAAGAGTTGAAATTGATGATGAAATTTTACCAATAGATGGTCTGATAGATATTGCATGTCATATCTCTTGCTAATCTCAATATTGCCATAGCCAACCAACCACATTATATCTTAATGCCATTACGCAACGAGTTAAGCGAGTAATGGTCTCAGCAGGATTTTATTTAAGTATACAAAGTTTGAAAATAAATGTTATGTGGACTGATTAATTATGATTTCAGTAGTACTAAAATAAGAATGAGCATGTTATCAAGGGTTAACTAGTATTAGTATGAATGTAATTCGATTATGTGAATTTATAATTAAACCTACATGATGTATATACTTGTTTATATATATAAAATGTTGGTAATGACTAATTATGTCATGATGACATATGTATAGGGTTTTGAAATTCAAGTTGTAAGGTTTAGCTTGTGCGCAAGGCAAGTTCTCTAACTCTACTGTTATAATTATGCGAGTTTTTAAACTCTCTTTGAGCAAGTTCTCTAACCCTAAAACTTCGTTGTGCAAGTTTAATTTCGTTGAGTACGTTATAGTTTTCAATTCAATTACAATTTTGCAAGTTGCCACCTCTACAATTTCGTAGAGCTAGATTGCCTATTATTGGGTAAGTTATTATATCTAGTTGCTCATAATGATGCAAGTATCCCAAATCCTATAGTTTAATATTGAACAAGTTTCTTTAATATGTAACTTGTTATTTAGCATGTGAGTCGCTATATTCTAATATTCTAGTATTGAACAACTTTATAGTTCAAGTTATTATTCACTATGCATGCTTAGTATCAAATTTTCAATAACCTTGACTTAATATTGTTCAAGCAAATTATGTTATGATTATTCAATATTTATGCTATTAGATTGTTCCTAAAGCATAATGTTAAATTACAAATATCGATTCAGTTATGATTATTCCATAGCATACAGTTAGTTCTTTTGCATTCAACTAATCCTTAGTTGATGACCGTTGAACTCTAAATTTTCCTTGTAATGTATCCAAACCAAACTTACTTTGGTGTAGACTTGTATTCTAAATACTGAGATGAATAACTCTTTTATTAGAGGTTTACGCTTAGCGTTAAAATGGGTGTGCACAATACATTGTACGAAGGGTTGATCCCCCTAAGTACGTGGAGTCCTTATAGTCTTATGACTGTTAAAGTTAAAGTTGAAAGATTACTTATAACTGTGGACATGATTCATGGTCATTAGACCCTAAGTGAATGTTATAATTTTCAGAAAGTTAATAGAACACATTGTTCAGTTCTATTGAGCCTAGTATTGGTAATTGATGTATAAGTTTAAAGATTTAATTGTTGTTATTCCAAGTGGGCCTTGTTTGCTCACTCTTGCTTGTAAAATTTCTTACAGCTAAAGCTGAAAACGGTGACGTACCTAGCACCAGTAAGGGAAAAGGAAAGATGAACAAATAATGAAGACTTGTAATAGTTTTGATAGTTTTATTATCAGACTTTGGTTTAAAGATTGTAATGAAGTTTATTTAATTTCTACATTTGAATGTTTGTAACTAAAGGTTAGATAACCTGGGAGATTTTTATTAAATGTAATCTTGTATGGGCAGGTTTTTATTATTCAATTTTATTATGATTAGGTAGGTAGTAAATGAATGTTTTGATTAAGTGAACACCAAATCTTAAGGAAATGAAGTACTAGGATTTGGGGGTGTCACATCCCATCCCCATGAAATTTCATCCTCGAAATTGATGTACGTACCTGGTAATTCGAAAAGGTGAGGATACCACGCCTTCATTTTCGTTTCCAATTCCCAGGTCATTTCCTCAATAACATGGTTCCTCCACAAAACTTTAACTTGTGGTAAAACCTTTGTACGTAGGACATGCTCCTTCCTATCCAAGATCTTGACAGTTACCTCCTCGTACGTTAAATCTTTGACTATCTCGTCTGGTTCTAACTCAATAATGTGGTTTGGGTCTTTCACATATTTACGAAGCATAAATATTTGAAAAAATTATGAACACGAGACATGCTTGGAGGTAATGCGAGTCTATAGGCCACATTTCCTACTTTGTCAAGAATCTCAAATGGACCAGCAAATCGTGGATTGAGCTTTCCTCTCTTCCCAAATCTTGTAACTACCTTCCATGGAGCAACACGTAACAATACATGATCCCCAATATTAAATTCCATGTCCTTTTGATAAAGATCCGCATAACTCTTTTGTCGATCTTGTGCCGTTTGTATACGTTGTCGGATCATTTGGATCTTTTCTGTAGTCATACGTACCAACTCTGGTCCCAAAAACGTTGCTTCTCCCACCTCATCCCAATATACTAGAGAGCGACACTTTCGTCCATACAATACTTCAAATGAAGTCACACCTATACTTGCCTGATAACTGTTGTTGTAGGAGAATTCCACCAATGGTAAGTACTTATCCCAACTCCCTTTGAAATCTAGGACACAAAGTCTTAATAGATCTTAAAAAGTTTGAATAGCCCTTTCTGATTGCCTATCCGTTTGAGGATGGTATACCGAACTGAATCATAAATCCATGCCAATAGCTTTCTGCAAGCTAATCCAAAATCGTGAAGTGAATCTTGGGTCACGATCCGAAACTATGGATACTGAAATGCCATGCAATCTCACAATCTCATTCACGTACATACGAGCAAGACATTAAGGGAATAAGTCTCCCGTATAGGCAAGAAATGAGAAGACTTGGTTAATCTATCAACAATAACCTAAATCACATCTATGCCTTGAGAAACCTTGGGAATACTGTAAGACCCCAACTTTTATGAATAAAGATTAATTTTTCTCAAAATATATTTTTGAATATTTGGCGTGGATTTGATATAATGTTATAGTTGTGGGTATTATTTACAAATTTTGCAAAGTAAGCAAGTGGTTATATAATATTCGATTGGTCGGAGAATATTCGTTTTAACAGGGAATATTAAATACGACGACACAATCATTAGTGAACCCCATTAACTAAGTATTTCGAAGAGTAGAAAACGGCGTAATTATCTTTTATAAAAATAACGACGAAAGTTTTACCGTTAAACTGTTGAACTACCTGGTGGTAAAAGTACAGTAATATGCGTGATTGTATAGTAACACAAGGTATTGATTATTGATGCTTACGTGAGAAGTCACTCAGTTATACTCAATTATTGCTACAGTAATTGCTGCATAATATCTTTCGTATTATTGATTCAATTATTGTCACAGTATCATCTGCATAATATTTTATATTATTAAATCAATAATTGAGACGATAAATTTATTTATATTATTATTTACAATATTGACAATGTCTAGAAAGTTCTGTCAATGAGAGGGTTGGTCACCTAATTACACGCCAATAAGGAGAAATCCTTATCGAAAACCCCCCTCTTTCCTGGGAATGATCTGGTTGTTAAATATTATGAGTTATAATATTAATGATGAATAAGTTCGTGATTGATTAAAGATGAAATTAATATTTCCATTATGTTGGGATTATTAATGTTAGTGGAAATTGACATCTATTTCGATAATAATGGATGTCTGGAGGTTATATTGACCAATCGGGTAATTAATCGGATAAATTATCAATTAATTACTATTAATTCACATGCTTATAACTATTTGTTCACATGCATGTACGATTAGGGGAGGTGGTGCAAGATTGATAATACTTGCATGACTAAATTAAAAATGGAGGTATAGATGAAGGTACTATACTATAATTATTTTTTTCACATGATTGTTCTATTGATTCACAAGATTTACTATTAGGGGAGGTGGTGCAACTTTGTTAATACTTGCAGGACTAAATTAAAAATAAAGGAAAAGATGAAGGTATTATACTGTAATATTTCGAGCCCCAAAACGTGCAATTAACGAAACTATATTTTCCTATAAATAGAAGCTCATTCTTCTTTCATTCTCACTAATTCATTAAGACTCACAAGAGAAATTATAGAGAGAGAAGCTATAGAGAGAAAGACGAAGAGAAATCTACTAACTCACTATTCCAGTATCCAGTCTTCTTCAGAGGTAAGAGATATTATTTTGTTCAGTATTCATAGGAATAATATTTTCTTCCATACTCTGTAGTATGTGAGTAATATTATTTCATCTCGTATTCCTGATTATACCCTCATTTTGTTAAAGTATTGCTTCTATACATAAAAGTGAAATTAGTAGAATATCCTTGAAATTTGCGCTTCATCTAGTATCGTTTCACAAGGATATTTTCTACACATTCTTGTTAAATTTTAAGCTTTTCATGCCGGAGTACTGTCCACGAGTAGTATTCATTTTTAAAGTACTATTCACGGGGTACTATTCACAAAGTACTATTCATGGGGTACTATTCACGGGTACTATTCACAAAGTACTATTCACGAGTATTATTCATAAAGTACTATTCACGAGTACTATTCATGAAGTACTATTCATAGGGTACTATTCACTCAGGCACTATTCACTCGGGGAATTATTCATGAAAAAAATTGATTTCTTTGCTGTCCAAATCATTTTTGATATAATATTATTCTTGAATTTTACTCCACAAAGCAGTATCTTGTTGGCAATTTGGACATTATTGAATTCTGGATAAATTAAGTTATAAATCTTTAAAAATTTATCCTTTGTTTTCTTTTAATTGAATTCTTATATCATTGTCATCATCCTCATGCTTATATTGTGATAAAAGTCATCTGTGGCTTACGTGCATAGATATACTATTGATTGGTATGATTATGACCTGGGATTATTCGGTATAATCATGACCGTAATGTTACAAATGATGTGGTAAATATCCTAATTGACCTGTAGTGCATTGATTGACAGTTGTTGGTATGATTATGACCATGGATTATTCGGCATAATCATGACCATTAATGATTACATGAATATCCTTGGCCCGTAGTGCAGGGATGATTCGATGATGTGGTTTATTTATTTAGCTGAGTCTCAGCGATAAAATTGATGATAAACTTTTTAAATCATATAAGATAGTAGATATCATGCTCTACTTGACTCTTCTAATGGATTGCTTGTTCCGCTGCAGTTAAACTTGTTGTTTATTATATTTTATCAGTTTAACACTATTGAAGGCTAACGATAATTTATTCTGCATTATCTTAGTCATAATATTTCTTACTGGGCTAGTTGAGCTCACCCTTTGTTTTCATTGTTCTCTTCAGGAAATGAGAATATAGCTGGGACTAGTTAAGAAACGGAGTGACGGTCCAGGTATTTGCATTAGTAGTCCTCACTATTCAGTGAAATAGTGTGATAATAATTGTAATGAAGACTTTATTTGAGTTTGGATACTCTCTACGAGACATTATCCGTGTTGAAACTCTCAGCTACGTTTTATCGTACTGTATAAAAGAAGTTTGTATTTAAATTTTGTACCATGTATTTGACAACTCAAGATGGGTGATGTATACCTATTTTGGGGGCGTCACAAATACCCGTAATGAAATCCATAGTAATGTGTTTCCACTTCCATTTCAGAATCTCAATTGGTTGCAATGAAACCTTTGGCACTTGATGCTCCGCATTTACAGGTTGACAAGTTAAACACCTCGAGATAAACTCCGAGATCTCTCTCTTCATATTGTTCCACCAAAAATGTATGTCAAAGATCATGATACATTTTGGTACTACCAGGATGGATTGCAAACGGTGTGTTGTGTGCTTCCATCATGATTCTATGCTTCAAGTCAGAATCATTAGGAACACAAAGTCTGGAGTTGACTCGAAGTATTCCTTCTTCATTGATTCTTGCTTATGGAATAACACCTTTTTGCACTTTCTTCTTCATAAGCATCAGCTCCAGGTCCGTAGCTTGAGCAACTTTAACTTTATCGATTAAAGTCGGTTCTACTCGTATGTTTGATATCATCACGTGGGTACTTAGAGCCTTTACCTCTATCTCCATCCTTTGCAAGTCATACAAAATGACCCTTTGTGTTAACAACATTGCACTCGTACCCGTATATGATCTTCTACTCAATGCGTCAGCTACCACATTTGCTTTTCCAGGATGATATTGGATGATATAATCGTAATCTTTCAACAGCTAAAGCCAACGTCGTTGCCGCATGTTGAGTTCCTTTTGGGTGAAGAAATATTTGAGGCTTTTATGATCCGTATAAATCTCCACTTTCTCCCCATACAGGTAGTGTCTCTAGATCTTTAATGCGAAAACAACTGTTGCCAAGTCCAGATCATGAGTAAGATAATTCCTCTCATATTCTTTGAGTTGTCGCGAGGCATAGGCTATGACTTTCCCATCTTGCATGAGAAGACATCCTAACCCTTTGACTGAAGCATCGCTATAGATAAAAATTCCATCCGAACCAGATGGTATTGTCAGAACAGGTGCCGAAATGAGTCTCCTCTTGAGCTCTTGGAAACTCTTCTCGCATTCCTCGCTCCATACAAATTTTGTATCTTTCTGAGTCAGTTGAGTTAACGGAGTAGCGATTCAAGAAAATCATTTCATAAATCTCTGATAATAACCAGCTAAGCCCAGGAAGCTACGTACTTCAGTCACCGACTTCAGTTGCTCCCAACTTTGTACTGCTTCAATCTTCGTCGGGTCGACAGATACTCCATGTTTTGACTCTACGTGCCCAAGGAATGCAACTTCCTCAAGCTAGAACTCACATTTCTTCAGTTTGGCATATAGCTTGTTATCACGAAGCCTTTGAAGTACCAGCTTCAAATGGCGTTCATGATCTTCATGGCTTTTGGAATAGATGAGGATGTCATCAGTAAAGACACCAACGAACTGATCCAAATATTATTTGAACACACAGTTCATCATATCTATGAAAGCAACATGAGCATTAGTCAATCCAAAAGACATGACTAAGAATTCATAATGCCCGTACCGAGTTCTGAAGGCAGTCTTCGGAATATCCTCAGTTTTAATCTTCAGCTGATGATATCCAAAATAAAGATCAATCTTTGAAAAGAATTGGGCTCCTTGCAACTGGTCAAACAGGTCATAAATGCGAGGTAGCAGATACATATTCTTGATGGTGACATGGTTCAATTCCCAGTAGTTAATACAAAGTCGCATACTCCCGTCTTTCTTCTTCACGAATAAAACAGGAGAAGCCAAGGAGATGTATTAGGACGAATGAAACCGATGTCCAACAACTCCTGTAGTTGGACCTTTAACTCCTGAAGTTCAATAGGAGCCATTCGATATGGGGTCTTAAAAATGGGCTTTGTACCAGGTTCAAGGTTAATAAAGAATTCAACTTCAAGTTCTGGGGGTAGACCGGGAAGTTCTTTAGGAAATACGTCAGAAAATTCACTAACAACAGAAATATTATTCAAATCTGACGTGTTTTTGTTCAAGTCCGTGACATGGGCTAAGAAAGCTTGACATCCGTTTTTTAATAAACGAATGGCTTTATGACTTGATATGACAGTGATTGATTTCAGTGGTTTAGTTACTTGAATTTGAATAACAGGTTGGTTAGGAATATGAAAACTAACAACCTTATGAAAACAATCAATTTTGGCATGATGAGTAATTAACCAATCAATCCCTAAAATCACATCAAATGCAAGTATTTTCAATGAAATAAGATCGACAGGTAATGTGATGGTTCCAACTTAAATCAAGCAAGATTTATAAACAATAGATTTTGACGGTTCTACGCATTCTTTTATCTCTCCTGCTTGTGCTCAACGGTTGAACTTGACTCCGGAGAAATTAGATTTTGACTTATCTATTGAGACTCCGTTAGGAGAAACTTTCATTACATCTATTGTTTATAAATCTTGTTTGATCCAAGTTGGTATCATCACATTACCTGTCAATCTTATTTCTTTGAAAATACTTGCATTGATTTTAGGGATTGATTGGTTAACTATTCATCATGTCAAAATTGATTATTTTTGTAAGGTTGTTAGTTTTCATATTCCCAACCAACTTGTTATGCGAATTCAAGTAACCAAACTACTAAAGTCAATCACTGTCATATCAAGCCATAAAGCTATTTGTAAGACCCCAATTTATTATAAATAAAATTGAATTTTCTCTATTCATTATTTTGAATTAATAAGGTGTTAATTTGATATAATGTTTTGGTTATGGGTAAAATGTGCAAATTTTGCAAAAGAAGTAAGTGGTTATAAAATATTCATTGTGTTGGAGAATATTCGTTTGATCGTGGGATATTCTTTCTGTCGGGGAATATTCGTACGACGGCACAATAATTTGTGGGCCCCATAACGAAAAACGGTCGGATGAAGAAAACGACAAGTTTGAGTTTTTATAAATAACGGCGTAATTATTATCAATTAATAATCTTGTTGGGATACCAGTGGTTAAAAAATACGATAATATGCGTATCGTGGTTAAAGAAGACACGATATTGCACAGTATTTTTGAAATTATTGATTCTTACGTAAGAAGGCACTACTCAATAATTGTTACAGTAATTACTGTTCAATATTTTATTTTATTGGTTTAATAATTGCTGCGTTGATATTTTATATTATTGTTATTTCAATAATTGTCATTGCACAGTATTTCCCATTATCAGATCAATAATTCATATTATTTGAATAATATTATTAGATAGCATTATTGGCAATGTCTAGAAAGTTCTGTCAAAGAGAGGTTTGGTCACCTAATTGCGTGCCAATAAGGAGAAATCTTTATCGGAAATCCCCCTCTTACCTGGGAACGACCTAGTTGTCATAATTGTGATTCTGTAATATTATTTGTGAATAATTAATTATTAATTTATATGATAAAGAAATATTTATTTTATGTGGATATAAATGATGGATATATTTATTGTGGTTATAAATGATGGAATTAATGTTGAGGTATTTTATCAGTATTTTGTCGGAATGAAGGTATTAAAAATCGTCCGTATGTAGATTTCGAGCATTTTCTTTTTGGAATTTGGAAAAACTTTCTTCTACAAAGTTGTAGAAAATTCGATTTCCTATGGAATGGACATAAAATTCGTATTTTTCTGATAAAAGGGCTATTTATTATGAATTGTTGAAGTTTCGGAAATTAAATATTTTTATTAAATTTATGGGTGGGACCCACTTTTGTTTTTTAAAACATGTGGGCTGCAAATTTTTTTTCCAAGATGGCATGCTGGTCTTGGATGGCTGACATGCATAGAAGAAAGAAAAATAATAATATTATTTTATTATTTAGTCTCCTTTGGCGTTCTAGCATTTTCCTATAAATAGGTGATCATGTTAGAATTGAAAATCACACCAGAAATAAGTTTTCTCTCTATATATATTATCGAGCGTATTTTGTGAGTATTTAGATACTTTGTGAGTTGCTATTCAATGCAAGTTTTCTTCAGCTTTACATCCGATATTTCAATCAGAGGTACTGTTCTTTTGAGGTAAGGGATGTTATTTTCTTCATAATGATATTATTCTTTCAATATCATAATACCAAAATATTGGTATGGGTTTTATTATGCAATTTCTACCTTTTTCATGTCGGGGTTACTATTCACGTATACGACACTATTCACAGAAAAAATGTAATTTACTTTTCTTTGTCCAAGTTGTCTATTATGGTTACTATCTTTTCTTGTATCCATGTTTTGATCTTTATTCTTGAATTTTGCTCCACGATTGATTATTATAAGGTATTTTTGAACTCGGATAAACTAAAGTACGAATCCCTAATCTTTGATCTTTTATCTCACTAGATTCGTTTTCTTTAAGATATTTTTCATCATCCTCAGTCCTAAATGATGATATTATCTTTGGCCTGTAGTGCAAAGATGAATGATTAACTGATGAATATCTTTGGCCCGTAGTGCAAAGATGAACATGTGTTGAGATGAACATGACCAACTGGTGATACAAATGAATATCTTTGGCCTGTAGTGCAAAGTTGAATATTTGATTCAAGATGTATATTAATTGATGTTACAGGGATAAAATATTGATGATGGACATTTAAATCTTAGAAGATAGTTGAATTCATTCTCTACTTAACTCTTCTAATGGATTGTTGTTTCCGCTGCAGTTGTTGATCTAAAACTTGTTGTCTATTATATTCTATCAGATTTTTCCCTGTTGAAGACTAATGATAATTTATTGTATATTATCTTAGTCATAATATTCTTTACTGGACTAGTTGAGCTCACCCTTTTCCTTTTTGTTCCATTTTTCTTCTCAGGAGGTGAGAACATAGCAGGAACTAGCCGGGGTATTGATAAGTGGGTTTTATACCTACTTATTGGATAGCAATTCACGCGAACTGTGCCCCTTCTCAAGTACATTTTAATGTGTTTTTAGTTGTATTTCATGTTATTTTGCATTGTATTTACTTAAAACTCCTTTGGTGTAAAAGTGCAGGATATGGCACGATTTGGTGATGTAGATGGCATGAGGCTATGGACGCATGGTGTGAGGATCAATTGGAGCAGGAGACTAAGCATGGATGGGCAAAAGAATGAACAGCAGAACAAATCATTGCAGATGTGTAACGCATCATCAGCAGCAGAGAACAGAGTTGCAGGAAGCCCTTACCACCCGGTAGAAGAAGCTTGAGGGCTACCGCATGAAAGCACCTACCGGATGGATTTTGCACATTGCAAGTTGCGTGCCCGCGCGAGGATTGCGTTGGAGGGGCGCGCGGCCGCGCGCGATGTTTGATGCTGCTGAGCTGTTTATTTTAATTTCCAATTTTAAGGGTTGTAATTAATTTAAAACGATTTCTGACTGGTGTCAGATGTATCATTATTCAGTTTTTACGTATTTTCATTTTGGTAACTAGGGTTTACACTCTGAGAGAGATTCCAACGTAGAACGAAGCCTAAACTCCAACTTTTCTAAGTCTTCTTGTGATTTTCTATCATTATGGATATTTGTTAGTAGTTTGATGGATTTATATGAGGATTTGAACGTTACTAGTGGATTATAATCAAAAATTGGTTTGATCGTTTCTATCCTTCATCTTTCAATTGCTTGCTTATAGCCATGTTTAGCTTTGATCCCATAATGGCTTTTGGTTCAGTCATGAACTAAACTCCATTATGGGATTCTAACGGATTTTAATATGCAGTTTAGTTGCATGCTTAAATGCTGGACTGTATTATATATCATATGGGATTTGTATCATGGTTGTTTAGCATATATGAATGCTTGATCACCATTCGTTTTTAGTACTTGTATGGAATTGACAATGAACATGCAAGTATGGATTGTAATCATAATAGCATACGTATATGGGGCTGTTTAGCTTGTGTATTTCGTGAACCAGATAGACATATACTGTTTCACCGTATGAGTTAGAATAAGGTCTTGTGCTTAAATTCAATGTGACTACAATTTCACATAGACATATAGTGATTTTGGTTATATTGATGATTACATAGAGTCTATCGCTTGTGGATGCTGTGTAAGTATGTCATCGTACATTGAAAAATGGCTATGACTCTATTAGTGCTCTTGGCTACTTTCCTGTGATATATGAACAATTCTTTCATGATAGTGGTAATTAAATGAAGTATTAAATGAAGTTAGGATCCCATTACTTTCAGATTTGATTTATTACATCTTTATTCTTGTTCTAGTCGTTATTTGCAATTAGAGTAATTCACCAATTATAGTCATTAGTTTGAGCATATAAATATAGTGATTTAATTGATGCATAGTGATTTAAATTGGACAACTTTCTCTATGGGATCGATACTTAATTACTCTGTATTACTTGTTAACACATGTATGCTTGCATGAGTTAGAGCT
This sequence comes from Panax ginseng, assembly GCA_020205605.1. Lineage (NCBI taxonomy): Eukaryota > Viridiplantae > Streptophyta > Magnoliopsida > Apiales > Araliaceae > Panax > Panax ginseng. The sequence goes on along the minus strand of CM035142.1, from coordinate 77,282,952 downwards.
CTTTTGTTAGAACTAAAAAAGAGGCAACAAGTTTTTGGTGCCGTTGCCGGGGAAAGGCGTTTAAATTTAAATTATCATCATTAGTTTTAAGCTATATTGTATGACTTAGACAAATATACTCTTATCTCATTTCAGTTTTTGTTTTTGTTTCAGGAACTTGTATAAATTTATGCGCACGCGGTCATCCAACCCCGACTTAACACCTATTCAGGACAACATAAATGGGAGAGTTTGGAAAGCGAGTGTTCGTAGAAATTTAAAAGCACAGTTAGAAAGTACTACATCTAATATGACAGCCGAGGCACAAGGAGAAGTGCAAAGAGAGGAGCATAGGGCTCTGAAAGAATATTCCATGCCCAATATTAATGGACTACAATCTAGCATAGTCAGAACAGCGATAGCAGCTAATACATTTGAGATAAAAATGGACACTATTCAGATGGTGCAGAATTCAGTGTAGTTTGGGGGTGACACTACAGATGATCGAATGAACACCTGTTGAGTTTCATTGAGATATGTGACACGTTCAGATATAACGGGGTGACGGAGGATGCTATCAGACTGAGGTTGTTTCCATTCTCATTGAGAGATAAAGCGAGGAGTTGGCTTCATTCTTTGCCAGTAGGATCTATAACTACATGGGAGGACTTAGCACAGAAGTTTTTAGCCAAGTTTTTCCCAATGGCTAAGACTGCAAAGATGAAGACATCTATCTCTCAGTTTGAGCAACAACAGGGCGAGTCCTTATATGAAGCATGCGAGAGATATAAAGAGATGCTAAGAAAGTGTCTGCATCACGGTATGCCAGATTGGATGGTGATCATCACATTTTATAATGGATTAGGATGACAGTCGAGACCTATTGTAGATGCAGCTGCAGGAGGGGCATTATGGGCAAAAGGTTATGAGGAAGCCTATAACCTTATCGAGACAATGGCATCGAACGATTTTCAAAATCCTACATCACGGATGCCACAACCTAAAGTTGCAGGTTTGTTAGAGGTGGATGCTATCACGCAGTTGTCAGCACAGATGGCAGCCATGGCAAAGAAAATAGATACATTGGCCGAAAGTAAAGTGAAAACAGTTGCCTTCGTATGTGAGATTTGTGCGGGGTTGCACTCAACAGAGCAATATGCTATCAGCTCAGAGTCGGTACAGTATGTGAGCAATTATAGAAAAGACCAAGGTCAGTTTTAGAACACATACCACCCCAACAACCGTAATCATCCAAACTTCAGTTGGTCAAATAACCAAGGGAATCAGCAGAATCAGTTTCAACCAAATAATCAGTTTCAGTCACAACCAGCACAGCCACAGTTTACTCATAGACCACCTTTTCTGCCTGGATTTTCTCAACATCACACTCCAGCAGCACTTCAGCAAGAAAAGAAATCAGAAATGGAGGAGATGGTGATGAAATACATGGCAAATACAGAGGTTATGATCAAAAGCCAAGCAGTGGCTATTAAGAATCTGGAAAACTCAGATGGGGCAGATGGCGAACATGCTTACCAATAGGCCCCAGGGTTCTTTGCCAAGTAATACAAAGACAAATCCAAGAAGAGACGGGAAAGAACAGTGTTAAGCAATCACATTATGATCTGGGAAGAATATTGCAGACACTGTAAGTCGCGCGCCCGCTCCTGTTTTACAAGAGGATGCCGCTCGGCCACGCGAGGCAGAGCAGTCAGCTGCTAAAGAAGAAAGTCTGGAAAATTCTAATTTTCAGCATGAAGAGAAATATAAAGTAGGTTCAGAGGAGAAGCTTAAGAGTTCAGTACCACCAGTTCACCCTCGAGTTCTGTATCCGTAAAGATTAAATAAGCAGAGGTAAGATAAACAGTTCAGCAAATTCTTGGAGGTATTTAAAAAGCTGCAGATTAATATACCATTCGCAGAGGCATTGGAATAAATGCCAAGCTATGCAAAGTTCATGAAGGGTATATTGTCAAGGAAGAGGAGATTAGATGAATTTGAGACAAGAGCCTTGATGTGAGAAGAATGCGATGAGCAAAGTGCTTCATTGCAGGTTACCTCCCGGTGAAGGATCCGTCGATTTCACAATTAAAGTGCACAATCGGGAAAATGAGTTTCAGTAGGTGTTTATGTGATCTTGGGGCAAGCATAAATTTGATGCCCTTGTCAATATTCAATCAGTTGGGATTGTCGGCTCCAAGGCCGACAAACATCTGCATCTGATTAGGTGACAGATCCATCACGTATCCACGAGGACTTGTTGAAGATGTCTTGGTGAAGGTGGACAAATTTATCTTCCTACCGACTTCATCATTTTGGATTACGAGGAAGATAAAAATATACCAATCATACTGGGGAGACCATTCTTAGCCACAGGCAGGACTTAAATAGATGTGCAAAAATTGGAACTCACGATGAGTGTACATGATCAGGAGGTGACCTTTAACGTCTTCAAGGCAATGAAGTTCCCAACAGATGAAGAAGAATGTTTTCGGGTTGATTCGGTGGATCGGGTCTTAAATGATGAGGAACAAAATTTGGTGAACTACGAACCGTTGAGGTGTGTAACTAGTAAAAATTCAGATTTGGAGGTCAAGCCATTGTCGAAAGTAAGAGATATTAAAGCAAGGGGTGAGGTGGACAGACATGAAAACACCTCAACTCTTTCTTCAACTTGAGATTCAGGGACAGTCATGCTAATTGACTATAACTTAGCGCTTGATGGGAGGTAACCCATTATTTTTTATCTCTATTTTTTTTTATTATTTATTCAGTTTAGATGGTTTTAGTTGGTTCATCTTAGTCTCATTATTGATAGTTTATAGGAGTTGCATAATTGAGTGTGTAGCAAGATTTGCATTGAGAATGATTTAAACATGTTAGAGTTTATGTGGTCAGGATTCATGTTTTAACAAAGTGCATTAATGACTATGTAGGTATAAGCAATTGAAGTCATCACTGATAGGCTGTTTGGAAGCAAATTCAGTAGTTCAGGAAGCATGTTCGCGCGGCCGCGCAATGAATAAAGTACAAGACCATACAATTGCCAAGGCCACACATACCGCACAGAAATGCCACATAGGCGCGCGCGCTACCGAAAAGCTCTTGAAAGAGAGGCTTGCGGTTGCCGATTAATTCCGGACTAAGAAAGTTTTAAACATTTTAAAAACGAGTTGGGGACCATTTGGACTCTCATTTGAAATCATAACAGAAGCGAAATCAGCTCAGTCTCCATAACGCACGACTCTTCCTCTCTATCAGTTACAATATCGAAGCCATCAATCTCTCCACCACGTAATCATCCACGATTTCTTCCACATTCCATATCTACTCAACTTCTCCAATTGCAATATAAAACTAGGGCTTCTGATTTGGTTGGGCAGAATGAACTTGGGGGTAATATCATCATTGTTTCTTCTTCATTCTCAGTCATATCATCTGTGCTATCTTTATCAACTGTAAATGGGGCCTAAGCGAGCACGTTCTATTTTATCTTCTTCTTCATCTTCCTCGGGTAGTCAAGGGGAGGATATTGTTGATCACACCAAGTTTCTAAACTTGGAAGCGCAGTAGGAGTATTACAGAATTGTGGCAAAGACGTTTGTCAAGGAGCGCGGTTTCAAACCGGAAGGGCAAGATGGTCAGTTGTGTGCCATGATTCATGAGAGAGGCTAGGGTGGACTGACTGCCACTCCCACGCCCATTCCGATGAGTATAGTCCGAGATTTTTATGCCAATGCCAAGGTCACCATGAGCGGTATATCTATGGTTCGCGGTGTCAAGATAGATTACAGACCCCGTGCCATCCGAGCCATTTTTAGACTTTACGATACACCGCCAACGGGGACTGCTAACTGGGTCACCGGTGCACATTTGGAGATTGACTTGGAGTTGGTTATTGCTGAAGTGTGTGTGCCTGGAACGAAATGGACCTATAAAGTAGGCACGACTCAACCGCGTATATTCCCAGCTGTAGCCCTGAACCGATATGCAAAGGCGTGGAACCTGTTTATATGTGCCAAGCTCGTGCCTTCCTCTCATCAGCACGAAATCACAGCATAGAGGGCAATTATTCTGTGGGGCATAATCACCGAGAAATACATTGACGTTGGCCATCTCATCCATCAGAATGTGTTGCGATATCTGTGGGGAGGCGCCACTGGGAGCATTCCACACGCATCAGTGGTTGCTATGCTATGTGCTCATCAGGGGTGCAACTGGGGCAATGAACAAATGCGATACCCCAGCCAGGACATAACTCATGCCACCATTGAAAAATTTGAGGATTGGGCAGGAGGTGTACCACACCCACGCGGATGAGGATTTATCATTGAATTACTTTCCCGAGCCACCACAAGAGCCCCCTTGCATGAGATGAGGCGGTTCGTCCACGCAAGCACCTGTTGCCCATGGTGATTGCCAGCTCCAAAGGTTGGAGCGAAAAGTTGATGCCATGTACGATAATTTCAGAACGTTTGTGATGGGACTCACGAGGGCCTTGGCCGAGGCTTTTGCGCAGCAAGGAACGACGCTAGAATCACCTCAGTTCGGGACAACATGTTAGAGTTTATGCCCTAGAGGCCAATTATTTGATATAATTGCTTAACGTTTTGATATTATATTTGATTGAATAAATATATGATTTTATTATGGTTTTATTTACTGCGTAATATAATTGTTAACATAATAAAATTCCTTAGAATAATGATACAAATTATATAGTTTCAAGTATGTGACTTGAACATGAGATTATATATTACCATTAGTATCAGTGATTCTTAAATGTCCCTAGTCGAGTATCATTGTTGATGGGACAACAATGATGCATTGAGACTAAGTATGTGGATCGATTGATGACCAAATCTCATTGGTCATAAATATATGAGATATTAAGTCAATACATAGGTACATGTTAGAGAACGATGTCTCGGGACGGACTCCACCATGAGAATTCTATATGGAGCATTATGCGAAGTGTCATTAGCAATTCTCATAGTGACAATGATGTAATGGTCCTCAGGCACTGAAATCGCTATATTACTACACGAGAATTTATGTACTTTGATATCATCAAATGTCACCTTTAATAGGGTGGACTATAAAGGTGATTATTGGGTTCATCATTAATCGCGTGTGAGAAATATGAGTGATCTAGATGGAATTTAACCATCCTATATATTATGGGTGATATCCATAGGCCTCTTGATTGAGTAGGACTATGAAATGCATGGCCATGCTCAAATAGTGATTTGTTTCATATAGTCTACTCATTGATCAAGAAAACTCAGATTAAATTATGAAGAGTATGACACATTCCATGACTCGAGTTTAATCTAGGATATTAAGGTTAAAAGGATTAAATTACATTGAAACATTGGTCATGAAAAGGTTGCATCGAATCATCGATCTTATTATTACTTGGGTAGCGGTGATGCATTACTAGATGTCATTTCACCGCTTATAATTTTATAATATGATTTTAAAATTATTGCCAACGTAATAATAACCTATGGTCACACACATGTAACGTTATTTAAAGGGAATTAATTTAAATTTTAAGGATTTAAATATATTAATATGATTAATAGTATTTAAATCACAAATTTAAATTAAAAGGATAATTGTATATATGTATATTAATTAAGTAAGACTTAATTAAGATATATATATATATATATATAAATTGATTTTATGAAATTAGGTTTTGATTTGATTAATTCCTTTTAACTACTATATATATGATATATAGCAGCACTACTTAGAGGTAAGATATCATAATTGAAAAACCCTAGCCGCTCTTAGAGAGAGACTAGAGAGAAAACAGCTTTGTAAAATCCATTCCTTTTGGTGGCTAATCATGAAGTCCTTCTTATTGCGAGAATCGTTTGATTGCTCGCATGCGGGCGCTCGTGGATGAATCCGTAGAGCGCTTAATTGGTTTGTATTGCGTTGGAGATTCGAGGCTGATCAATTTGATTCTCATTTTTTATATCCGGTATAATCTCTAAACCTCTGAATTAATTGATTTTTCGCATGGATCCTGTTTTAGGGTTTCGGAAATTGCTTTAAAATTTTAATTTCCGCTGTACGTTTCTGTGCCGAAGCCCAACACAACATTGCTATATCTACCACCAGATTCACCACCGAGGAGGGTGGTACCACTGATCATTAGGGGAGTTTTTCGTTACCCTTTACCTTCATTCAATGGGGCATTGAATATTATAAGTTTGGGGGTATTGGGGTAGTAGTATAGTTGTATGTAGTTTTTGCATGATTAGTTTAATTTTTGCATCATATAGTTTATTTTTGCATATAGTTGCATGTTTAATTTGCATGTCTCACAGTTCTTGTTGTATGGAAATTTTTGTCTAGCCGATGATGATAGTGAATTGTGAAAGATTTTTGAGTATGTTGGATAACATGAACCTAACTATAACGTTTTATACGATGAAATTCATGTTGATGTTTAAATGCTTTCGGTTTGCACGAATGTGTTCACAATCACTTGTAGGTATAAGAAGTATGTGTTGCATTGCTTGATAGAAAATATGGTGCCAAAAAGAGAAATATGTGGAACATGGATGTAGACTTGCAAAACATTGACATTCAAACTTTGAGAAAACATGGGTATGCTATGTATAAAAAAAAGAAAAAAGAAATGAAAAATAGCAATAACATGACTAGTCTTATTTGGGACCCTAACTACTTGAGTAAAATACCGTAGGGGTGTCTTAACAACACTACCTAAGGTCTTTCATGGTCCGGGAGTCGTTGGTTGAAAGCTCGCTAAGGGTAGTAGAAAGTGTTTGCCTAATGGAATGAGGCATTGCACAGTCATGTGAAAAAAAAGAAAAGAAAAAGAAAAAGAAAAAGAAAAGAAAAAATAGCAATAAACACCGCGGAAAAGAGCGAAAATCGCCCTTGTGAGTAGAAATAAAGCAGGTAAGCCATTTGTTGAACCTCAGTTTGTTTTGATATGTTGGAATAGTCTTTGTTGCATAAGTACACACGAATCTTGATTTAGACTGTAATTTTCTATGTTGAGCAATATATCATGAGTATTCTTTGCTTAAATCAAGTTTTGGTGAGCACAACACACACACAACATCTCTATAGCATTTATGAATCATCTGAGTGTATGACATTATGCCTACAGTTTGTTTTGAATCTGTATTCTTGAATCTGAAAAAATTCGCTGAGGCATTTTGGACTGAATTTCTGTGATAGCTGGAACAATGTGAGATTAGTTGCATCATAATTTAAGTGCATAGTAATATAGCTGCATTTTCATTATTCATTAGTATGCATTGCTTGACGGCAAGCAATAGTTCAAGTTTGGGGGTATTTGATAAGTGGGGTTTATAACTACTTATTGGATAGAAATTCACGCGAACTGTGCCCTTCTCAAGTACATTTTAATGTGTTTTTAGTTACATTTCATGTTATTTTGCATTACATTTACTTAAAACTCCTTTAGTGTAAAAGTGCAGGATGTGACACGATTTGGTGATGTAGATGGCATGAGGCTATGGACACATGGTGTGAGGATCAATTGGAGCATGAGACTAAGCATGGATGGACAAAATAATGAATAGCAGAACAGATCATTGAAGCAGCAGAACAGATCATTGCGGCAATGAGCAGTAATCGCATCATTGCAGCAGTATTCCGAGTTGCGTAAGTCGCGCGGCAGAAGAAGCTTGAGGATGCGCTACCACAGCGTGAGCACCACCCTACCGGATGGACTTTCTGCATTAATCGCAAGTTGCCCGCCCACACGAGGATTGCATAGGAGAGGCGCGCGGTCGCGCGCGATGTTTGATGCTGCTGAGCTATTTATTTTAATTTCCAATTTTAAGGGTTGTAATTAATTTAAAACGATTTCTGACTGGTGTCAAACGTATCATTATTCAGTTTTTACGTATTTTCATTTTGGTAACTAGGGTTTACACTCTGAGAGAGATTCCAATGTAGAACGAAGCCTAAACTCCAACTTTTCTAAGTCTTCTTGGGATTTTCTATCATTGTGGATATTTGTTAGTAGTTTGTTGGATTTATATGAGGATTTGAACGTTACTAGTGGATTATAATCAGCAATTGGTTTGATCATTTCTATCCTTCATTTTTCAATTGCTTGCTTATTAGCCATGTTTAGCTTTGATCCCATAATGGCTTTTGGTTCAGTCATGAACTAAACTCCATTATGGGATTCTAACGGATTTTAATATGTAGTTTAGTTGCATGCTTGAATGCTAGACTGTATTACATATCATATGGGAATTCTATCATGGTTGTTTAGCATATATGAATGCTTGATCACCATTCGTTTTCAGTACTTGTATGGAATTGACAATGAACATGCAAGTATGGATTGTAATCATGATAGCATACGTATATGGGGCTGTTTTATGTGGCTTGTGTATTTCGTGAACCAGATAGACATATATTATTTCATTGTATGAGTTAGAATAAGGGTTTGTGCTTAAATTCAATGTGACTGCAATTTCATATAGACATATAGTGATTTTGGTTATATTGATGATTACATAGAGTCTATCGCTTGTGGATGCTTTGTAAGTAGGTCATAGTACATTGAAAAATGGCTATGACTCTATTAGTGCTCTTGGCTACTTTTCTGTGATATGTGAACAATTCTTGCATGATAGTGGTAATTAAATGAAGTATTAAATGAAGTTAGGATCCCATTACTTTCAGATTTGATTTATTACATATTTATTCTTGTTCTAGTCGTTATTTGCAATTAGAGTAATTCACCAATTATAGTCATTAGTTTGAGCATATAAATATAGTGATTTAATTGATGGATAGTGATTTAAATTAGACAACTTTCTCTGTGGGATCGATACTTTACTTACTCTGTATTACTTGTTGACACATGTATGCTTGCATGAGTTAGAGCTCTTTTGTTAGAACTAAAAAAGAGGCAACAAGTATGGAGTGATGGTTCAGGATAGTTGTTTTAGTTGTCCTCACTATTTTGTAAAATAATGTATCAATAATTGTAATGAGGACTCCTTTTGAGTTTGTATACTATCTATTAGACAATGTTTGTATTCAAACTCACAGTATATGTGTTGTCGTATTTTGCACGACAATTGTATTACTGAAGTTGTATTTGTTTTTGTACCATGTATTTGGCGACTCAGAATAGGTGATGTATACCTATTTTGGGGGCGTCACAATTGGTATCAAAGCTTAGGGATATGGTCTCTAGCGGAGATCAGGGAATAGAACTAGGAGGGGAGAGACGGGTAATCCTTCGCTAGTGTGTCATACCTAAGTTTATTTGGTTGGTCAATCGGAGTATATGATTTATATGTGATATGTTAATTTATTAATTAACCCTTGTTTTGTGGCAGTATTTGATAATGGCAGCTATAAATATTAACAATAGAGTGAATGAGTCCATGGAGACACCTTTAATCACTACCAAGGGGAACGTGCAACAGGAAGACAATATTCCTCCTGTAAACAACACTACCAAACAAATGATGAATGATGGGATGTTTAGAAGCTTTTTGCAGTTCATGCAAAATCAGACGAGGGAGACTCGTGTACAAAATACAGGTGGAAATGATAGCAATGCGCGGCTTGTCACAGCCAAGAAGTTCAAAGAGTTGGGACAACCAGAATATGCGGGAAAGCCGGATCCGATCAAGGCGAAAACGTGGGTCAAACAAATTACCAAGATATTCGATGTCTTGGGATGCACGAAGGAACATAAGGTTCCATTCGCCACCTTTATGTTCCGTGGTGAAGCAGACTACTGGTGGGAGTCTGTGAAGCGTACCCAGCCAGCCGCACTCAACATGTCTTGGGAAACATTTCAGAAACTTTTTAACGACAAGTACTTTCCTGAAAGTATTCGTCATATAAAGGAGGTAGAGTTTATTAGACTGGAACAAAACAACATGACAATGTCCCAGTACGAGGCGAAGTTCGCAGAGTTATGCAGGTTTGCACCTCATTTGGTAGAGAATGAGGAACGAATGACGCGGATATTTCTGAGAGGTCTAAAACCTGAGATTCGACAATATCTTATCTTTCATAAATTTTCTTTATATTCAGATGTTGTAAACAAGGCTTAATTATTAGAGCGAGATAATAACTATGTTCAACCAAGGGACCACAACCAGGGTCATACCAGTGGCAGCGGTCATCGGAGCAATGACAACCAGCGGGGAGGAAAACATTCGGACAAAAGCGGTAACCACTCTGGTGAAAATCGTGGCCATGATGGTAGAAGAAGCGAGTCAGGGGGAGATTTCAAAAAGAGAAGGTACAACAATGACAATGTGAAGACGTCAGCACCAACATCCACTGTTTCTAGGGGATGAGAACGAGCACCGGTCGTTTGTTATAAATGCGAGAAAGAGGGACACATCATCCCAAACTACCCACAACAATCCAAGGTGTGTTATAACTGTGGAAAGGAAGGTCATATAGCTAGAGATTTTCTTGTAGCGAAACCAAGTCCAACGGGGATGGTGACTCCAAAGGCTGTCCCGGACAAGTCAAAGTCGGTGGTTCCTGGAAGGGAGTTTGTCGTGACTGCCCAAAATACGAGGAACCCGAACGAGGTGATCACGGGTAAGCTAATCATAAACTCTTGCGAAGTTTATACCTTATTAGATACTGGTTCTACCCATTCTTTTATCTCTCCTACTTGTGCTCAACGTTTGAACTTGACTCCGGAGAAATTAGACCTTGACTTATCTGTTGAGACTCCGTTAGGAGAAACTTTCATTACATCTACTATTTATAAATCTTGCTTGATTCAAGTTGGAACCATCACATTACCTGCCGATCTTATTTCGTTGAAAATACTTGCATTTGATGTGATTTTAGGGATTGATTGGTTAACCACTCATCATGCTAAAATTGATTGTTTTCGTAAGGTTGTTAGTTTTCATATTCCTAACCAACCTGTTATACGAATTCAAACAACCAAACCACTAAAGTCAATCACTGTCATATCAAGCCATAATGCTATTCGTTTATTGAAAAACGGATGCCAAGCTTTCTTAGCCCATGTCACGGACTTGAACAAAAACACGTCAGATTTGAATAATATTTTTATTGTTAGTGAATTTCCTGACGTATTTCCTGAAGAACTTCCTGGTCTACCCCCAGAATGTGAAGTTGAATTCTTTATTGACCTTGAACCTGGTACAAAGGCCATTTCTAAAACCCCATATCGAATGGCTCCTATTGAACTTCAGGAGTTAAAGGTCTAACTACAGGAGTTGTTGGACATCAGTTTTATTACTCCTAGTACATCTCCTTGGGGTGCTCCTGTGTTATTCGTAAAGAAGAAAGACGGGAGTATGCCACTTTGTATTGACTACCGAGAATTAAACCATGTCACCATCAAGAATAGGTATTCGCTACCTCGCATTGATGACTTGTTTGACCAGTTGCAAGGAACACAATTCTTTTCAAAGATCGATCTTCGATTCGGATATCATTAATTTGAAGATTAAAAGCGAGGATATTCAAGGCGCCTTGAAACTTCGATGACGGTCATTATGAATTCTTAGTCATGTCTTTTGGATTGACTAATACTCCTGCTGCTTTTATGGATATGATGAACCGTGTGTTCAAAGAATATTTGGATCAGTTCGTTGTTATCTTTATTGATGACATCCTCATCTATTCCAAATGCCGTGAAGATTATGAGCGCCATTTGAAGGTGGTACTGCAAAGGCTTCGTGAAAACAAGCTATATGCCAAGTTGAAGAAATGGGAGTTCTGTCTTGAGGAAGTAGCATTCATTGGGCACGTTGTAAGACCCCAACGTTTATGAATAAAGATTAATTTTTCTTGAAATATATTTTTGAATATTATGGTGTGGATTTGATATAATGTTATAGTTGTGGGTAATATTTACAAATTTTATAAAGTAAGCAAGTGGTTATATAATATTCGATTGGTCGGGGAATATTCGTTTTAACATGGAATATTAAATGACGATTTATTACACAATCGATAGTGGACCCCTAGCGAAAGTATTGCCGTAGTTAGAAAATGACAGAATTATCTTTTTATAAAAATAAAGGCGAAAGTTTTACCGTTAAATTGTTGAACTACCCGGTTAAAAAAGTACAGTAATACGCGTGGTTGCTTAGTAGCACACGATATTGATTATTGATGCTTACGTGAGAAGTCACTCAGTTATACTCAATTATTGCTACAGTAATTGCTGCATAATATCTCTCATATTATTGATTCAATTATTATCACAGTATCATCTGCGTAATATTTTATATTATTAAATCAATAACTGAGACGACAAAGTTATTCATATTATTATTTGCATTATTGACAATGTCTAGAAAATTCTTTCAATGAGAGGTTTGGTCACCTAATTGCGCGCCAATAGGGAGAAATCTTTATCGGAAAGCCCCCTCTTTCCTGGGAATGATTTGGTTGTTAAATATTGCGAGTTATAATATTAATGATGAATAAGTTCGTGTTTATTAAAGATGAAATTGATATTTCCATTATGTTGGGATTATTAGTGTTAGTGGAAATCGACATCTATTTCGATAATAATGGATGTCTGGAGGTTATATTAACCAATCGGGTAATTAATCAGATAAATGAGCAATTAATTCCAATTAATTCACATGCTTATAACTATTTGTTCATATGTATGTATTATTGATTCACATGCATGTACTATTAGGGGAGATGGTGCAAGATTGATAATACTTGCATGACTAAATTAAAAATGGAGGTATAGATGAAGGTACTATACTGTAATTATTTTTTCACATGATTGTACTATTGATTCACAAGATGTACTATTAGGGGAGGTGGTGCAAGTTTGATAATACTTGTAGGACTAAATTAAAAATGAAAGAAAAGATGAAGTTATTATCTTTTGTAATATTTGAGCCCCAAAAGCGTGCAATTATCAAAACTATATTTTCCTATAAATAGAAGCTCATTCTTCTTTCATTCTCACTAATTCACTAAGACTCACAAAAGCAATTATTATAGAGAGCTTTAGAGAGAGAAAGAAAGAAGAGAAGTCTCGCTACTTCACTATTCCAAAGATCCGGTCTTCTTGAGGAGGTAAGGGATATTATTTTGTTCAAGATTCATAGGAATAATATTTTCTTCCATACTTGTAGTATGTGAGTAATATTATTTCATCTCGTATTCTCGATTATACCCTCATTCATAAAGTATTGCTTCTATAATCGTGAAATTAGTAGAATATCCTTGAAATTTGCGCTTCATCTAGTATCGCTTCACAAGGATATTTTACGCACATTCTTGTTAAATTTTAAGTTTTTTCATGTGAGTAATCGTCCATGAGTACTATTTATTTATACGGTACTATTCACAAAAGTACTATTCACGGGTACTATTCATAAAGTACTATTTACGGAGTACTATTCCCAAAGTATTATTCATGGGGTACTATTCATCCGCGTACTATTCACCCGGAGTACTATTCATAACAAAAATTGATTTCTTTTCGGTCTAAATCATTTTTGATACAGTATCATTCTTGAATTTTACTTCACAAAGCAGTATCATGTTGTCAATTTGAACATTATTGAATTCTGGATAAATTAAATTATAAATCTTTAAAATTTATCCTTTGATTTCATTTAATTGAATTCTTATATCATTGTCATCATCTTCATGCTTATATTGTGATAAAAGTCATCTGTGGCTTACGTGCATAGATGTACTATTGTTGGTATGATTATGACCAGGGATTATTCGGTATAATCATGACCGTAATGTTACAAATGATGTGGTAAAAATCCTCATTGACCTATAGTGCATTGATGGACAGTTATTGGTATGATTATGACCAGGGATTATTCGGTATAATTATGACCATTGATGATTACATGAATATCCTTGGCCCGTAGTGCAGAGATGATTCGATGATGTGGTTTATTTATTAAGCTGAGTCTCAGCGATAAAATTGATGATAAACTTTTTAAATCATAGAACATAGTAGATATCATGCTCTACTTGACTCTTCTAATGGATTTCTTGTTCCGCTGTAGTTAAACTTGATGTTTATTATATTTTATCAGTTTAACTATGTTGAAGGCTAACGATAGTTTATTCTGCATTATCTTAGTCATAATATTTCTTATTGGGCTAGTTGAGCTTACCCTTTGTTTTCATTGTTCTCTTCAGGAAATGAGAATATAGCTGAGACTAGTTGGGGAACGGAGTGACGGTCCAGATGTTTGCATTAGTAGTCCTCACTATTCAGGGAAATAGTGTGATAATAATTGTAATGAGGACTTTATTTGAGTTTGGATACTCTCTACGAGACATTATCCGTGTTGAAAATCTCACCACGTTTTGTCCCATCGTATAAAAAAGAAGTTTGTATTTAAATTTTGTACCATGAATTTGGCGACTCAAGATGGGTAATGTATACCTATTTTGGGGGCGTCACAGTTGGTATCAAAGCTTAGGGATATGATCCCTGGCTGAGATGTGAGACAAGAACTAGGAGGGGAGAGACGGGGAATTCCTTCGCTAGTATGACCTACCTAAGTTTATTTGGTATTTAATTGGTCGGTCAAAGTATAGGGATAATATGTGACATGTCAATTAACCCTTGTTTTGTGGCAGTATTTGAAAATGGCATCCGAAAATGTTGAGATAAGCAATGAAGCACATGAGACCGTTGAGTCACTAACGATCAATACCCAGGATAATGTGCATCAGGATGGCAATAATCCTCAAGAAAACAACAACGCTGACCAAATGATGAACGATGGGATGATCAGAGGCTTTATGCAATTTATACAACATCAGACGAGAGCGGCTCCTATTCAAAATACAGGTGGAAACACTGGCAACTCTCGGACGGTCACCGCTAAATAGTTCAAGGAGCTGGGACCACCAGAGTTTATTGGAGAGCCAAAACCACTTAAGGCGGAGACGTGGATAAAGCAGATCACCAAGATATTTGCTGTCTTGGGATACTCCGAGGAGCAAAAGGTTCCCTTTGCCACCTTTATGTTGCGAGGAGAGACAGATTACTGGTGGAAATCGGTAAAGCGTACTCAACTTGTCGCACTGAAGATGTCTTGGGAGAAGTTCCAAGAACTGTTCAATGACAAGTACTTTCCCAAAAGTATTCGTTCAATGAAGAAGGTAGAGTTTATCAAGTTGGAGCAAAATAATATGACCGTGTCGCAGTACGAAGCTAAGTTTGCCGAGTTGTCCCAGTTTGCGTCCCACTTGGTTGATAATGAGGAGAGAATGACGCGGATGTTTCTAAGAGGTTTGAAACCTGAGATACGTCAATACTTAATTTCTCATAAACTGTGTTTGTATTCAGATGTTGTAAATATGGCTCAGTTATTGGAGCGCGATAACGAGTTAACCCAACCAAGAGAAAGCAGCCGACAAAATGATAATACCAGTGGTAGCAGTCATCGAAGCGGTGATAACAAACGTGGAGGGAATCAACATACCAGAAATGGTAACCACTTCGGTGGTAATCATGGCCAAGATAATAGAAGTGGAAATTTCAAAAAGAGGAGATTCAACAATGATGGAAAGACATCATCACTATCACCTGTTGTTAAGGAAGGGGAACGACAGCCAATCATATGTTACAAATGCGGAGGGGAGGGACATATCAGTCCGAACTGTACGCAACAATCCAAAGCGTGTTATAATTACGGAAGAGAAGGTCACCTTGCCCAATTTTGTCGTGCACCGAAGTCAAGTTCAGCTGGGATGGAGGCATCAAAGGCCGTCCCAGAGAAGACAAAACCGGTAGTTCAAGGGAGAGCATTTGTCGTAACCTCCCAAAAAGCGAGGAATCCGAACGAGGTGATCACGGGTAAGCTAATCTCTACCCATTCTTTTATTTCTCCTACTTGCGCTCAACGTTTAAATTTGACTCCGGAGAAATTAGACTTTGACTTATCTGTTGAAACTCCATTGGGAAAAATGATGATTGGGTAATATACCCATGAATTGGATATATGTGGGCTTAAATTGTTGTATTCTCGGGTCTTTTCGAAGCATTTTTATTGTGTTTAGTTTGTATTTTGTAGATTCGGGAGACGCAGGGATGAATTAAAGATTTGATCTATTTAATGGCAATATCATAATTATCCTGAACAGCAGCGCCGGGGCGCTGAAGCCCGGCTTTGGTTGACTAAGTTGCACGCGTGGACTAATGGTTTAACTTGGAATTGGAACTTAATTGAGATGTTGATTGGGAAAAGGATTGTTGTGAGATGAAAAGGGTATTTAAAGGCTACTTTGCTGAATTAAAAAGGAATCAACCATACTTGAAGGCGAATGAAAGATACACTTGAAGATTGAAGAAAAAGCTTGGGAGATTTTCTTTAGAGTTTCTTCTTCTCCTTATTTTCAAATTGTGTAATTCTTTAAGGATGAATTTTATGAGATTGTTGGTTTTAAGTTTTATTATGAACTAATTCTTTTATTAAGACTTCAAATTGAACCTTTTATGTCTCTGAATTAATTATTTATTTATTCCAATTATTTGTGTCAAGGTGAATTGTTTATTATGTCTTGTGCTTATTGATTAATTATTTGGCCAATAATTACCGTGTTACTCTAAGAGGATTCGGGAGATGAAATCTAGGGTTAGAACTGGACATGATAACATATATGCTTAATTAGTTGCATGACGAATAATTAGGGTCGTGAATTGAATAGGAATATATGTTCACTGTATGTAACACTTTGGGAATTGGAATTTAATGAGTTTAATTTAATTATTTTGCATAGGAATATCGCAAGATTAATTGAATTGAATAAAAGTTAATTGATCACTTGAAAAAGGGCTTTTGACACTTAAAATTTCTGTTACCAATTCAGTAGGCATAATGATTGAGATAATTAGATAATTGGTTTATAGTTCATAATTGGGGATATTGGAGTCGTAACCTTATTTATCTGAATTAATTTGTCAAAACTTAGTTTTTATTTAGTTGATTAAATTTTAGAATAATCTATTTTTAATTGATTAATTTAGTTTTCTTATTTCGAAAAATCACACTTTACGGTTGTTTAAATAAAATTGAATTGGTATAGTGCTAGTAGTTGGAATTTATTGATTATAATTCTCTGTGGGATCGGCACGTTATCTTATCACTTTATTACTTGTTGATTGTGTACACTTGCATATTTATTTGATTGTGAAATCAACCAACAAGTTTTTGGCGCCGTTTATGGGGAATTCTTTATTAATATTAATTCCACATTAGTTATAATCAATTCGATCTTAATTTAAACGTTATTTATTTATCTTCTTGTGTTTGCAAGAATTCTTTGTGAGTGTATGCACACTAGATCAAGGGCTAAAAAGGAACTTTTTCCTTATACAGACGATATCGAAAGGAAGTTTCGAAAATTACGGTTGACTAGTGAGGTTATGTAATACTCGAGAATTTCCACGTATTATTAAATAAATATATTAATGGAAATAAATATTTATTTGAATATGAACGATTTCGTGTTATGAAATGAGATAACTCAATTATATTAAATACCGGAATAATTAAGGACATGTGGAGTTTTGTGATAAACTCATTGAAGCCTTGTGGGGCATGGTGATGGAAAATATTAACAGGAATATTAATTAACGAAGGGATTATAAAGTAAGCAATTAAGTATATTAATTGTTAATTGTTGTGGTAGTATACTATTAGTTGATAATTGATGTGTGATATATTAATTATTTAATAATAAGGATCAATTAATGATTATATTAATTAATTGATGATGGTTGTGGTAGAATATTGAATTTTTAGTAATTAACTAATAATGTGTGATTACTATTAATTGCTAAATAATATTATATTAGCGGTTATGTGCATTTACAACTATATTATATAGTGTAGTGTGACATTGTGTGACTATATATTAAGTCTTATAAAACTATATTGTATGGGCATTATGATTAAATATATTGGAACTATATGTGACAATATGTATGTGGATATGTATTAAATTAATATACCATGAACACATTGTAAACTATCATTTTGATAAAATGTACATGAATTATATGTATGTTGCATAACATCTACCACCTTGAAATATTAGGTCATGTTGTGACATTAGGTTATAATACATGGTTGAGATGTGTATTAAAAATATAACATAAGAGTGAGAATGTGTAGGAGTATACAATAATGCTAGTTATATTGGATTGTCCCAAAAAGATTGTCCCATTTACCTCTCATTTCTCAATCACGTGAGTTTCAAAAAGGCTAGCCTATTTCGTTTTCTTCCAACTCTCTAGCTCATGATCATGGGGGGAGTGGTGATCATGATGAGTTCTAACAACCAATCTAACAACTCATTCTTAACCTCCATGCAATCCTTTAACACATGAGTTTGATTCAATGAGAAAATGCAATGTCTGGACTTGTATTCTTCTTTAAATAGCAGCTACACTTCTTCATTTCTTGTTGCTGAGAATTATCTGTGAAGTCCAAATTGAGAGGGAGAATTGCTTGTCAATTAAGAGAGGGTCTGAGATTTGTAAGGAAATCAATTGAGCTTCAAGAGGTATAAAATTCTATTTCTATGTTCTTAAATCTTAAGTTTGTCAAATTCTAGAATTTATTGAATTCTCTGTTAATTGATGTAGAAGAACATGCTATTATGTTATTTGAGTTGGTACTCAAGTTTTGGAACATGGTAGTTGGTCTGGTTGCATGTGTAACATCTATTGTGTCAAGGCTATATACAGAGAGCCATTTTTTCGATCTGCTTTCGAATTGGGCAGCGGTAGTGCCACTTCCATAGGCTAATCTGTCTGCGTGGCCGTAATGCGTCGTGCTATTCTTAGAATCTTTGAGTTCTTTGCTCAGATTTGTTCTGAGCATGCTATGATAGTTAGGTTAAGCATATAAATAACCCTAGCATGTGGTTAGATATTGTTTTGAATATAGTACATTGTTTTAGCTAGATTTAAGTTAAGTTTTCAAGAAAACTTCAAGATTTGGAAAACTAGAAACCATGAACTTGAAGTAATGCACATTCTGATCTTGCAAGCATGTTAGTATGATTTTGAAATGCATGTCGGACATATTAACTTAAGTATAAAGCATGAGCATGTTAGGCTTATTAGTAAGTTTTGCTAATGAAAATGCGAACTTTGAACGTGAATGTTGATGTGCTACTTTGAAAGTTAGAATCTGATGATTATGAGCATGTTAGATGATACCCTTAGTGTGACGCCCTCAAAATAGGTATACATCACCTATTCTGAGTAGCCAAATACATGGTACAAAATACAAATACAACTTAATTATACAACAGTCGTGTAAAATATGACAAAATATATGCTGTGAGTTTTAATACAAATATTGTCATCTAGACAATATCCACACTCAATGGAGTCCTCATTACATTTATTATTACACTATTTCACAGAATAGTGAGGACTACTAATGCACCATCTAGGACCATCACTCTGTTCCCCGACTAGTCCCACCTACGTTCTCATTTCCTGAAGAGAACAATGAAAGTAAAAGGGTGAGCTCAACTAGCCCGGTAAGAAATATTATGACTAAGATAATGCAGAATAAATTATAGTTAGCCTTCAACAGTGTTAAACTGACACAATACAACAAACATCAAGTTTAACTGCAACGGAACAAGCAATCCATTAGAAGAGTCAAGTAGAGAATAAAATCTACTATCTTCTATGATTTAAAAGGTTTTTCATCACTTTTATTGCCGAGACTCAGCTTAATAAATAATTCACATCATCAAATCATCCCTGCACTACAGCCAAGGATATTCTTTAGTATCACGACCACGAATTATCCATGCACTAGGGGCCAAAGATAATCATGTTTTCATCAAACAATTCATCTTTGCACCCTTGGCCGAAGAGAATCCATAGCCATAATTATACCAAAAACTGTCCATCAATGCACTACGGGCCAATGAGGACTTTTTCCACATCATTTGTAACATTACGGTCATGATTATACCGAATAATTCCTGGTCATAATCATACCAAGTCCATCTATGCACTACGGGCTACAGATGACTTTCAACATAATATAAACATGAGGATGATGACAATGACATAATAATTCAATAAAACAAGTTCAAGAATTAATTTATCCAGGAACCAATAATGTCCAAATTGTCAACATGATACTTCTTTGTAGAGTAAAATTCAAGAATGCTCAGAAGAATATTTCCATGAAAAGATACTGGATGAAGCTTAAATATCCAGGATATTCCACTAATTTCATGGAGTATAGAAGTCAAAATTTTAACCAACTGAGTATAATAAGGAATGGAATAACAAAAGAAATCACCAGGCATGCGATAGATCAGGCAAAGCAAAGAGTTATTCCAAATGAATAATAAATAACGGAATCGGTCCGCAGAAACGCATGCACGTGATATTCCAACAAAATAATAAAGAGCGGAATCAGTCCCGCGTAAAAGCGCAGTATGTGATATTCCAACGAGTAATAATAAAGATGAATCAGTCCAGGCGTAAAATGCATGCAGACAGGATATTCCAACAGAAGAATAATAAAGACGGAATTCAGTCCGTGTAGAGAACGCATGCATGTGATGTTCCAATGAATGATAAAGAATGGAACAACGTAAGAATTTCACCAAGTATAGGTAGCTTGGCAGATCTGAGGATATTACAACAGAATAATAAAGAATTGAATAACAGAAGTTCTCTTCATGGATAAGAAAGAAATAATACTCCCTACCTTAGTAAAATTGGATACTGGATTAGTGAGGTAGCAGATTTCTCTTCTTCTTTCTATAATTTCTCTCTATAATAATCGCTCTAAAGCTTTTGTGAATTGGTGAGAAATAAAGGAAGAATGAGCTTCTATTTATAGGAAAATATAGTTTCGATAATTACACGTTTTGGGACTCGAAAAATTACAGTACAATACCTCCAACTTTTCTTTCATTTTTAATTTAGTCCTGCAAGTATTATCAAACTTGCACCACCTCCCCTAATAGTAAATAATGTGAATCAATAGTTCAATCATGTGAATCAATAGTATAATCATGTGAAAAATACGAATTACAGTATAGTACCTCCATCTATACCTCCATTTTTAACTTAGTCATGCAAGTATTATCAATCTTGCACCAACTCCCATAATAGTAAATAATGTGATTCAATAGTACACACATGTGAACAAATAATTATATAAGCATGTGAATTAGTTGCAATTAATTGCTCATTTATCCGATAAATTACCCGATTTATCAATATAACCCCCAGACATCAATTATCATCGGAATAGATGTCGATTTCCACTAACACTAATAATCCCAACACAATGGAACTATCAAAATTCATTTTTAATCAACACAACTTATTCATCATTAATATTATAACTCACAATATTTAACAACGTGTCGTTCCCGTGAAAGAGGGGCTTTTCCGATAAGGATTTCTCCTTATTATAGCAGCAATTAGGTGACCAAACCTCTCCTTGTAACTTCTAGACATTGTCAATATTGCAAATAATAATATGAATAACTTTATCGTCTCAATTATTGATTTAATAATATAACATATTATGCAGATGATAATTTGTGACAATAATTGAATCAATAATATGAGAGATATGATGCAAGAAATTCGTGTAGTAATAATTGAGTATAAGCTGAGTGACTTCTCACGTAAGCATCAATAATCATCTGAGTGTGCTACTATGCAACCACACGTATTCATTGTATTTTTTACTATCGAGTAGTTCAACGCTTTTTTAACGGTAACACTTACATAGTTATTTTTATAAAAGATAATTCTGTCATTTTCTAACTACGACAATACTTCTGTTGTGGGGTCCACCAATGATTGTGCCGTCGTACGAATATTCCCCGATAAAAAGAATATTCCCCGACCAATCGAATATTTTATAACAACTTGCATACTTTAAAAAATTTATAAATACTACCCACAACTATAACATTATATCAAATCCACACCATAATATTCAAAAAAAATATTTCGAGAAATTTAAATCTTTATTCATAAAATCTGGGGTTTCACACTTAGACGCACACATGTATCATAAATATATATACCATGCTTAGGTATCGTAATTCAAGAAAATCATAAACGAAGCATATTTCAAAACAAAACGATGTTAAATACACATATGTGATATGAATACTCACAAGCATGTCTAATATTAGTTATATGACTACTTTATACGTTTAAAGAATCAAGCATGTTAGACTTTGTGATTTCATAAACTCAAATGGCCTTAAATTGTGAGATGTCCAAACTTAGGACCATATTATGCAAAACGGGACCTAGATTAAACTAGGAAAATGCAAAAGGGCCCTTAACATGATAATATGTGTTATGTGTGTAAAGATGTGCAAGCTAGGCCAAGCAAATAATTGCTCAGTCTTGATTTGAACTGGGAGCCGCACGTCTCCTTAGTGCAAATCAGGCGCAGCCGCGCCATTCTACAAATTTGAAAAATGACTTCTGTGATTTCTAAAGTATTTAGCATGCTAGTATAACTTCATTATGTTTATTTATGTGCATAACACACTGACAGAAGTAGCCTTGCATGATAACACCTACCTTAGCTTGAATTAACAAAGTATTGTAAAATGATGAAGTCTAACGATAGATCCGAGCTACGTAATAACATATATATATATATATAAGGTTTTGTTATTGAGTCGTGTGTGTACACTTGGACTATATTTATCAAAATTGTTTATCAAATGTGAGTAACTAATGAATATCCTATATGTGTATCCCTTTATGTTAGGATTCAAAAGTGTATTGATAAGAGATATTTTGGTAAACTACGCTTGAGGCAAGTTCCCTAAACTTATTCCAATTATTATTGAGCAAGTTTCTCTAACCTTACTTAAATCTATATTGAGCCAGTGTCTGAACCCTACTTTACATTGTGCAAGTATTCTAAACCTTGCATTAATTTATTCAACGAATATCGTAAACTTATCTCATTTAATGATCTACTATGTTAAACTACTATGAACTTGGTTTTGTTCTTGAAATTTTATAAAGTATCTATGCCATTCGATTCGGCTAGACTATATGCATGTTTATAAAACTGTCCAAACCAATTGATTAGTGCAGAAATCTGAAAACTAAGTTGGACAACCCTTATGGTAAGGGGATAGTATGTTGTTGGAAACCCCAACACATGAATATATTATTAATGTGGTGTTATGCATAATGTGGAGTATTGTAGACTGATCCTCTATAATACTTGTTCTTTCGGGTTATCAGTTTAATATTGGTAATTCTAGTAGATGTTCAATAGTCCGTAGTGACTGCTCAATATAAATTGTTATCCAGTCGGATACCTTGACATCATTTGAATTCATATATTTCTGTTGATTTATATCGAATTATTGTTCTTATTTCAAGAATTATTGATATTCGTTATTTATGATATTATTCTGAAACTCTGAACTATCTTAGAGATAATACTTCAATATTTCACACTCGTGTTATAAAAATATTTCCCTTGTTGTATATTACTTGCTGGGCAAATTTGTGTTCATTCTTGTTATTTAAAACCTTTCAGTTAAGGCAGAACAGGGAGGTGTATCGGGGAAAGACAAGGTCAAGGGCAAGGCTACCGACTAGCTTGTCCCTTTCATGTTTAAATTATCATGTTGTTGTATTAAGACTATGTTTAAACTTAAGTAGGATTATGTATTAAGTCTTTATTCGATATTATTATGTAATCTATTAAGTACTGTAGGTTACGAGACTTGGGGGAATAATTATAATAAATCGTTGTATATTATTCTAAAGTAGATTTTTCGTTGTGTATGAGTTATTTTAGTTATTATGGTAATACTTTGAGAAAGTGACGAATCGAATTCGGGTGACCAAGTAGAGGTCAGAATTTGGGGGCGTCACAGGTTATACACTTGGAAGAAGATCTGGCGGAACAAGAAACACCAGTAGACATGGCAGGGGAAGAACAAAAATCGCTTAGGGATTATGCCATTGATAATCACGGATATCTGATCAGTATTCGGAGGTTATTATTAATGCAAGCAGTTTTGAGATCAAAGCGGGAATGATCTGAGATCTTCAAAATGCGATTCGATTTTGGGGTAGTTCGACAGATGATCCGAACGAGCACATCTTGAGTTTTTTGGAAATTTGCGACACCTTCAAATTTAACAATGTTTCGGAAGATGCTATACGGTTGAGGTTGTTTCCGTTTACGTTAAAAGACAAAGCTCGGAGTTGGTTACACTCACTACCAGCCGGTTCAATCACCGCTTGGGATGACTTAGCTCAAAATTTTCTAGCTAAGTTTTTCCCACCAGCAAAATCAGCAAAACTAAGGAACGATATTCACACTTTTGCACAGTTCGACTCCGAGACATTATACGAGGCTTGGGAAAGATTTAAGGATATGCTCCGCAAATGTCCACATCATGGAATTCCATAGTGGATGCAGGTTGGGATATTCTATGATGGCTTGCACTTGGCGTCCCTGGGCCGATGATTGATCGTGGTGGGAGCAATCATGTCTAAGAATTTTGATGAGGCTTATCAACTATTAGAAACGATGGTCAACAATAAATATCAGTGGCCAATGACTAAGTCTATTCCTCCGAAAACACCGGGAAAGTTTTAATTGGATGCAGTGACAGCGTTGGCAACATAGGTTTCTGCGTTAACTAAGAAGATTGAAACATGGGGTCCACCATCAGCACAGTAAGTAGCAATGGTTTATGAGTTGTGTGTTGGGGGTCATGCTACAGATCAATGTGCCATCAATGCCGAATTAGCTCAGTACGTGGGAAGCTATAATCGACCAGTCCAACCTTATCCGACTCAAAATGCATATAACCCGGGCTGGAGGAATCATCTGGGATTCTCATGGAGTAATAATCAAGGTTAGGTACCTAGACACAACCCCCCCCCCCCCCGAATTTCAAAATCAGACTCAGCAACAGCCAGAGAGGAAAACAAGTCTGGAAGAAGATTTAGAAAAATTTGTTGTAGCTACAGATAAAAGGATCAGTTAGTAAGATAAGTTATTGAGTCAAGTTGATATGAATGTGAAAAGTCAAGGTGTCTCGATAAAGAATCTGGAAAATCAAATGGGGCAGATAGCACATGCGTTGAATAGTCGTCCACATGGAACACTCCCCAGTAATACCGAGATAAATTCGAGCAGAGATGAGCATTTCAAGGTTGTGACTTTATGTAGTGGAAAGGAGTTGCAAGAGACAATCAAGGATAAGAAAAAGAGGGACAATGCAACAGTGGAAAAAGAGGAAGTTTTGGAAACCGAAAAACGTCAGGATGAGGAGTTACAGAAAGCACCGGAATAAACCCTCATAATGCCTCCCATACCATTTCCGCAGAGGTTTCAAAAATCCAAGTTAGACGAGAAGTTCTCAAGGTTTTTGGATATTTTCAAAAAACTGCATATCAATATACCGTTTGCAGAAGCCTTGGAACAAATGCCGAGTTACGCCAAGTTTATGAAGGAGGTCTTGTCGAAAAGAGAAAATTGGGTGATTTTGAAACAGTGGCGTTGACCGAAGAGTGCAGCGCAATTATCCAGAATAAGTTACCTCTGAAGTTAAAATATCCAGGTAGTTTTACTATTCCATTTGAAATTGGTAATTAGTTTTCCGGAAGAGCGTTGTGTGATTTGGGAGCTAGTATAAATTTGATGCCACTATCCGTCTACAACCAGTTTGGACTTTAGGCACCAAAACCACAAATATCGGTTCTTTGTTGGTCAATTTGAGTCGATTACATATATCCACGAGGTATTGTTGAAGACATATTAGTAAAGGTGGATAAATTCATCTTCACAGTGGATTTTGTTATCTTGGATTGTGAAGCAGATAAGGAAATTCCTGTGACGCCCCCAAAATTAGGTATACATCACCCATCTTGAGTCGCCAGATACATGGTACATAATTTAAATACAAATTAATAATACAACTATCGTGTATAATACGACAAAACATAAACTGTGAGTTTGAATATACATATTGTCTACTAGAGAGTATACAAACTCAAAAAGAGTCCTCATTACAATTATTATCACACTATTTCACAGAATAGTGAGGACTACTAATGCTATCATCCGTTAAGTCACTCGCGTTCCCGACTAGTCCTCGCTACGTTCTCATTTCACAAGAGAACAATGACAAGAAAAGGGTGAGCTCAACTATTGAAGAGGGAAATATTATGACTAAGATAATGCGAGAATATATTATCGTTAGCCTTCAACGGTGTTAAAGCGATATAATATAACAACCATCAAGTTTAAGCTGCGGTGAACAAGCAATCCATTAAAAGAGTCAAGTAGAGAATAAAATCTACTATCTTTTATGATTTAAAAGGTTTTTCATCACTTTTATCGTTGGGACTCAAACCTTAATAAAAATCCACATCATCGAATCACCCCCGCACTACTCGGCCGAGGATATTCTTTAGTATCACGACCACGAATTATCCATGCACTCACATTAAAGATAATCATGTTTTCATCAATCGGTCCCTGATCATGCCATAAAATAATTCATCTTTGCACCCTGGTCAAGAGAATCCATAGCCATAATCATACCAAAAACTCATCCATCAATGCACAACGGGCCAATGAGGACTTTACCACATCATTTGTAACATTACGGTCATGATTACATAATCGAATAATCCTCGGTCATTATCATACCAAGTCCATCTATGCACTACTGAGCCACAAATGACTTTCAACAAAATATAAACATGAGGATAATGACAATGATATAAGAATTCAATAAAACAAGTTCAAGAATTAATTTATCCAGAACTAATAATGTCCAAATTGTCAACACATAATCTTTGCTTTGTAGAGTAAAATTCAAGAATGCTCGGAAGAATATTTCCATGAAAAAGATCTTTGGATGAAGTGCAAATATCAAGGATATTCCACTTATTTCATGGAGTATAGAAGTCAAAACTTTAACAAACTGAGTATAATAAATAATGGAATAACAAAAGAAATCACCATGTATGCGGTACTTAGCATAGACGTTATTCCAAAGAATACTAAATAACGGAACGAGTCAAAATGTAAATTTGTAATGCGGCGGGATGTTCCAACGAGTAATAATAAAGAATGAAATAACAACGAAATCACCATGCATGCGGATTGCGATAGATAGGTTATTCCAATGGAATACTAATAAGGACGGAATCAGTCCCAGTAAAATACATGTGAACAGGATATTCCAACAGAATAATAATAAAGACGAAACCAGGTCCGACGTAAAATGCACAGACATGATATTTCATCAGAATAATAAAGACGGAATCAGGTCCGGCGTAAAACGCAAAGACACGATATTCCAGTAGAATAATAAAGACGGAATAATAGAAGAATGTCACCAAGTATAGGGTAGCCCACGTATACAGGTTATTCCAATAGAATAATAAAGAATGGAATAACAGAAGTTCTCTTCATGGATAAGAAACAAATAATACTCCCTACGAGTACAACAAATAATATTCCCTACCTTAGAAGAAACTAGATATAGAAGTAGTGAAGTAACAAAATACTTTTCTTCTTTCTCTCTATAATTTCTCTCTATAATAATTGCTCTAAAGCTTTTGTGAATTGGTGAGAAATGAAGGAAGAATGAGCTTCTATTTATAGGAAAATATAGTTTCGATAATTGCACATTTTGGGGCTCAAAATATTACAGTTATAATACTTCCTCTTTTTCTTCATTTTTAATTTAGTCCTGCAAGTATTATCAATCTTGCACCAACTCCCCTAATAGTAAATAATGTGAATCAATAGTAAATCATGTGACTCAATAGTTCTAATCATGTGATAAAAACAATTACGTGATAAGTACCTCCATCTATACCTCCATTTTTAACTTAGTCATGCAAGTATTATCAATTTTGCACCAACTCCCCTAATAGTACAAGAATGTGATTCAATAGTACATACATGTGAACAAATAGTTATATAAGCATGTGAATTAGTAGCAATTAATTGCTCATTTATCTGATAAATTACTCGATTTATCAATATAACCCCCAGACATCAATTATCATCAGAATAGATGTCGATTTTCACTAACACAAACAATTCCAACATAATGAAACTATTTTTATCAAAAATATAAATTTTGAAATTTCGAAGTTTGACTTTTGCCCGAAAAAGTCAACTGTTGACTTTTTGACCAAATAGTGAATCCCGGGAAATTTTGTGTTTATAGACTATTTTCATTAATTTCATCGTTCTGGACTCAAATATCACGTCCGCGTCTCCAAATTTAACTCCGAACACAACTTCAATTTTAATAACATTCATCATTAATATTATAACTCACAATATTTAACAATCAGGTCGTTCCCAGGAAAGAGGGGGCTTTCCGATAAGGATTTCTCCTTATTGGCGCGCAATTAGATGACCAAACCTCTCCTTGGCAGAACTTCTAGACATTGTCAATATTTCAAATAATAATATGAATAACTTTGTCATCTCAAATATTGATTTACTAAAATAACATATTATGCAGATGATATTGTGATAATAATTGAATCAATAATATGAGAGATATGATGCAGCAATTACTGTAGCAATAATTGAGTATAAGCGAGTGACTTCTCACGTAAGCATCAATAATCAATACCGTGTGCTACTATGCAACCACGCCAGACATCGCATTACTTTTACTCTTGAAAGTAGTTCAAACAGCTTTTAACGGTAATACTTCCGCCGTTATTTTTATAAAAGATAATTGCAATGCTTTTTAACTACGACAATACTTCTGTTGTGGGGTCCACCAATGATTGTGTCATCGTACAGATATTCCCTAACAAAAACAATATTTCTCGACCAAACGAATATTTTATAACAACTTGCATACTTTGCAAAATTTATAAATACTACCCACAACTATAACATTATATCAAATCCACACCATAATATTCAAAAAATATATTTCGAGAAATTTAAATCTTTATTCTTAAAATCTGGGGTTTCACAATTCCCATCATTCTCGGGCGACCATTTTTAGCAACGGGAAGAACGTTGATTGGCGTACAAAAACGTGAATTGACGATGCGAGTTGAAGACCCATAGGTCACCTTCAATGTACTCGACTTATTCGAAAGACAAGGGTAAATGTTTGCAGGTGGATGTGTTGGATGAATTAGTTAATCATAAGTTCAACGAAAATTATTCAGAGGACCCACTAGAATCTGTTTTGTTCGGGATGGACGACTATGATATTGAGGATGACATTGAGTATGTCAAATGGCTAGATGCAATACCTACCGCTAGGAAAAGTAAACAATACTTTGACACTCCTGATAGGCCTGAAACAGAAGGGAAAAAGCTCAAACCATCGATAGAAGAGCCACCGGTGTTGGAATTAAAATCGTTACCATCTCATCTATAGTGTGCTTATTTGGGAAAAGATGCTACCTTACCAGTCATTATTTCGATAGATTTAACTGACACGCAAAAAGAGAAATTGCTAAGGGTATTGTTAGAGTTCAAAATAGCAATCGGAT
The DNA here is from genome assembly GCA_020205605.1 of Panax ginseng. Lineage (NCBI taxonomy): Eukaryota > Viridiplantae > Streptophyta > Magnoliopsida > Apiales > Araliaceae > Panax > Panax ginseng. The sequence continues at coordinate 77,253,398 of CM035142.1, read as the reverse complement.
GGACTATAGCGGATATTCGAGGAATTAGTTCGTCATTTTGTATGCATAAGATTTTATTAGAAGAGGGAGCAAAACCAACCATTGAGCAGCAAAGAAGGTTAAACCCCATTATGAAGGATGTGGTGAAAAAGGAGATCATAAAGTGGTTGGATGCCGACATTATTTATCCAATCTCGAACAGTTCATGGGTAAGTCCCTGCATGCATGCACTCAAAAAAAAGGGGGTATATACAAAGTGGTGAAAAACGACTCTAATGAGCTCATCCCCACTAAAACCGTTACAAGATGGAGAGTATGTATGGATTACCACAAACTGAATAAAGCCATATGCAAGGATCACTTCCCCTTATCGTTTATTGATCAGATGTTGGATAGGTTAGCGGGACATCAGTTCTACTGTCTTTTGGATGGATATTCCGGATATAATCAGATTGCCATAGCCTTGGAAGATCAAGAAAAAACCACATTCACATGCCCTTACGGTATGCTTGCCTTTCGTCGTATGTCTTTTGGTTTATGTAATGCTCCGGCAACTTTTCAACGGTGCATGATGGCCATATTCTCATATATGGTAAAACAAAATTTGGAAGTATTTATGGATGACTTCTCCGTGTTCGGTGATAGCTTTGATTTATGCTTGAAAATTTTGGTCTTAGTGTTGAAGCACTGTGTGGAGACTAACCTAGTTCTTAACTGGGAAAAATGTCACTTCATGGTGCAAGAAGGGATAATTTTAGGGCATAAGGTTTCCACATCAGGGCTAGAGGTTGATAAAGCCAAAATTAAGATAATTGAGAAACTACCTCCTCCAACAACTGTGAATGGAATACGGAGTTTCTTGGGAAATGCGGGTTTCTACAGACGCTTCATTAAAGACTTCTCCAAAATTTTGAAACCCTTATGTTCCCTCTTGGAGAAAGATGTACCGTTCAAGATGGATCAGTCATGCATCGATGCTTTTGAAGTTTTGAAGAAGAAATTGGTTTCAGCTCCAATTATAGTGGCGCCCGATTAGTCCTTACTGTTTGAATTGATGTGAGACGCCAGTAACTACGCAGTTGGAGCAGTATTGGGACAACGTCATGATAGAAATTTTCACACTATTTACTACTCCAGCAAGACGATGACAGATGCTCAGTTGAATTACACGACCACTGAAAAAGAATTACTTGCGGTTGTGTTTGATTTCGACAAGTTCAGAGCATATGTCTTAGGGACCAAGGTAATTGTCTACACTGATCATTCAGCTATGAAGTTTTTGATTGAGAAGAAAGATGCCAAACCGCGGATAATACGGTGGGTACTTTTGCTACAAGAATTTGACTTGGAGATCCGAGATAGAAAAGGTACCGAGAACCAAGTGGCGGATCATCTTTCTTGTTTAGAAAACGCGGAGGTTCAGCAAAAAGACAACGTCATGATTAATGAGAGGTTTCCTGCTGAACAACTCCTTCAAGTAACAACAGCAGTGCCATGGTATGCCGATTTTGTGAATTATCTAGTTAGTAATGTGTTTCCTCCTGATTAAACTCGCAACAACAAAAAAAGTTCCTCCATGATGTTCGCTAATACTTTTGGGAAGAACCATTTCTGTTTAAGGCTTGTGTAGACCAAATGATTAGACGGATGTGTGCCACAAGAGGAGATGGATAGCATATTAGGTCATTGCCACTCATCAGATTATGGAGGTCATTACGCGAGTGATAGAACAACAACCAAAGTGTTGCAATCGGGTTTTTTCTGGCCTTCTCTATTCAAAGACGCATACCTCTATGTGTTGAAGTGTGATCGGTGTCAACGCGTAGGCAATATCTCCAAACGCAATGAAATGCCACTTAATACCATTTTGGAGGTGGAGTTATTTGATGGGTGGGGAATTGACTTTATGGGACCCTTCCCATCCTCATTCAGTAATCAGTACATTCTGTTGGCGGTAGATTATGTGTCGAAATGGGTAGAAGCTGCAGCCTTACCCTCGAACGATGCTAAGGTGGTACTTCGATTCTTGAAGAAGAATATTTTCATACGATTTGGAACACCAAGGGAAATAATTAGCGATGAGGGTACTCACTTCTGTAATAAGAAGTTCACTAAACTGCTTACAAAGTATGGGGTCCGACATAAGATTGCAGCCGCGTATCATCCCCAAACCAATGGTTAAGCGGAAGTCTCAAATCAGGAAGTTAAAAGAATCCTGGAGAAGGTGGTCAATCTGTCATGAAAAGATTGGGCCATGCGACTAGATGATGCCCTATGGGCATATCGCACGGCTTACAAGAATCCTATCGGTATGTCACCTTATAGGATGGTTTATGGAAAGACGTGTCATCTCCCGGTCGAACTAGAACATAGTGCATACTGGGCGATTCGGAAAATAAACTTTGACCTACAAGCAGCTGGTGAGAAGAGGTTACTTCAGTTAAACGGGATGGATGAATTCCGGCATAATGCATATGAGAATGCCAAATTATACAAGGAGAAAGTCAAAACCTGGCACGATAAGAAAATCCTTGATCGAAAGTTCGAATCGGGCTAACAAGTATTGTTTTTCAATTCCAGATTACGTTTATTTCCTGGTAAATTAAAATCTCACTGGTCCGGTCCTTTTGTGGTTATATATGTCGCACCGCACAGAAATGTTGAAGTCGAGGAACCGAATTCAAAGCGAACATTCAAGGTGAACGGCCAACGACTCAAGCATTATTGGAGTGGGCCCATCGAACGACAATCTACAACTATGAACCTCTCTGATCCAGTGGCCGATTGAAAAACACAGCAAAGTCGGGTTGACGACTCTAAACCAAGCGCTATAGAGAGGCAACCCCAAGAGTTTCTGTTTATTTTATTTAGTTTACTAAAAATTTATTATTTTATTTTTGTTTATTTTGTTCTTTAGATGTTAGTATGTACTCTAGCAGAAATATTCTTCATACATTCCTTACTTGTTTCCAGATAAGTTGCAAATTGAGCAATAGATCAAATAAGAGAGATAGTGGTCAAGACCCAATACCAAGATCAAAGAGGCCACAACGCCCAAGTCACGCCTCCGAGTTTTAAGACCGGCCCAAAGACTTTGGCTTCGTTTGTCAAATACCACGCACAATGTTCCCGGCGCTAAAGGGGCTCCTCACGTCCTGGTGGCTAGTGGCCCGACGCCCAATTCCTAGCATAACCCAGCGCCCCGACGCTGGGGTCAGGTTTAAAATCCTGAACGGATTAAAACTCTGCATTGGAAACTTCTCATTCTTTTTAACTATTTCCCACGTGCATCACTTGAACCCTTGTCATACACTTTTGTGTAACCGCCTGCACCATTCACATTAAATACACTGCATACTTTTATAGATACGAATATCTTGTTTCAATTGGGTTTCATTCTACTTGATTTCGTTCTCTCCTACTATCTCGAAGGTATGTATTATACTTTCTTTTATACCCTCTCTTGCATGCGTATGACTCACCGGAGATTGGACTGTCATGCATATGTTGTATTCTAGGGTGATTGATGTACTTGGGGTGTGATTGCTATGATAATAATGGTGTTCAAAGCTGAATTTTAAAATGCCCACAAGGTGTTCGATATTTTGTCTAAGTCAATTGTCTTGATTAATTCCCACAACAACTTATCCACTTTTTAATTTACTTGCATATTTGTCACCCCAATAACATAGGTTTCCTGTTAGACTGGTATAATCATCAAGGTGGGAACCTAAGCGGTATGGATGCATACCTGAGTTCATATGTCTACAGGACTAATGTTTTTGTCGAATTTGCACATGCATTGAATACTTGATCGTAATTGCTCAAAATTTTGGCCTACATGTCATGCCCATAGTTATTCGCTACCCATGTACCAACTGTATGAAGTTGTTGCCATATTGTTTCTCGCAATGTTACATCTTTTGGGCGCGCCTTGTTCTTCATTTGCCAATGGCACTATTTGAATATAAAATGAGACTACTCGGTAAATTTTGTACTTTTTTGTTATTATGTGTCTCATCACACACCCAACCATGTTACACAACGTTAACTTATTTTGAAGTTTTGGGGTAGTGCTATGGGTACATATGTCCATATTAGATTTCTGCAAAATTATAATACGTGTGAATGTGACTTTCTTGTAGAATTTTCTAGATGGCTTCGAAGCGTCAATGAGGAGATGGTTCTGGATCCGCTTCGACACCTCAAAAATTTGACAGCCGCCGGTTCGTGTGTGTCGCAGCCCAAGAATGCTACAATAGGATGGCCACCCGATCTCTCATTCCCGAACGCGGATTACGACCCGACCAATCAAAGGATGGAGACATGGTTGTGATGATTGCGGAAAGGAATTGGTTCACGCTTACTCAACAACAGGACCCGGCAGTGATTGCAATCGTTAAAGAGTTCTACGCCAATGTTTTTGAACACTATCATTATAGAGTGTATGTGCGAGGCAAAAGAGTCGAATTCGGCGAAGAGGACATCAATGGGTGTTATTAGTTGTCGTTGGAGGGTCAAAATGATGAATATGCCTGTCTTGTGAGCCAAGAACTAGACTACGAAGCCATAATACGCGAGCTTTGTCAACCGGGAACCACATGGATAATGCATGAATGTGGCAACATGACATTCCCTCTTTCGCACCTCAGTTTATATGGAAAGGCTTGGTATTCCTTTATTTGTGACAAACTCATGCCATGCACACATGTGAGCCATGTCACCATGGAGAAGGTTGTACTGTTGTATTCCATTATTCGAGGCTTGAAAATTGATGTCGGCCTCGTCATTCAGCAATCAATTATGCTGATAAGTAGGTTTTATACCTACTTATTCGGTATCTGTTACTTGAATTAGTTGCTTAATCTCATGTTTCTTAGTTACTTTTCATGCATTTTGTGTTCGTTTTGTAGATTATATGCTTGGGAGATGAAATCGCAAAGAATTGGTATGAAATCGCAAAGAAAAGCAATCCGGACATTGTTTGGGCTTTCATGTTCTTGGTTTGGAACTTGGATTATATTGTAGAGCTTCTTCTTAGCTTTCTAGAATATCTTTAATCATTCCAATCGGAGTTCGGATGCAAGAGTTATGACATTTGTACCAACGGACGTCGAACGTCACTGTTTTGGGTGGTCATTTGCATAGCAGTCACTTCCAGGCCCATTTCTACCTTCATCCGCCCTTTATTTCTAAACTCTTAAAGAATGAAAGTTGTAAATCTCGTCGATATCTTCGATTTGATAGGTGGCAGGCCTCGTAACTCTTTCCGGATCAAAAGTTATGGACATTTTTCCAAAGGACGTCAAAGCCAAAACTTTTCCTTCACAAAACCGCCGACGGGATGGGCATGCAAGTCACAAGACAGGCCCCTAGCCAGCCGGGGCGGGCCCAAAACAAGCCTAGACCCCCTCCGGGGCGGGGGTATGCCCAGAAAATGCGATAAATGCGAATTTTGGTCCAATTTGAGTTCGAGAAGGATTGTTTCGATCCAATTGACTTAAGGACTTCTAAGAGGACTTCCAAAAGGACTTAAAGACATGTAAAAAGACTTATAAAAGGAGGAGAATCACAAGGATTAGAGGAATTTAGAGACTAGAGAGAGGATTCCATTAGATTAGATTAGAGTAGATTAGATCAAAATCATAGTTCTAATAAGTTTTGGAGAATGAAGCAACTTAGAGACCATTGAAGATTCAAAGAGGGAGCTTCAAATCTATAAACAATAGATTCTATCTTCTTCTATCGTCGTCTTTTAATGTGTATTCAATTGTGGATTCTTAGTTTTAATTCAATGAACTAATTCTTTGTTTGAGATTACAATGGATCTTATTGTGTAGTTTATGTTAATATGCCTCGCTATTAATTATTATGTTCTATCGTGAGGATTGTCTATTTTGATTTGGACTTAATTGTTTAATTGATTGGCCATCAATTACCGTGATAATCTATATGAACTCGAGAGATGAAGTTTAGATTTAGATCTAATCATAATAGCATGTGATTGTGTTTTCTACATGGCGTTGGAATACATAATTTATGTCTAGGATAGAGATATACCTAACATCGCATGTAATCTTATAGAGAACTTGTGCTTTAAATCCTTTTTAATTGTAATTCACATAGAGATATAGTGGATTAGTTAATTAGGGTGTCTTGCTTAATTCTATCATCTGTGGATTTAAGTGAGTATGGGTATTATGCATCGAGAGGTGGTTTTATCTACTTTAGTATTTTTGATTAACAATTCAAGATAGAAAATAATTGATGAGAAGTGTGTTAACTTAAATGAAGCAATAAGTGAAGTTGTGATCTTAAATCTCCGTAATCTAATTTTTAATTAGTGATTATTAGAATTAGTGTAATTAAATAATTTAATTTATATAATTTGAAATTCATTCGTTTAAATAAGATTGAGTTGGTTACGGGTTAGTACTTGGTGATTTTCTATTAAACAATTCCTCGTGGGAACGATACTCTACTTTCACTTTATTACTTGTTGACCACGTATACTTGCGTGTTGTGCGTAATTAGATTTTACCCAACAGTGCTGCACGAGGTGGTACCACGGGAGGTTTACCCCATCCATCTCTCATTTGCGTGTTATGTGCAAAATTTGGGGTCTAATAGAAATCGGATGAGATGATTCAAACTCCAATGCCAGTGTTGGACCATAAGTTGATCAATAGGTATAGAGTATGGACTGGTGGGGAAAACCACCCTAGGCGATTGGGTTTTATAATTTCCCAAGTTGAAACTCCACAAGCTTCACCACCTTCGGTCCCACCCACATATGGTCCTTCCTCTGCAGCTCACCGTGGTGTTGTTCCTGAGGCCGTCCAGCATGAAATTGACGGATGGTTCTACAATCTTGAATCTCAGAATGTCCGCATGTCTGAACGTCAAGATGTGATATACAAATTTTTAGTCGACCAATTCGCCACCCAGAATGCTATGTACGCTCAATTGTACCCGGGCATTAATCTTAGCCATTTCCCTACTGCTCCTATTTTGCCTGTGTTTCCCCCTTCTGATCAAGAGATAAGCAAAGATGATGATGTTGCACCTGAGGAATAAGCTCGTCAGGGAAGTCCTCTGTCTATACTGTTATATTTTTTGCATGAGGACATTGTTCTTATAAGTTTGGGGGTAGTTTAACTTTTATTTGCATTAGTAGATGACATGTCTGTGGATAGTATGTGTTTATTTTATTTTATTTTTGTTTGTTATGGGTTGCATTTAGGATTTCACATTAATTCTAGCTATTTAATAGTTTAAGTATATTTGGGGCCAATGATGAAATTGAAATTGCATGAACAAGTCTAGTAAGGATTGTTAAGATGGTGATGTAATTCTCTTGACATGATTTACATCTTTAACTATTTGAAACTGATATTATCATGATAGCACATGTTAAGAAACGGCCATGTTAACTGAGAAAGTTTAAATGGAAAGATAATAGAGTTCTAAAGGAAAAATACTAGTTGAATGAAAGAATAATATGAATAAATAGTGATGGCTGAATTTAGACATGACTTCAAGTTTGGGGGAAAATTATGTGGAGTATATAAGCTGTAAAAAAAACTAATATATATATATATATATATATATATATATATATCGCGACTAGTTTTGTTTCGGGGCCTTTATTACTTGAGCGAGTAAGCCCGAGGGAGTGTCTCTACACCTAGCGCCCTAAGGTCTTATATGGTATGGGAGTCGTTGGTCGAAAACTCGCTAAGGGGTAGCACTGTTAGCCTAATGGAATGAGACATTGCACAGTCATGGTAAAAAAAAAATTGAATAAGATGGGAAAAAGTGCAAAATGCCCCCGTGTATATATAAAAAAAAGTATAAAGCATAAGTATTCTATTTTGACCCTTAGACTTTGGTAATTGTTTGATTTTAGTTGAATCTAGTTTATTTGAGGAATTCTCGAGTTTACATTGTATGATGCCTTCTAAGAAATCTATTATGTTTCATATTTTGCTTTGCATCGGTTAGCATTGTTGTTAAACACACACATAATATCAGTAATAACAGATTTAGATTTGTTAATTGTTGGGATATTATTAATCGGTCTTAATATGATGTATTAGCATGTTATTGTGATTTTTCTGAGACCTAATGAATATACGGTGTGACTATTCGATTGCTGGAATTACGAACATTTGATAGTTTAAGGTGCATTTGCATGTTTTGTTACGTTTGTCGTGTTGTCTTGTGTTTTGTTGCTTGAGGACAAGCAACGATTTAAGTTTAGGGGTATTTGATGATTGGGTAATATACCCATGAATTGGATATACGTGGACTTAAATTGTTGTATTCTCGGGTCTTTTAAAAGCATTTTTACTGTGTTTAGTTTGTATTTTGCAGATTCGGGAGACGCATGGATGAATTAGAGATTTGAGCTATTTAATGGCAATATCGTAATTATCTGAAACAGCCATATTGTTGAGGCATCGGCTCTAGTAGTATTAATGGTATTTGGAAGTGAAGCCTGACCGGTCGAGTTGGTGAGTTGCTGCGTAGACTAATGGTTTGACTTGGAATTGGAACTTAATTGAGATGTTGATTGGGAAAAGGATTATGGTGAGATGAAAAGGGTATTTAAAGGCTACTTTGCTGGATTAAAAAGGAATCAACCATACTTGAAGGCGAATGAAGGATACACTTGAAGATTGAAGAAAAAGCTTGGGAGATTTTCTTTAGAGTTTCTTCTTCTCCTTATTTTCAAATTGTGTAATTCTTTAAGGATGATTTTTATGAGATTATTGGTTTTAAGTTTTATTATGAACTATTTCTTTTATTAAGACTTCAAATTGAACCTTTTATGTCTATGAATGAATTATTTATTTATTCCAATTATTTGTGTCAAGGTGAATTATTTATTATGTCTTGTGCTTATTGATTAATTATTTAGCCAATAATTACTGTGTTACTCTAGGAGGATTCGAGAGATGAAATCTAGGGTTAGAACTGGACATGATAACATGTATGCTTAATTAGTTGCATGACGAATAATTAGGGTTGTGAATTGAATAGGAATATCTGTTCACTGCATGTAACACTTTGGGAATTGGAATTTAATGAGTTTAATTTAATTGTTTTGAATAGGAATATCGCAAGATTAATTGGATTCAATAAAAGTGATCACTTGAAAAAGGACTTTTGACACTTAAAATTCATGTTAACAATTCAGTAGGCATAATAATTGGGATAATTAGATAATTGGTTTATAGTTCATAATTGGGGATATTGGAGTCTTAACCTTATTTATCTGAATTAATTTGTCAAATCTTAGTTTTTATTTAGTTGATTAAATTTTAGAATAATCTATTTTTAATTGATTAATTTAGTTTTCTTATTTCAAAAAATCACACTTTACGGTTGTTTAAATAAAATTGAATTGGTATAGTGCTAGTAGTTGGAATTTATTGATTAGAATTCTATCTGGGATCGACACGTTATCTTATCACTTTATTACTTGTTGACTGTTTACACTTGCACATTTATTTGATTGTGAAATTAACCAACAAGAAACCTTCTTTACATCCACTATTTATAAGTCTTGTTTGGTTCAAATCGGCACCCTCACATTACATGTCGATCTTATTTCCTTAAAAATACTTGCATTTGATGTGATTTTAGGGATTGATTGGTTAACTACTCATCATGCAAAAATTGATTATTTTCGTAAGGTTGTTAGCTTTCATATTCCTAACCAACCTATTATGCGAATTCAAGCAACCAAACCATTAAAATCAATCACGGTCATCTCAAGCCATAATGCTATTCGTTTATTAAAAAACGGATGTCAAGCTTTCTTAGCTCATGTCACATATTTAAACAAAAATACGTCAGATTTGAATGATATTTTTATTGTTAATAAATTTCCTGACGTATTCCCCGAAGAACTTCCTGGCCTACCCCTGGAGCGTGAAATCAAGTTTGGTATCGACCTTGAACCTGGTACAAAACTCATTTCCAAAGCCCCATATAGAATGGCTCCTATTGAACTTCAGGAGTTAAAAATCCAACTGCAGGAATTGTTAGACATCGGTTTCATTCAACCTAGTTCGTCTCCTTGGGGTGGTCCTATTCTATTCTTGAAGAAGAAAGATGGAAGTATGCGACTTTGTATTGATTATTGGGAGTTGAATCATGTCACCATCAAAAATAGGTACCCGTTGCCTCGCATTGATGACCTGTTTGACAAGTGGAAAAACGCCAAATTCTTTTCAAAGATCGATCTTCGTTCTGGATATCATCAGTTGAAGATTAAAACTGATGACATTCCAAAGACTGCTTTCAGAACTCGGTACAGGCATTACGAATTCCTAGTCATGTCTTTTGGATTGACTAATGCTCCTACTGCCTTCATGGATATGATGAAGCGAGTATTCAATGAATATTTGGATCACTTTATGGTCGTCTTTATTGATGACATCCTCATTTACTCTAAAAGCCGTGAACATCATGAGCAACACTTGAGGCTGATACTCCAAAAGCTTCGTGAAAAAAAGTTATATGCCAAGTTGAAGAAATGCGAGTTCTGGCTTGAGGAAGTAGCATTCCTTGGGCACGTGATATCAAATCATGAAATATCTGTTGACCCAACAAAGATTGAAGCAATTCAAAGCTGGGAGAAACCTAAGTCAGTGACCAAAGTACGTAGCTTTCTCGGCTTAGCTGGTTATTATCGGAGATTCGTATAAGGGTTTTCTCGAATCACTACTCCATTAACTCAACTGACTCAAAAAGATACAAAATTCGATTGGAGCGAGGAATGTGAGAAGAGTTTTCAAGAACTCAAGAGGAGACTCATTTCAGCACTTGTTCTGACAATACCATATGGCTCGGAGGGATTTGTCATCTACAGTGATGCTTCAGGCAAAGGGTTAAGATGTGTTCTCATGAAACATGGGAAAGTCATAGCCAATGCCTCATGACAACTGAAAGAATATGAGAGGAATTATCCTACTCATGATCTAGAGTTGGAAGCTGTCGTTTTTGCGCTTAAGATTTGGAGGCATTACCTGTATGGAGAGAAGGTGGAGATCTATACGGATCATAAAAGCCACAAATATTTCTTCATTCAAAAGGAACTCAACATGCGGCAACGACGATGGCTTGAGCTATTGAAAGATTACGATCATGCCATTCAATACCACCATGGAAAAGCGAACATAGTAGTTAACGCATTGAGTAGAAGATCATATGCGGGTACGAGTGCGATATTGTCAATGCAAAGGCCCATTTTGTATGACTTACAAAGGATGGAGATATAGCTAAAGATTCCAAGGACCCATGTGATGATGGCGAATATACAAGTAGAACCGATTTTCATCGATAAAGTTAAAGCTGCTCAAGCTACAGACCTGGAGCTGATGCGTATGAGGAAGAAAGTGAAAGAAGGTGTTATTTCGGAAGAAAGAATCGATAAAGAAGGAATACTTCGAGTCAACTCTAGACTTTGTGTTCCTAATGATTCTAACTTGAAGTATAAAATCATGATGGAGGCGCACAACACACCGTTTGCAATCCATCCTGGGAGTACCAAAATGTATCGTGATCTTCGACATACATTTTGGTGGAGCAATATGAAGAGAGAGATAGCGGGGTTTATCTCAAGGTGTCTAACTTGTTAACGAGTCAAGGCGGAGCATCAAGTGCCAAAAGGTCCATTGAAACCACTTGAAATTCCAGAATGGAAGTGGGAGCACATTACCATGGATTTCGTTACTGGTCTTCCCAAGGTTTCTCAAGGCATAGATGCGATTTCGGTCATTTTTGATAGATTGACCAAGTCTGCTCATTTTTTACCGATACGAGAAACTTATACACTTGAACGTCTTACACGTATTTACATAAACGAGATTGAAAGATTGCATGGTATGCCAGTATCCATAGTTTCTGATCGAGATCTAAGATTCACTTCACGATTTTGGGTTAGTTTGTAAAAAGCTATGGGCACGGATTTATGATTTAGTTCGGTATATCATCCTCAATCGGATGAGCAGTCGGAGAAGACTATTCAAACTCATGAAGATTTATTAAGACTATGTGTCCTTGACTTCAAAGGAAGTTGGGACAAGTTCTTACCATTGGTGGAGTTTTCCTACAACAACAGTTATCAAGCAAGTATTGGCATGGCTCCATTTGAGGCGTTGTATGGAAGAAAGTGTTGTTCTCCAGTATGCTGGGATGAGGTGGGTGAAGCAACGTTGTTGGGACCGGAGTTGGTACGTATGACTACAGAAAATATTCAAATGATCCGACAATGTATAAAAACCTCACAAGATCGACAAAAGAGTTATGCTGATCTTCATCGAAAGGATGTGGAATTCAATATTGGAGATCATGTGTTGTTACGTGTTGCTCCATGGAAAGGAGTTACGAGGTTTGGAAAGAGAGGAAAGCTCAATCCTTGATTCATTGGCCCATTTTTAATCCTCGATCGAGTAGGAACTGTGGCCTATAGACTCGCCTTACCGCGAAGTATGTCTCGTGTTCATAACATTTTTCACATATCTATGTTACGTAAATATGTGAAAGACCCGAACCACATTATTGAATTAGAACCGGATGAGATAGCGGAAGATTTAACGTATGAAGAGGTACCTGTTAAAATCTTGGATAAGAAGGAACATATTCTACGCTCCAAGGTTATACCTCAAGTCAAAGTTTTGTGGAGAAACCACGATGTTGAGGAAATGACCTGGGAGTTAGAATCTGAAATGAAGTCAAGGTATCCTCCCATCTTTGACATACTAGGTACGCACCCTAATTTCGAGGACGAAATTTCATAAGAAGGGCAGGTTGTAAGACCCCAACTTTTATGAATAAAGATTAATTTTTCTCAAAATATATTTTTGAATATTATGGTGTGGATTTGATATAATGTTATAGTTGTGGGTAATATTTACAAATTTTTCAAAGTAATCAAGTGGTTATATAATATTCAATTGGTCAGGGAATATTCGTTTTAACAAGGAATATTCGTACGACGGCACAATCATTGGCGGACCCCACAACGAAATTATTGTCATAGTTAGAAAACAATAGAATTATCTTTTTATAAAAATAACGGCGAAAGTTTTACCGTTAAACTGTTGAACTACCCGGTGGTAAAAGTACAGTAATACGCGTGGTTGCATAGTAGCAAACGGTATTGATTATTGATGCTTACGTGAGAAGTCACTCGGTTATACTCAATTATTGCTACATGTAAGAATTGCTTTGCATAATATCTCTCATATTATTGATTCAATTATTGTCACGGTATCATCTGTATAATATTTTATATTATTAAATCAATAATTGAGATGACAAAGTTATTCATATTATTATTTGCAATATTGACAATGTCTAGAAAATTCTGTCAAGGAGAGGTTTGGTCACCTAATTGCGCGCCAATAGGGAGAAATCTTTATCGGAAAGCCCCCTCTTTCCTGGGAATGATGTGGTTGTTAAATATTGTGAGTTATAATATTAATGATGAATAAGTTCGTGTTGATTAAAGATGAAATTGATATTTCCATTATGTTGGGATTAGTAGTGTTAATGGAAATCGACATCTATTTCGATAATAATGGATGTCTGGAGGTTATATTGACCAATCAGATAATTAATCGGATAAATGAGCAATTAATTGCTATTAATACACATGCTTATAACTATCTGTTCACATGTGTGTACTATTGATTCACATGCATGTACTATTAGGGGAGGTGGTGCAAGATTGATAATACTTGCATATGACTAAATTAAAAATGGAGGTATAAATGAAGGTACTAAACTGTAATTATTTTTGTCACATGATTGTACTATTGATTCACATGATTGTACTATTGATTCACAAGATGTACTATTAGGGGAGGTGGTGCAAGTTTGATAATACTTGCAGGACTAAATTAAAAATGAAAAAAAAGATGAAGGTATTATACTATAATATTTCGAGCCCCAAAACGTGCAATTATCGAAACTATATTTTCCTATAAATAGAATCTCATTCTTCTTTCATTCTCACCAATTCACTAAGACTCATAAGGGCAATTATAGAGAGAGAATCTATAAAGAGAAAGAAGAAGAGAAGTCTGCTACTTCACTATTCTAGTATCCAGTCTTCTTCAGAGGTAAGGGATATTATTTTGTTCAGTATTCATAGGAATAATATTTTCTTCCATACTATGTTGTATGTGAGTAATATTATTTCGTCTCGTATTACTGATTATACCCTCATTCTGTTAAAGTATTACTTCTATACTCCGTGAAATTAGTAGAATATCCTTGAAATTTGCACTTCATCTAGTATCGTTTCATAAGGATATTTTCTGCACATTCTTGTTAAATTTTAAGTTTTTCATGTCGGAGTACTGTCCATGAGTACTATTCATTTATACGGTACTATTCACAAAAATACTATTCACGGGTACTATTCACAAAGTACTATTCATAAAGTACTATTAACGAGTACTATTAACAAAGTACTATTTACGGAGTACTATTCTCGAAGTACTATTCATGGGGTACTATTCACCTGGGTACTATTCACCCAGAGTACTATTCATAACAAAAATTGATTTTTTTTCGGTCCAAATCATTTTTGATACAATATCATTCTTGAATTTTACTCTACAAAGAAGTATCATGTTGGCAATTTGAACATTATTGAATTCTGGATAAATTAAATTATAAATCTTTAAAATTTATCCTTTGATTTCATTTAATTGAATTCTTTTACCATTGTCATTATCCTCATGTTTATATTGTGATAAAAGTCATCTGTGGCTTACGTGCATAGATGTACTAGTGTTGGTATGATTATGACCAGAGATTATTCGGTATAATCATTACCGTAATGTTATAAATGATGTGGTAAAAATTCTCATTGGCCTGTAGTGCATTGATGGACAGTTGTTGGTATGATTATGACCAGGGATTATTCGGTATAATTATGACCATTGATGATTACATGAATATCCTTGGCCCGTAGTGCAGGGATGATTCAATGATGTTGTTTATTTATTAAGCTGAGTATCATCGATAAAATTGATGATAAACTTTTTAAATCATAGAAGATAGTAGTTATCATGCTCTACTTGACTCTTCTAATGGATTGCTTGTTCCGTTGTAGTTAAACTTGATGTTTATTATATTTTATCAGTTTAACACTGTTGAAGGCTAACGATAATTTATTCTGCATTATCTTAGTCATAATATTTCTTACTGGGCTAGTTGAGCTCACCCTTTGTTTTCATTGTTCTCTTCAGGAAATGAGAATATAGCTGGGACTAGTCGGGGAACGGAGTGAAGGGTCCAGATGTTTGCATTAGTAGTCCTCACTATTCAGTGAAATAGTGTGATAATAATTATAATGAGGACTTTATTTGAGTTTGGATACTCTCTACGAGACATTATTCGTGTTGAAACTCTCAGCTACGTTTTGTCGTATTGTATAAAAGAAGTTTGTATTTAAATTTTGTACCATGTATTTGGCGACTCAAGATGGGTGATGTATACCTATTTTGGGGGCGTCACACAGGTGGTGTCAAAACATGGAGTATCTGTCGACCTGACGAAGATTAAAGCCATACAAAGTTGGGAGCAACCGAAGTCGGTGTGGAATCAAGCACGTAACTCGGGCTTAGTAAAGTTACTATCGGAGATTCGTGGAAGGATTTTCTCGAATCACTACTCTGTTAACTCAGCTGACTCGTAAAGATAAAAAATTCAGTTGGAGCGACGATTGTGAGAAGAGTTTACAAGAACTCAAGAGGAGACTCATTTCGGCACCTGTTCTGACAATACCATCTGGTTCGGATGGATTTGTTATCTACAACAATGTTTCAGGCAAAGAGTTAGGATGTGTTCTCATGCAACATGGGAAAGTCATAGCCTATGCCTCGCGACAACTCAAAGAATATGAGAGGATTTATTTTACTCATGATCTGGAGTTGGCAGCAGTCATTTTCGCGTTGAAAATCTGGAGACACTACCTGTATGGGGAGAAAGTGGAGATCTATACAGATCATAAAAGCCTCAAATATTTCTTCACCCAAAAGGAATAACATGCGGAAACGACATTGGGTCGAGGTGTTGAAAGATTACGATCATACCATCTAATATCATCTTGGAAAAGCAAATGTGGTAGTTGACGCATTGAGTAGAAGATCATATGCGGGTACGAGTGCAATGTTGTTAACACAAAGGTCCATTTTGTATGACTTGCATAGGATGGAGATAGAGGTAAAGGCTCCAAGTACCCACGTGATGATATCAAACATACGAGTAGAACCGACTTTAATTGATAAAGTTAAAGTTGCTCAAGCTACGGACATGGAACTGATGCGTATGAAGAAGAAAGTGCAAGAAGGTGTTATTCCAGAAGCAAGAATCGATGAAGAAGGAATACTTAGAGTCAACTCCAGACTTTGTGTTCCTAACGATTCTGACTTGAAGCATAGAATCATGATGGAGGCACACAACACACCGTTTGCAATCCATCCTGGGAGTACCAAAATGTATCATGATCTTCGACATACATTTTGGTGGAGAAATATGAAGAGAGATATCGCAGAGTTTATCTCGAGGTGTTTAACTTGTCAACGTGTAAAGGCGGAGCATCAAGTGCCAAGGGGTCCATTGCAACCACTTGAGATTCCGAAATGGAAGTGGGAACAAATTACTATGGATTTCATTACGGGTCTTCCCAAGGGTTTTTAAGGCATAGATGCGATTTGGGTTATTGTTGATAGATTAACCAAGTCTGCTCATTTCTTGCCTATACGGGAGACTTATTCCCTTGAACGTCTTGCTCGTATGTACGTGAATGAGATTGTGAGATTGCATGGCATGACAGTATCCATAATTTCGGATCGTGACCCAAGATTTACTTCACGATTTTGGGTTAGCTTGCAGAAAGCTATGAGCACGAATTTAAGATTCAGTTCAACATACCATCCTCAAACGGACGGGAAATCAGAGAGGACTATTCAAACTCTTGAAGATCTATTAAGACTATGTGTCCTAAATTTCAAAGGGAGTTGGGATAAGTACCTACCATTGGTGGAATTCTCCTACAACAACAGTTATCAGGCAAGTATAGGTGTGGCTCCATTCGAGGCGTTGTATGGAAGAAAATGTCATTCTCCAGTATGCTGGGATGAGGTGGGTGAAGCAACATTGTTGGGACCAGAGTTGGTACGAATGACTACAGAGAAGATCCAAACGATTCGACAACGTATACAACCGGCACAAGATCGACAAAAGAGTTATGCGGATCTTCATCGAAAGGACGTGGAATTTAATATTGGGGATCATGTTTTATTATGTATTGCTCCATGGAAGGGAGTTACAAGATTTGGAAAGAGAGAAGAGCTCAATCCAAGATTTGTTGGTCTATTTGAAATTCTTGACCGAATAGGAAATGTGGCCTATAGACTCGCATTACCTCCAAGCATGTCTCGTGTTCATAATGTTTTTCACATATCTATGCTTCGTAAATATGTGAAAGACCCGAGCCACATTATTGAGTAAGAACTGGACGAGATAGCCGAAGATTTAATGTACGAGGAGGTACATGTTAAGATCTTGGATAGGAAAGAGCATGTCCTACGCACCAAGTTTATACCACAAGTTAAGGTTTTATGGAGGAACCATGCCATTGAAGAAATGACCTGGGAGTTGGAATCAGAAATGAAAGCAAGGTATCCTCACCTTTTCGAAACACCAGGTACGTACGTCAATTTCGAGGATGAAATTTCATAAGGAGGGGAGGTTGTAAGATCCCAACTTATTATAAATAAAATTGAATTTCCTCTATTCATTATTTTGAATTAATAAGGTGTTAATTTGATAAAATGCTTTAGTTATGGGTGAAATGTGCAAATTTTGCAAAAGAAGTAAGTGGTTATAAAATATTCATTGTGTCGGGGAATATTCGTTTGGTCGTGGAATATTCTTTCTGTCGGGGAATATTCGTATGACGGCGCAACCATTTGTGGGCCCCATAACGAAAAACGGTCGGATGAAGAAAACGACAAGTTTGAGTTTTTATAAATAACGGCGTAATTATTACGAATTAATAATCGTTGGAATATCCGGTGGTTAAAATACGAAGAATACATGTGGTTGCGATAAGTAGCATTACCGGTAGACGGTATTGCGAGTATTTTGAAATTATTGATTCTTACGTAAGAAGGCACTACTCAATAATTGTTATTGTAATTCTTTATTCAATATTTTATTTTATTGGTTCAATAATTGTTGCGTTGATATTTTATATTATTGTTGTTTCAATAATTGTCTTTGCACAAAGATTTCCCATTATCGGATCAATAATTCATATTATTTGAATAATATTATTAGATAACATTATTGGAAATGTCTAGAAAGTTCTGTCAATGAGATGTTTGGTCACCTAATTGCGCGCCTATAAGGAAAAATCCTTATCGGAAAGCCTCCTCTTTCCTGGGAACGACCTGATTGTCATAATTGTGATTCTGTTATTATTTGTGAATAATTAATTATTGATTTATATAATAAGGAAATATTTATTTTATGTGGATATAAATAATGGATATATTTATTGTGGTTATAAATGATGGAATTAATGTTGAGGTATTTTATCAGTATTTTGTCGGAATGAAGGTATTAAAAATTGTCTGTATGTGGATTTCGGGCATTTTTTGTTTGGAATTTAGAAAAACTTTCTTCTACAAAGTTGTAGAGAATTCGATTTTCTATGGAATGGACATAAAATTCATATTTTTCTGATAAAAGGGCTATTTATTATCAATTGTTGAAGTTTCGAAAATTAAATGTTTTTATTAAAATTATGGGTGGGACCCACTTTTGTTTTTTAAAACATGTGGGCTGCAAATTTTTTTCCCAAGATGGCATACTGGCCTTGGATGGTTGGCATGCGTAGAAGAAAGAAAAATAATATTATTATTTAGTCTCCTTTGGCGTTCTAGCATTTTTCTATAAATAGGTGCTTAGGTTAGAATTGAAAAGCACACCAAAAACAAGTTTTCTCTCTCTATATATTATCAAGCGTATTTTGTGAGTATTTAGATACTTTGTGAGTTGTTATTCAGTGCAAGTTTCTTTCGACTTTACATCCGATATTCCGATCAGAAGTACTGTTATTTTGAGGTAAGGGGTGTTATTTTCTTCATAATGATGTTATTCTTTCAATATCATTATACCGAAATATTTGTATAGATTTTATTGTGGACTTTCTACCTTTTTCATGTCGGGGTTACTATTCACGTATATGGCACTATTCACGTATACAACACTATTCATGAATACTGCACTATTCACAAAAAAATGAAATTCTCTTTGCTTTATCCAAGTTGTCTATTATGGTTACTATCTTTGATTGTATCCATGTTTTGATCTTCATTCTTGAATTTTGCTCCACGATTGATTATTATAAGGTATTTTTGAACTCGGATAAACTAAAGTACGAATCCCTAATCTTTGATCTTTTATCTCACTGGATTCGTTTTCTTTAAGATATTTTTCATCATCCTCAGTCCTAAATGATGATATTACTGAATATCTTTGGCCTGTAGTGCAAAGATGAATGATTAACTAATGAATATCTTTGGCCCGTAGTGCAAAGATGAACAGGTGTTGAGATGAACATGACCAACTAGTGATACAAATGAATATCTTTGGCCTGTAGTGCAAAGATGAATATTTGATTCAAGATGTATATTGATTGATGTTCTGAGGATAAAATATTGATGATGGACTTTTAAATCTTAGAAGATAGTAGAATTCATTCTCTACTTGACTCTTCTAATGGATTGATGTTTCCGCTGCAGTTGTTGATCTAAAACTTGTTGTCTATTATATTCTATTAGATTTTTCCATGTTGAAGACTAATGATAATTTATTGTATATTATCTTAGTCATAATATTCTTTATTGGGCTAGTTGAGCTCACCCTTTTCCTTTTTGTTCCATTTTTCTTCTCAGGAGGTGAGAACATAGCAGAACCTTGTGGTATGGAGTGATGGTTCAGGATAGTTGTTTTAGTAGTCCTCACTATTTTGTAAAATAGTGTATTAATAATTATAATGAGGACTCCTTTTGAGTTTGTATACTGTCTATTAGACAATATGTGACGCCCCCAAAACAGGTATACATCACCCATCTTGAGTAGCCAGATTCAAGGTACTGAATACAAATACAACTTAATTATACAACAGTCGTATAAAATACGATAAAACATAGGCTATGAGTTTTAATACAAATATTGTCATCTAGACAATATCCACATTCAATGGAGTCCTCATTACATTTATTATCACACTATTACACAGAATAGTGAGGACTACTAATGCACCATCTAGGATCATCACTCTACATTGCAGACTAGTCCCATTACGTTCTCATTTTCACAAGAGAAACGGTGAAAGAAATGGTGAGCTCAACTAGCCCGAAGAAGAAATATTATGACTAAGATAATGCGAATATAAATTATCATTAGCCTTCAAAGGTGTTATCTTGATAAAATATAATAAACATCAAGTTTAAGCTGCTTGTGGAACAAGCAATCCATTAGAAGAGTCAAGTAGAGAATAAAATCTACTATTTTCTATGATTTAAAGGTTTTTCATCACTTTTATCGGTTGAGACTCAAATTTTAATAAATAAAATCGAATCATCCACGCCACGGCAAAGGATATTCATGTAATCATCAATGGTCATGACTATACCAAATAATCCCTGGTCATAATCATACCAACAACTGTCCACCAATGAACTACAGGTCAATGAGGACTTTTACCACATCATTCGTCACATTACGGTCATGATTATACCGAATAATCCCTGGTCATAATCATACCAAGTCAATCTATGCACGTAAGCCAAAGATAACTTTCAACATAATATAAGCATGAGGATAATGACAATTCAATAAAGCAAGTTCAAGAATAAATTTTAAAGATTTATAAGTTAATTTATCCTGAACTCAATAACGTCCAAATTGTCAACATGATCTTGCTTTCATGCGATAAAATTCAAGAATGCTCGGAAGAATATTTCCATGAAAAGATACTGGATAAAGCGCAAATATCAAGGATATTCCACTAATTTCATGGAGTATAAAAGCCAAAACTTTAACCAACTGAGTATAATATAATATATGAAACTGCAAATAGATTTTCACCCGCCATGCGGTAATCCACGATATCTGAGATAATTTCCATAATTTAATAAGGAATGAATACAGGATCATTCACCATGCATGTGGTAATCCACACGTAGGCAGTTATTCAACAAAATAATTAAGAATGGAATAATGAAGGATTCACCATAAATGCGATAGATTTGCACCAAGCGAGTTATTCCCAACAGAATAATAAATAATGGAACCGGTCCCACAGAAAGCATACGAGATAGGATATTAAGCATGAATAATAAATAATGGAACCCGGTCCCAGTAAACGCACGCATGTGAGGATATTCCGACAGAATAATAAATAATGGAACCAGGTCCGGCGTAAACGCACAGACAGGATATTCCGACAGAATAATAAAGAACGGAATATTAGAAGAATTTCACCATGTATACGGTACTTCGCATAAATAGGTTATTCCAACATAATAATAAGAATGGAATAAAAGAAGAATTTCACCAAGTATAGGGTATCCCGCGTATACAGGTTATTCCAACAGAATAATAAAGAATGGAATAACAGAAGTTCTCTTCATGACTAAGAAAGAAAGAATACCCCTTACGAGTACAACAAATAATATTCCCTACCTAGTAAAAAAGAAGAGTATTCGAATTGGTAGAGGTAGTATTTACTCATTGAGCTCACCCTTTCTTCTTTGTTCTCTTGTGAAATGAGAATATAAATTTGGGACGAGTCGGAGCGGAGTGATGGTCCGGATGATAGCATTAGTAGTCCTCATTATTACGTGAAATAGTGTGATAATAATTGTAATGAGGACTCCTTTTGAGTTTGTATAATCTCTAGTAGATAATATTTGTATTCAAACTCACAGTTTATGTTTTGTCGTATTGTACACGACAGTGGTATTAGTAAGTTGTATTTGAATTCTGTACCATGTATCTGGCGACCCAAGATGGGTAATGTATACCTAATTTTGGGGGCGTCACAAAAGCCCCCTCTTTCCTGGGAACGACCTGGTTGTTAAATATTGTAAATTATAATATTAATGATGAATAAGTTCGTGTTGATTAAAGATGAATTTTATAGTTCCATTGTGTTGGAAATTATTTGTGTTAGTGAAAATCGACACTTGTTTCGATAATAATTGATGTCTGGAGGTTATATTGTTCAATCGGGTATTCGGGGAACTTTTTGTGTCGGAGTACTATTCACGAGTTACTATTCATGAGTTACTATTCTTGAGTTACTATTCATGAGTTACTATTCATGTATTACTATTCATGTGTTACTATTCATGAGTTACTATTCACGGGGTACTATTCACCCATAAAATATATATTTTTTCGGTCCAAATCATTTTTGGGTACAATATTATTCCATGAGGAGATGTGCTAATTTTTTAGACCGTTGGTTGAAGTTATAATAGTAAATCAATATGGATCGTTGGTTGATGATATAATAGTAAATCAATATGGACCGCTGGTGGAAAGTTATAATAGTAAATCAATATAGATCGCTGGTTTAAAGTTTTAATAGTAAATCAGTATGGACCGTTGCTTTAAGTTTTAATAGTAAATCAATATGGACCGTCCGTTTAAAAATAAATCAATCTGGACCGTTCATGAATTAGTTACTATTCAGTCCATTCTCCTATACATAGAAGCTCATTCCTTCATTATTTCTTACGAATTCACTAAAACTCTAGAGAGAGAAACTATAGAGAGAGTTCTTCTTCTATAATCTTGAGCGTATTTCTTTAGAGTTTAAGAAAGCTTTGAGCATAGTGCAAGTTTTCTTCGAGTAAATACTCGCCCTACCAGTCGGAATACTCTTCTTTTACGGTAGGGGATATTATTTGTTGTACTCGTAAGGGGTATTCTTTCTTTCTTAGTCATAAAGAGAACTTCTGTTATTCCATTCTTTATTATTCTGTTGGAATAACCTATATACGCTGGATACCCTATACTTGTTGAAATTCTTCTATTATTCCATTCTTATTATTACATTTGAATAACTTTGTTTATCACAATACGCATACATGGTGAAATTCTTCTAATATTTCACTCTTTATTATTCTCATTTAATATCCACGCTCGTGTGTTTATGCCGGACCTGGTTCCATTATTTATTATTCTATCAGAATATCCTGTCTATGCATTTACGCCGGACCTGGTTCCATTATTTATTATTCTGTCGGAATATCCTGTCTGTGCGTTTACGCCAGACCTGGTTCCATTATTTATTATTCTGTTGGGAATAACCTGTCGGTGTAGTCTATCACACGCATGGTAAATTCTTTTGTTATTCTATTCTTTATTATTCTGTTGGAATAACCTGTCTATGTGGATTACCACATGCATGGTGAATGATCCTGTGTATTCATTCCTTATTAAATTGTGGAAATGATCTGTATACGTGGATTACCTCATGGCGGGTGAAAATCCATTTGCAGTTTCATATATTATATTATACTCAGTTGGTTAAAGCTTTGGCTTCTATACTCCATGAAATTAGTGGAATATCCTTGATATTTGCGCTTCATCCAGTATCTTTTCATGGAAATATTCTTACGAGCATTCTTGAATTTTCTTCGCACAAAGCAATATCATGTTGACAATTTAGAGGCGTTATTGAGTTCGGGATAAATTAACTTATAAATCTTTAAAATTTATTCTTGAACTTGTTTTATTGAATTGTCATTATCCTCATGCTTATATTATGTTGAAAGTCATCTTTGGCTTACGCCAAGATATTGGACTTGGTATAATTATGACTGTGGATTATTCGGTATAATCATGACCGTAATGTGACGAATGATGTGGTAAAAGTCCTCATTGGCCTGTAGTTCATTGGTGGACAGTTGTTGGTATGATTATGACCAGGGATTATTCGATATAGTCATAACCATTGATGATTACATGAATATCCTTGGCCTTGGAGCAGGGATGATTAGATTTTATTTATTAAGCTGAGTCTCAGCGATAAAAGTGATGAAAAACCTTTTAAATCATAGAAGATAGTAGATTTTATTCTCTACTTGACTCTTCTAATAGATTGTTTGTTCCGCTGCAGTTAAACTTGTTGTTTATTATATTTTATCAGTTTAACACCTTTGAAGGCTAATGATAATTTATTCTGCATTATCTTAGTCATAATATTTCATGGGCTAGTTGAGCTCACCTTTCTTTCTTTCTTCGTTCTCTTGTGAAATGAGAAGCGAAAGTGGGACTAGTCGGGGAATAGAGTGATGATCCTAGATGGTGCATTAGTAGTCCTCACTATTCTATGAAATAATGTGATAATAAATGTAATGAGGACTCCATTGAGTGTGGATATTGTCTTAATGACAATATTTGTATTAAAACTCACAGCCTATGTTTTGTCGTATTTTACACGACTGTTGTATAATTAAGTTGTATTTGTATTCAGTACCTTGTATCTGGCGACTCAAGATGGGTGATGTATACCTATTTTGGGGGCGTCACAGTTGGTATCAAAGCTTAGGGATATGATTCCTGGCTGAGATGTGAGACAAGAACTAGGAGGGGAGAGACGAGGAATTCCTTCGCTAGTATGACCTACCTAAGTTTATTTGGTATTTAACTAGTCGGTCAGAGTATAGGGATAATATATGATATATTAATTAACCCTTGTTTTGTCGCAGTATTGGAAAATGGCATCCGAAAATATTGAGATAAGCAATGAAGCACATGAGATCGTGGAGACACCTCTAATCACCAACCAGGATAATGTGATGTCAGGCGAAGAAGGGATTAGAGATATCCATGTGGTGAGTGAAGAATTGATAGTTGCACCCGAGATAGTCGCAGAGGTAGCAGCTGAGAGTGAGGAAGAAGAGGAAGAAGAGGAACCTGAGGAGAATTTATTAGAAGAACTTTATGATCAAAATATTGAATTGTAAAATCGTATTCATGAGTTAGAAGAGCAGGCTGAAGAACGACAGGCGGTCGTGGAGCAAAGAGATGTAACAATTCAAAATTGTGTTACCCGATGTGCGATACTTGAACAGAAGCACTATTTGTCAGAGTATAAGATATTAGAGCTAGAATCTAATAATGCTATGATCAAAGTTCTGATTAAAGAAGAAACAACTAAACGAATGAGAATAGAGGATGCATGGCTAAAAGCCGCATGACGCATTGATATTGTAGAAAAAGACGTTCGATCCAATAAATCCAAAATAGATGAAATAGATTTCACTTTTTGGACAGCAATTGGTAGAATCCAACATCGAGTTCGGAATTACTCTGTGCAGAGCGGTCAACCCCAATTCGATATGGATCGGAGAGTAATGATTCAAATCATGGATCAGGAATGCGATGAAGCAATTAATGGTGGAATGTCCTCTATAGCAAAGTCAAGTCTAACTGGGATGGTGACGCCAAAGAATGTCCCAAACAAGTCAAAATCGATAATTTAAAAGAGAGCATTTTTTTGTGACAAGGAACACGAATGAAGTTATCACGGGTTAGTTAATTATAAATTCTTGCAAAGTCTATACCTTATTAGATACCGGTTCTACCCATTCTTTTATCTCTCTTGTTTGCGCTCAATGTTTAAATTTGACCGGAGAAATTAGACTTTGACTTATTGGTTGAAACTTCAATAGTAGAAACCTTCGTTACCTCCACTGTTTATAGATCTTGTTGATTCAAATCGACACTTTTACGTTACCTATCTATCTTATCTCTTTGAAAATACTTGCCTTTGATGTGATTTTTGGAATCGATTGGTTAACTACTCATCAAGCTTTTTGTAAGGTTGTTAGCTTCATATTCCTAACCAACCTGTTATGCGAATTCAAGCAACCAAACCACTAAAGTCAATCACTGTTATATTAAGCCATAAGTAAAGAGCCCTGAGCCTTTCGCTGGTGACTTCCTTGTGTGGAATGCACTGAAGCCGAACTTTCCGTAGGGGACGTTGTGAATAACGGTGGCAAGTTGATAGGTATCAATGTGACGTGCTATCCAAGTCTTGGATGAGAGTCACAATTTTGAATGATATTTCTATTGTTAATAAATTTCCTGACGTATTCTTGAAGACTTCTTAGCCTACCCTAGAGCGTGAAATCGAATTTTGTATTGACCCCAGTACTAAACCCATTTCTAAAACCCTCAAATATTTCTTTACCTAAAACGATCGTATAATGTGCCAAAGACATTGGCTCGAGCTGTTGAAGATTACGATCGTACCATTCAATACCATCGTGGGAAAAATGAACGTGGTAGCTGATGCGTTGAGTAGAAGATCGTATGCGTTTACAAGTGCGATGTTGTTAACCCAAAGACCCATCTAGTATAACTTACAAATGATGAAGATAGAGTTAAAGACTCTAGGGACCCACGTGAAGATAACGAATATACGAGTAGATTAAAGTCGCTCAAGCTACACACCCGAATCTAAAGAATTTGAAGAAAAGGTTCAAGAGGGCGTTATTCTAGAAGCAAGAATCGATGAAGAGAGGAAATCTCAACCCTCGATTTTATTGACCCATTTGAAATCCTTGATCGAGTAGGAACTGTGGCCTATAGACTCGTTTTACCGCCAAGTATGTAGCGTGTTCAGAACGTTTTTTTTACGTATCGATGTTACGTAAATATTAGGGCTGAGCAAGTAACCAAATCGGAACTGAAACCGCACCAAAAACCGCATGAACCGCACCAATTAAAACCGCACCAACGGTTCCGGCGTATGTTGTAATAACCCGAGATTTTCTATATAAAATAAATAAGAAATTTGTGTATAAATTTTTTTTTATTTAATGACGAGACTAAGTGTCAAGTAAAGTGAACGATAAATGCGAATATATTTATTACTTGAAAAATTAGAAATAATTTTGGAATTATTAATTACCACAAATTATATGGTAATAAATTTACGTAAGTAGAAATATTTTTATTAATTATTTTCCATGAAAACATGATTGGAAATAATATATGAAGTGATAATTAGATTTATATAATAAATATTTTATTATATGAATTGTTGAGAATATTTAAGTTAATTATTTTAACTTGATTATTGATCTTTGTGTACGAAGAATAAGTCGGATATGTCCAAACCTGGATTGGGATTGTGATCAAGAGATGAGAATAATAATATTATATTATTTATATAATGATTTTCTGATACCATAATTATGTAATTTGTATATGTGAAATGTGAGATAATATTGATAAATGATTACCAATTAGGTCATAGCATATTACCGTCTTTGTGAAACCCTAATTATTATAACCCTAAGCTAGGTTGAAGTTAGAAGCATACTTGATGTGTTAGTAACATACACGAGATAATTAAAGAATCCTAATGGTCAATTAGAAACCCAATTGATGACGTTAAGAAACTCTAATTATAGAACCCTAAATTTTTTATAGAAAACCCTAATTTTAATTCTGGAGTTTAATTTCGATGTTATTGTATAAGTGTTTTAATTTTACAAAGGATGGAAGTTAATTGGTAAATTATAAGAATTAAATCTAGTGATTAAATATTACATTTAATTGCCCTATAAATAGATTAAAGAGGGTTAACATTATTTTGCACACCTAAAATTTTCCAAAGCTTCTAGCTATACTCTCTCAAGCTCTTAGCTACAAAATTATCTTGCCCATACACTCTTAAACAAAGCCCAACCATCACCCATAACAAATCAGAAGCAAGAATCAAGAATTTTTGGTAAAAAAGGTATAAGAACACTAAACCTAGAAATCCTTTGATTCGATGTTATTTGATGCAATTGATTGTTTAAAGTTGTGTAATAAGATGTTAATTGATGATATGGGTTGATAAATCAAAGACCCATAACATCAAAGTACACGAATTTGAAGATTTAAGAAATCTGGAAAATTTCATTTCTGTGATTTTTCGTCAAATGTCAGAGCTTATAGATCTTTGATCGATCATGATTTTTGTTGTTTTTAAGTTGTTATGTGGCCTTTAATCTGCAAAAAGAATCAAGTCCATATCATGTATAGATTAGAAGTTATAGATGGTCAAACATGGTTGACCGATCATTATAAACTGTTTTTGGGCAGTTTGTAATGGGGGCATTCTCGTCCACTTTTTATGCTTTAAAAGGTCTGAAATTTTGATATATTGTAGTACACTGAATAAGCTTTCCATAGACTCCGAAACGGACTAAATCCGATATCGGAGGAGAGAGTTATGACATTTCAAAGTAGTAGTGTCAAAGCTGCATCCAACAAGTGCAGTGCGATCCACTTGAACGGAATTTTTATGGGCTGATGTGTTCGGAATTTGGAAACAAGTCAGTAGGGAAGAGTTGTAGTCTCGGAAGATAGCTTCACGTGGGCTCAAGAATAAATCTAAAAATGTTTTAAAGCGAAAGAGTTATGGTATTTTAGCGAAAGAGGTAAATCTGGGAAATAGATAAAAGCAGTTTATGAGTGGACATTTTGGGGTACATTTTGAAGGCTTCCTAAGAGGTCCGAAATTACTGGGTTATATTTTTTAAAAATACTCTGGTATACCATGTATAACATATCCAAAGTTGGGAATTTTCTGATAAATGAGCAAGGCGTAAGAAAATCGCAAAGTGAGCTATTGAAAGATTAGTTTAAACCAAGTCCCACATCGACTAAATTGAGAACTTCACCATTTTCTAAACCTATAAATAGAAGGGCTTGGCCTTTGTTTCATTCACCAACAATAAGGCCTCCAATTTTTGAGAAAGGCTTTGTTGTGGGATGACTTTTTATAAAGATCTCCTTAGTTAAATTTTGGCGTGGAAGTACGTATTCAGTTTGTGGAATTTGTATTTTTGGGTATGTTTCTTATTTAATTTTTGTAATGTTATTATTTTTAATTGTTAGTTAAGTTTGAATTTTTGAAGTTTAGTTAGTATTGTTAATAAACTAGTTAGTTTACTATGTTTATTTTGGCTTGGAATTGATTATGTAAATGAGTTATTTGTGATGAATTTTAATATTTTGTGATGAATTTCATTAATTAATTATTATTAATGATATTAAAGTTATTTAATGATTATATTAAATAATTTAGTTTAAAAATAATTTTAATATTATAAAAATCATTTTAAATGAAAATAAGGTATTTAAAAATATTTTAAGTTATACAATATAACTTTTAATATTTAAATGATAATTTCATTAATAATTAAATATTAATGATATTAAGATAATGTTAATGATATTTAGTTTATTTAATAATTATTATTAAATAAATAGTTTAAAATAGTTTATTTATTTAAAAACCATTTAAAGACTTAAGGATTTAAAAATATTTTAAGTTATAATTAATGACTTTTAATATTTGGATAAATAGTAACATTAATATTTAAATATTAATGGTAATTATTTAAAATGATTTTTATTATTTTAAAATCATTTAAGGGTAATATAAATGTTTTAAAAATAGTTTGAGTTATTATAAATAACTTTTATATTTTAGCAATGGTTTCATTAATAGTTTAGTATTAATTAAACTATTAATGATAATGGAATTGTTTAATGTTTAAATCATTTAATTATGATTAGATATTTGAAAGTTATAATTGGCCAAACTAGTGACTTTGAGAACCGATTATGAAGTTACGAATTTGAAGAAGAACACCTATAGTAATGATTATATCACTATAGGCCCTTTAGTGATGATTTGAATTATTTTAAATTTTTCAATTTACGGAAATTTTGAAAATGATTAAAAATAAGATGTCGATATTCTGAGATGTTGAGGTATAGAATAAGAGTCTTAGACTAGATTATTTACCCGATAAAAGGCATCCGATGCGGCACGACAAATGTCGGACCTTATAAAAGAAAGAAAAAAAGCTCTTGTAAGAGCATGGATGAGATATTTGAAAATGTATAAAAATATTTCAAGTATAGAATAGGAACTAAAAGTATGATCACTTTGTGATTATGTGATTAGACTATGTCTTAATTGTAATAGAGAAGTACTATGTGTTAAGATATATTGTTCTAATCGAGCGAATGATCGATTATTGATAGGTTGTGATAAAGAGATAAAACCTAAGTTGAGATTTGTAATCAAATTGAATCGGCAAGTATCCTACCTTTGCACTTCCTTTATGCAATGGACATGAGTAAGAAGTTTGAATTATTCTATCCTGCATGCATTATGTACTCTTTGATTATCGACATGTTAGCTCAGATATATATTCTGTTCATTGATTTCTATAAATGGTTATACAAGTGTCCCCACTTGGATAATCATGGCATTTATTCACATGTTGATACACCTTTGTCAATTACCCGTATATATATGTCGAATTACATATTATTGTTGAGCAAAATTAAAAACCTTCGGGTTTGGAACTAGACATGTATGAACATCCCTATATGGGAAATTTTGCGCTCAAGGCAGATAGAGTGAGCGATGAATTTCGTTCAAGTTATGTAGTATTGATCAATACAAAGTACAACGGGTCTGATCACCCTCCGTGCCCGTAAGTTGTGACGGTTTGCGAATGGATTTTTGCTAAACCTTTTCGAAAATGAAAAGAATGTTCATAGTATGTTTCTTAAACCCTATTCAAGGGTAGAGCCAGAGCCAAATTTAAAGAATTTGAAAGAGAGTTGTTATGTGAATTTTTTATCAGTACAGATTACTTCACAACTTTCAATTCGTTGTAGAAGTGTTATGTAAGGAGAATACTTATATTCTTTCAGCTTATATATATAATTGCTATTACTTGTTGGGCACTCAAATGCTCACCCTTGCTTAAATTAAATGTTTTCAGTTATGTATAAGCAACCTGAAGGCTCAGGCACGAACAAGGGAAAAAGGGAAGCTGTTCGAATGAGTTATATTATGAGTTAATGGTTATAGTTAGTATTGGTATCTATTCAGGTATGGTATGGAATGTATTTGAAGGTCTCGTGCACAGGAAGTAAACTTTGATGTATGTAAATTAAGTTTGAATGTAATATTATTATTTCATTATTGACTTATAGAAATGGTATCGTGAAGCACCGAGTTGGGTTTCAAGTACACGGATTTGGGGTAAATCACATATGTGGCGCTTTTAGGTGGGTTGAATAACCAAATTTACTTGTTCGGTTTGGTTACTAGCCAAAACCAAACCGCATAAAAACCAAAAACACGCACCATGTGTGTGTATGTATGTATTATCTCTAGTAAATTCTAAAGTTACTTTTCACTTGAACACGCTCAGAGAAAATCCCAGTCTTGCATTGTCATTTTTTCACCAATTGAAAGAAGATGTTAGAGGTTATAGAGTCAAAAATTAAGCAATTGGGTTTTGGAATTTTGAATTTATTTGATGCGTTATTGGAGGGGCTTATAGTTGAGGGGCTCGAGCACTTGATGCATTGGTTAATGTCAATGCTATAATTGTAATAGTCTAATAGATTATTTTTAGTCCTCCCTGCAATATATTTTATTCTATCTTCAGTATATACTTTTAATTTTTGGGGAACTAGATAAACATTCTTGCTTGTTATTGAATAGTCTCCGTTGTTTTATATAGCGCATATTTTAGTTTTAAAGCATGCTTGATATAATTTTCATTGTCGACTTTGTCACTAAGTTAATTGCTCGATGTAAGTTTTATGTTAAATTTTAGTGAATGCTTAAACTTTTTTGTTGTTTCAATTGATTTTGGAACCGAAACCGCACTAATTAAAACCGCACCGCACACTTTAAAACCGCACCGCACCAATCACAAGCGGTTTCGGGTGCGGTTTTGAATTTTTCAAACCGCACCTAAGCGGTTTCAGGTGCGGTTTGGACTTCAAACCGCACCATGCTCACCCCTAGTAAATATGTGGATGACCCGAACCACATTTTTAAATTAGAACTAAACGATATAGCAGAAGATTTAACGTATGAGGAGATACGCGCGTGTTAAAATCTTGGATAAGAAGGATCGTATTCAACACTCAAAGGTTATACCTCAAGAGTTAGAATCTAAAATGAAGTCAAGGTATCATCATCTCTTCGGCATACCAAGTACGTACGTAAATTTCGAGGGAAAAATTTCATAAAGAGGGGAGATTGTGAGACCCCAAATTTTATGAATAAAGATTTAAATTTCTCGAAATATTTTTATTAATATTATGGTGTGGATTTGATATAATGTTATAGTTGTGGGTGATATTTACAAATTTTGCAAAGTATGCAAGTTGTTATAAAATATTCGTTTGGTCAGGGAATATTCTTTTTGTTGGGAATATCCGTACGACGGCACAATCATTGGTGAACCCACAACGGAAGTATTATCGTAGTAAGAAAACGACAAAATTATCTTTTTATAAAATAACGGCGGAAGTGTTACCGTTAAAAGCTGTTGAACTACCGGTAGTAAAAGAAATACGATGTCTGGCGTGGTTGCATAGTAGCACACGGTATTGATTATTGATGCTTACGTGAGAAGTTACTCAGTTATACTCAATTATTTCTATAGTAATTGCTGCATCAAATCTCTCATATTATTGATTCGATTATTATCACAGTATCATCTGCATAATATGATATATTATTAAATCAATAATTGAGACGTCAAAGTTATTCATATTATTATTTGCAATATTGACAATGTCTAGAAGTTCTGTCAAGGAGAGGTTTGGTCATCTAATTGCGCGCCAATAAGGAGAAATCCTTATCGGAAAGCTCCCTCTTTCCTGGGAACGACCTGATTGTTAAATATTGTAAATTATAATATTAATGATGAATAAGTTCGTGATTATTAAAGATGAATTTTATAGTTCCATTGTGTTGGAAATTATTTGTGTTAGTGGAAATCGACACTTGTTTCGATAATAATTGATGTCTGGAGGTTATATTGTTCAATCGGGTATTCGGAGAACTTTTCATGTCGGAGTACTATTCACGAGTTACTATTCATGAGTTACTATTCATGAGTTACTATTCTCGAGTTACTATTCACGAGTTACTATTCACGAGTTACTATTCACGAGTTACTATTAATGAGTTACTATTCACGAGTTACTATTCATGAGTTACTATTCACGGAGTGCTATTCACCCATAAAATATATTTCTTTTCGGTCCAAATCATTTTTTGGTACAATATTATTCCATGAGGAGATGTGCTAATTTTTTAGACCGTTGGTTGAAGTTATAATAGTAAATCAATATGGATCGTTGGTTGAAGATATAATAGTAAATCAATATGGACCGCTGGTGGAAAGTTATAATAGTAAATCAATATAGATCGTTGGTTTAAAGTTTTAATAGTAAATCAGTATGGACCGTTGCTTTAAGTTTTAATAGTAAATCAATATAGATCGTCCGTTTAAAAGTAAATCAATCTGGACCGTTCATGAATTAGTTACTATTCAGTCCATTCTCGTATAAATAGAAGCTCATTCCTTCATTATTTCTTACGAATTCACTGAAACTCTAGAGAGAGAAAATATAGAGAGAGTTCTTCTTCTATAATCTTAAGTGTATTTCTTTAGAGTTTAAGAAAGCTTTGAGTATAGTGCAAGTTTTCTTCGAGTATATCCTCGCCCTACCAGTCGGAATACTCTTCTTTTACGGTAGAGGATATTATGTGTTGTACTCGTAAGGGGTATTCTTTCTTTCTTATTCATTAAGAGAACTTCTGTTATTCCATTCTTTATTATTCTGTTGGAATAACCTGTATACGCGGGATACCCTATACTTGGTGAAATTCTTCTGTTATTACATTCTTATTATTCTATTGGAATAACCTGTTTATGTGAAGTACCGCATACATGGTGAAATTCTTCTAATATTTTGTTCTTTATTATTCTGTCGGAATATCACATGCATGCGTTTATTGGGACTGGTTCCATTATTTATTATTACGTTTAATATATCACATGCTTATGCGTTCTGTAGAACCTAGTTCCATTATTTATTATTTTGTCGGAATATCCTGTCTGTGCGTTTACGACGGACCTGGTTCCATTATTTATTATTCTGTTGGGAATAACTTGTCGGTGCAGTCTATCGCATGCATGGTTTTGTTATTCCATTCTTTATTATTCTATTGGAATAACCTGTCTATGTGGATTACCACATACATGGTGAATGATCCTGTGTATTCATTCCTTATTAAATTATGGAAATGATCAGTATACGTGGATTACCTCATGGCGGGTGAAAATCCATTTGCAGTTTCATATATTATATTATACTCAGTTGGTTAAAGCTTTGGCTTCTATACTCCATGAAATTAGTGGAATATCCTTGATATTTGCACTTCATCCAGTATCTTTTCATGGAAATATTCTTCCGAGCATTCTTGAATTTTTTTTGCATAAAGCAAAGATCATGTTGACAATTTAGACGTTATTGAGTTCAGGATAAATTAACTTATAAATCTTTAAAATTTATTCTTGAACTTGTTTTATTGAATTGTCATTATCCTCATGCTTATATTATGTTGAAAGTCATCTTTGGCTTACGCGCATAGATGGACTTGGTATGATTATGACCAGGGATTATTCGGTATAATCATGACCGTAATGTGACGAATGATGTGGTAAAAGTCCTCATTGGCGTGTAGTTCATTGGTGGACAGTTGTTGGTATGATTATGACCAGGGATTATTCGGTATAGTCATGACCATTGATGATTACATGAATATCCTTGGCCGTGGAGCAGCGACGATTCGATTTTATTTATTAAGCTGAGTCTCAGCAATAAAAGTGATGAAAAATCTTTTAAATCATAGAAGATAGTAGATTTTATTCTCTACTTGACTCTTCTAATGGATTGCTTGTTCCGTTGTAGTTAATCTTGATGTTTATTATATTTTATCAGTTTAACACCTTTGAAGGCTAATGATAATTTATTCTGCATTATCTTAGTCATAATATTTTTTACTGGGCTAGTTGAGCTCACCATTTCTTTCACTGTTCTCTTCAGGAAATGAGAACGTAGTTGGGACTAGTCGAGGAACAGAGTGATGATCCTAGATGGTGCATTAGTAGTCCTCACTATTATGTGAAATAGTGTGATAAAAATGTAATGAGGACTCCATTGAGTGTGGATATTGTCTAGATGACAATATTTGTATTAAAACTCACAGCCTATATTTTGTCGTATTTTACACGACTGTTGTATAAGTAAGTTGTATTTGTATTCAGTACCTTGTATCTGGCGACTCAAGATGGGTGATGTATACCTGTTTTGGGAGCGTCACAATATTATCTAGACATAATAAGTAATAAATCTAACATATAATATTTTAATATTTATGTCGAGGATGTTCACCATAATATTATATTAAAATAAACTTGCATGAACCATGCATAATTTATGGGAACATTATATATATATGAAGAATACATGAAGTTTAATCCATAAGACATGATTTCGAAGTGATTGAAACAAAATACATGACATGTTATAAAGCAGTATAACATGTTTGAATAAAGTAGTATAACGTGCTTTAATATTATGTTATGCGAGAACAGTAATATGACTATTCTAAATTATGCGAAATTATAATTATATATCTATGCAAGAATTATATATATGTTTCAATATTCTGAAACATGATTTCGTTCAAGAGTTTTTGCAGAATTAAAATTTTGGTATAATAACGTAATTAATTTATTTTATGCAATAGTGTAACTGAAACAACCCAGGTCAAATCCCGAGTCCGGAACAAATCTCGGGTCAAATCTCAAGTCCGAATCGAATCAAATCCATCAAAATAAGGCCTCAAACTACTGGTCCAATAATATCTTCTTGGGTTATCTTAGCCCACCACAGGCTCCCAAAAGGTCATGACTTGAAGGTACTATTGGTAGTAACTTATTTCCTTATATGCAGATAAATTTTTCCCCTATCTTTGGATGTGGGACTGGGGTGTTCCAGTAACCATGCTCTTATACCAGATGTTAGATAAATTATATCGGAACGTGCTATTACATAGAATGAAATAATTATTTAATTAGATACTTACATGAATTGAATTTCTAACTGTTTTATTTATAGAATAGCTAAGGGTCATAACTGTCCATCAAGATTATGAAACCCTAGGGCCCATTATGCCAAATAATATTAGGAATATTATTTATAGGTCACATAATTAATTATCAAACTCATTAATACAATATGTAAGCCCAATAATTACATAAATAGTAGAGGCCACATAAAGAATAAAACATTCTAACAGGAAAATAATAATACTTGTTCCTTCCCATTATATATGATGTTTAAGACACAATTACACATTAAGAAGTTTCATTAATATTAATGTTAAGTAATTAATATTAGTCTGACTTTCTCTCAATTACTCTATCTTATAGATTTTTTAAAGACAACACAAAAAATGATTAAATTTTTTTCTTTTAAATATATGTAAAACAATTTATATTATAAAATTTTTATTTTTATTAAAAAAAACGTAATGTATAATGGAAAGGAAGTAGTAACTTTTAATTCAGTTTCACATTATCAATTGAACATAATGTTGATTTCCCCTCTACAAAAATGGTAAACCACTTGACTTCCTCAATTATGACAATACACGATTAAGGCTGTAAGATGAGTAAATAATTCGAGTTCGATTCGTACTTGCTTGACTAAAAGTTTGATTTGCATTTGACTTGTAATATAAATAATTCAAATATTAGCAAATTTTAAAATTCGATAAATTACTCGAAACTCTTCAAATTATAATTTTCTATTGATACTTAGATCATATTAGTTCGAAAAGTTCAAACTGTTCGGGTTCGAGCTCGATTTGAGATCGTGTTCGACTCGGTAGCTAAACAAGTCACAATCAAATCTTATTTTATACTCAATAAATTTTGTGAAACAAATTTAAACAACTCAATACTCGACACGACTCGATTAATTTCCACGACCAATGAAAATAATGGCATTAATACATTTCTTTTCTTTCTTTTTCTGCAATTGATCATTTGGTAAAGACAAATGACCAATGAATTTGGTCAAGGTAGATGACCAATGAATACACTATTACTAATTTGCAGTTTTTGAACTGCT
This sequence comes from Panax ginseng, assembly GCA_020205605.1. Lineage (NCBI taxonomy): Eukaryota > Viridiplantae > Streptophyta > Magnoliopsida > Apiales > Araliaceae > Panax > Panax ginseng. The sequence continues at coordinate 77,216,252 of CM035142.1, read as the reverse complement.
ATATGGATTAGAAGTGTAAACGGATATATACGGATTCAAATACAGTAGTATTTGTATCTGTTTATTTGCGGATACGTTTAAACCGAATATGAATAATATCTGGGTTTTTTTGAATACGAATAATATCCGTGTTTTTTTGTGACAACCCCAAAATAGGTCCATTTCACCCAACCTATTCTGAGTCGCCAAATACATGGTACAGAAAACAACTAAAACTTTATTACAACAATTTTTGTGCAAAATACAACAACACATATGTTGTGAGTTTTAATACAAATATATACCAACTGTGGCTCTCATCCCAACCTTGGATAGCACGTCACAATGGGACCTTACATAAAGGTATAGTCAAAAAATGTTTTAGAAATTAGAATCTTTGGGAAGTGCTCAAGGAAACCTTCGTACATGGGAGGCCATGCGTTTAGGTTATTATAGATATCATATGTCCACAGAATTATCCTTGATTGACCCAATAGACCCCAAAGAAAAATGAGAAGATTACTATTATATTCTTTCCAATGGTGAGTCTTCTCTTGACATATCATTATCTCCACTGTCTCTAATTGAGAATTATACTTCAAATAAACACCAAGATTATATAGGTAGTGCTTGTAGATATACTCAGTAAGTGGATGTGCACAACCCTGTCTTATGATAACACGAGATTGTATGTTATTAGACATCTTGTATGATAGTGGCAAAACACACTTCCAACGTTAGGTTCGCCTCACCCTATTTGATTCACCAAATATAACTACTAAATGATGACCACCGTTCTATTCCCCTATTACCCCCACTCGACCAAGCTACACTCTTATTACCTGAAAGGAATTGTGAAACAGAAGGGTGAACACAACTAGCCCAGTAAAGAATATCATGACTAAAGATAATTAAATTATCAATAGCCTTTATCAGTAATAAATCAGAGATTTAGAACATATGGTAGATGATAAAACTTTTCAACCATAGTTGCAGCGGAACGAGCAATCCATTAAAAGAGTCAAATAGACCATAAAGTCTATTATCTCTCCATGTTAAAAATCCACCAACAATGTTTTATCCTTGTAACATCACTCAACAGTTCCTTTCCACAATCATATGAATAATTCATAATTATAATTGTGATTCTAAATTCCTCTTTGCACCCAGGACGAAGATAATTTTCATCACCTGTCTTTACCTGAAACATCAAAGATCATGGTTATACCAAATCACAGTTCATGTTCATAATCATACTAATAAGTTCATCTTTGCACTACGGGCCAAAGATATTCATTATCATTTCATCTTTGCACTACAGACCAAAGATATTCAACAACAGGTCATCTTTGCACTACGCAACAGGTCATCTTTGCACTACGGGCCAAAGATATTCAATAACATGTCATCTTTGCACTACGGGCCAAAGATATTCATCAATAATTCATCTTTGCACTACATGCCAAAGAAATTAATATTTCAGAAAAATATATAATTATTTCAGAATTTATATAAACAATAATTATAACCATGTTGATCAATTCACCTTTGCACTTAAGCTAAAGATATTCAATTATAAATTCAATGGTCATGATCATATCAGTCAACAATAATTTGGTCAGAAAAAGAAACCAATTTTGTCGTGAATAGTAACTCATGAATAGTAACTCGTGAATAGTAACTCATGAATAGTAACCTCGACATGAAAAAGGATAGAAATTCCACAATAAAATCCATACCAATATTTTGATATAATGATATTAAAAGAATAACATTTCTTAAATTTATAAACAATTTATTTTAATTGTTTACACTTTACTAAATAATGCATTTAATCATCCTAAAATGCCAAACTCAGAAGATTTCATCACCAATAACCAAAACCCTCATCAAAAATCTGAATATACCTCATATAGGATTCTCAAGCCATAAAATCCTATTTTCCAATTTTCTTACTTCACATAACATATTTAATTCATTTACTCATAACTAGTCTATTTTCATGAAAAATACAAAATCAGTACAAACAAATTTTCTTTTTTCGGGATTTAGCGAATATAGTTTCATATTGAATATATATTTTTCTCTTAATTTTTAAAATTCATTTACTATTTTTATATGGCCAAAACAAATTAATATTTAGACATTTATTAAGTCGTACTTTTATCCAAAATTTCTGAGTATACTTACATTATATACATGTACTCCCAATAACAATTTCAACAATTTTGGAGTTAACCGCAAGGAGTTATAAGGGTTTACTTTTAAAATAGTCTTTTCTCATAAAATTCATAACTCCTAATTTATACATCCAAAAATCGCCATTTTTGGACACAATCAAGAAAACTCATCAAATTATCATTTCAAATTTTTCCAGAATTTTTGAAGGTCAAAAAAGTTACGAAACTGAAAAACATAACAACCCTTAAAATCCCTTACCTCAAAATAGCAGTATTTCTGACTGGAATATCGGATGTAAATCCGAAGGAAACTTCCACTAAATAGCAACTCTCAAAGTATCTAAATACTCACAAAAATACGCTCGATCATATAGAGAGAAAGAAAACTTGTTTCTGGTGTGATTTTCAATTCTAACATAAGCACTTATTTATAAGAAAATGCTAGAACGTCATAAAATACTAAAATAATAAAATAATATATTTACTTATTTTTCCATCCACGCCCACAACTTTTGAATGGCTGAGCATGCCATCCTTGAAAAACTTTCAGCCACATGTTTTTAAACAAAAGTGGGTCCTACCCATAAATTTAATAAAAATCATTTTATTTTTCGAAACTTCAGTAATTCATAGAAAATAGTCCGTTTATCAGAAAAATACGAATTTTATATCCATTCCACACGAAATCGAATTCTCTACAACTTTGTAGCTTTAAGGTTTTCCAAATTCTGGATAAAAATATCCGAAATCCACAAACGGATAATTTTTAGCACCTTTTAAATTCATAACAAATCATGCGTTAATTTTTAACAGTTTAAAATTTGTGGACATATAATAAACTTATATATGTATAACATATCCAAAAATCACAATGATCCAGCTATTTGGGATTAAAATTATAACTCACCTTAATAGAGCTTTAAGAACACCGATTTGATATTTTAATACCTCTAATACGATAAAATACTGATAGAACACCTCAACATTAATTCCTTCATTTATAACCACATAAATAAATCCATCATTTATATCCACATCAAATAAATATTTCCTTATCATATAAATTAATAATTAATTATTCACAAATAATATTACAGAATCACAATAATGACAATGAGTGCAGGTTCCGAGAAAGAGGGGCTTTCCAGAAGGATTTCTCCTTCATGCGGCGAGCAATTAGGTGACCAAACCTCTCCTTGACAGAACTTTCTAGACATTGTCAATAATGTTATCTAATAATATTATTCAAATAATATGAATTATTGATCTGATAATGGAAAATACTGTGCAGTGACAATTATTGAACAACAATAATATAAAATATCAACATAACAATTATTGAATCAATAAAATAAAATATTGAACAGTAATTACTGTAAAAATTATTGAGTAGTGCTGTGACGCCCCCAAAATAGGTATACATCACCCATTCTAAGTCGCCAAATACATGGTACAAAAATAAATACAACTTTAGTAATACAATTACCGTGCAAAATACGACAACACATATACTGTGAGTTTGAATACTAATATTCTCTACTAGAGAGTATACAAACTCAAAAGGAGTCCTCATTACAATTATTATCACTCTATTTTATAAAATAGTGAGGACTCGCTAACAATTAATTATTTGAAAATATCACTCCGCACTTTTCATTAGTTCCCATTATATTCTCGCCTCCCGAGAAAAATGGAACAAAAAAGGGTGAGCTCAACTAGCCCAAGTAAAGAATATTATGACTAAGATAATATACAACAAATTATCATTAGTCTTCAACAGGAGAATCGATAAAATATAATAGACAACAAGTTTTAGATCAACAACCTCGCAAAGTGAAGCAAAGAATCCATTAGGAGAGTCAAGTAGAGAAAGAATTCTACTATCTTCTAAGATTTAAAAGTCCATCATCAATATGTTATCCTGTAACATCAATCAATATACATCTTGAATCAAATATTCATCTTTTGCACCACAGCCAAAGATATTCATTTGTATCACCAGGTTGGTCATGTTCATCTCAACACATGTTCATCTTTGCACCACGTGCAAAGATATTCATTAGGTAATCATTCATCTTTGCACTCTGAGCCAAAGATATTCATTTGTATCATCGATTAGGACCGAGGATGATGAAAAATATTTTAAAGAAAACGAATCCAGTGAGATAAAAGATCAAATACTAAGGATTCGTATTATAGTTTATCCAAGTTCAATAACATTCCGAAATAACCAATTTTGAAGGAAAATTCAAAAATAATGATCAAAACATGGATACAATCAAAGATAGTAACCATAATAGACAACTTGGACAAAAATAAGAAAATTTCATTTTTCGGTGAATAGTGTCGTATTCGTCAATAGTGCCATATACGTGAATAGTACCATATACGTGAATAGTAACCCCGACACAAAAAATTCCAAATTTGATAAAAAGTTCATACCAACATTTCGGTATAATGATATTGAAGAAAATATCATTTTAAGAAGAATATAACACCCCTTACCTCGCAAAGACAGTACTTCTGACTGGAATACTGGATATAGTGCTGAAGGAACTTGCACCGTATAGTAACACTCAAAGTATCAAAATACTCACAAGAATACACTCGATAATATAGAGAGAGAAAGAGAGAAAACTTATGTTTCTGGTGTGATTTTCATTTCTAACTTAGCCCTCTATTTATAGGAAAATGTTAGCACGCCGAAGCAGACTTGACCTGCTACCTGATGGCTTTACCTGCTACTATTGCCACCCACCACATTTGAAACAAAATTCAGCACATTTCTTCACCAACTAAAAGTGGGGCCCACCAATTCTAGAATTTTCCACCAAAATGACAAATTTTGCAACTTCAACAATTTCTGAACCAGTCATCTCGTAAAATTTATAACAAATCATACGTTCATTTTTAACGGTTCAAAATTTGGGGACATATACTCAAATTATATATGTATAACATATTCAAAAATTACCACGATCCAACGGTCGGATTAAAAATTATAACCCCCGTAATATATCTCAAAAACCCTGATTTGATTTTTAATACCTCCATTCCGACATAATACTGATAAAACACCTCAACATTAACTCCTTCATTTTTAACCACAATAAATATATCCAACATTATATCCATATAAAATAAATATTTCCTTATCATATGAATCAAGAATTAATTATTCACAAATAATATTACAGAATCACATTTATGACAAACCAGTAGTTCTCCGGAAAGAGGGGGCTTTCCGATAAGGATTTCTCTCTCTTCTTGCGGCGCAATTAGGTGACCAAACCTCTCCTTGATGTAACTTTCTAGACATTGCCAATAATGCTATCTAATAATATTATTCCAAATAATATGAATTATTGATCTGATAATGGAGATGATGTGCAGTGACAATTATTGAAACAACAATAATATAAATATCAACATAGCAATTATTGAATCAATAAAATAAAATATTGAGCAAGAACTCATCGTGACAATTATTGAGTAGTGCCTTCTTACGTAAGGATCAATAATTCAACAATATTGTGTAATACCTGCAAGCTCTTTGTGCAACAATGCGACATCGTGTATTTTAACCACCGGTATTCCAACAGTTGTTAGCAGTAATAACTACGTCGTTATTCAATTTTTCATTTTTTTCATCGACAGGTTATCCGTTATGGGGCCCACAATGGTTTGACCGTGCATTTAATATTCCCCAAGCGAAAGAATATTCCACGACCAAACGAATAATCCCCGACAACAATGAATATTTTATAACCACTTGCTTATTTTGTAAATTTGCACATTTCGCCCATAACCAAAGTATTATATCAAATTAACATCTTATTATTCACAATAATAATTAGAGAAAATTCGATTTTATTCATTAAAAAAATTGGGGTCTTACAAGTGTCTTCTTATGTGAGAATCAATAATTCAAAAATACTGTGCAATACCGTGTGCTATTGTGCAACGACGTGTATTACTTTCCTTTACCCACCGGGTATTCCAACAGTGTTAACGGTAACGATTACACCGTTATTTATAAAAACTCAAATTTGGTCGGTGTCGTTGTTCACCTGAGGATTGTTGCCATCCTGATGCACATTATCCTGGGTATTGATTGTTGGTGACTCAACAGTCTCATATGCTTCATTGCTTATCACAACATTTTCAGATGCCATTTTCAAACACTGTTACAAAACAAGGGTTAATTGACATATCACATATTATCCCTATACTCGATGACCAAATAAATACCAAATAAACTTAGTCAGTCATACTTAGCGAAGGAATTCCCCGTCCTCCCTCCTAGTTCTTGTCTCACACCTCACCAGGATCATATCCCTAAGCTTTTTGATACCAATGTGACTCCCCAAAACAGTATACATCACCCATTCTAAGTCGCCAAATACATGGTACAAAAACAAATACAACTTTAGTAATACAATTGCCGTGCAAAATACGACAACACATATACTGTGAGTTTGAATACTAATATTCTCTACTAGAGAGTATACAAACTCAAAAGGAGTCCTCATTACAATTATTATCACAGTATTTTATAAAATAGTGAGGACTGCTAACACCACTGACTGAAAACATCACTCCGCACCCCGACTAGTTCCCGCTATATTCTCGCCTCCTGAGAAAAATGGAACAAAAAGGGTGAGCTCAACTAGCCCAGTAAAGAATATTATGACTAAGATAATTTACAACAAATTATCATTAGTCTTCAACAGGGAGAATCTAATAAAATATAATAGACAACAAGTTTTAGATCAACAACTGCAGCGAAAACAGCAATCCATTAGAAGAGTCAAGTAGAGAAAGAATTCTACTATCTTCTAAGATTTAAAAGTACATCATCAATATTTTATCCCTATAACATCAATCAATATACATCTTGAATCAAATATTCATCTTTGCACTACAGGCCAAAGATATTCATTTGTATCACCAGTTGGTCATGTTCATCTCAACACATGTTCATCTTTGCACTACGTGCCAAAGATATTCATTAGGTAATCATTCATCTTTGCACTACAGGCCAAAGATATTCATTTGTATCATCATTTAGGACTGAGGATGATGAAAAATATTTTAAAGAAAACGAATCCAGTGAGATAAAAGATCAAATACTAAGGATTCGTATTATAGTTTATCCAAGTTCAATAACATTCCGAAATAACCAATTTTGAAGCAAAATTCAAAAATAATGATCAAAACATGGATACAATCAAAGATAGTAACCATAATAGACAACTTGGATAAAAAGAAGAAAATTTCATTTTTCGGTGAATAATGCCGTATTCGTGAATAGTGCCGTATACGTGAATAGTAACCCCGACACAAAAAGTTCCAAATTTGATAAAAAGTTTATACCAACATTTCGGTATAATGATATTGAAGAGAATATCATTTTAAGAAGAATATAACACCCCTTACCTCGCAAAGACAGCACTTCTGACTGGAATACTAGATATAGTGCTAAAGGAACTTGCACCGTATAGCAACACTCAAAGTATCAAAATACTCACAAGAATACACTCGATAATATAGAGAGAGAAAGAGAGAAAACTTATGTTTCTGGTGTGATTTTCAATTCTAACTTAGCCCTTTATTTATAGGAAAATGTTAGCACACCGAAGCAGACTTGACTTGCTACCTGATGGCTTTAGCTGCTACTATTTCCACCCACCACATTTGAAATAAAATTCAGCACATTTCTTCACCAACCAAAAGTGGGGCCTACCAATTCTAGAATTTTCCATCAAAATGACAAATTTCGCAACTTCAATAATTTCTGAACCAGTTACCTCGTAAAATTTATAACAAATCATACGTTCATTTTTAACGGTTCAAAATTTGTGGACATATACTCAACTTATATATGTATAACATATTCAAAAATTACCACGATCCAACGATCGGATTAAAAATTATAACCCCCGTAATATATCTCAAAAACCCTGATTTGATTTTTAATACCTCCATTCCGACAAAATACTGATAAAACACCTCAATATTAACTCCTTCATTTTTAACCACAATAAATATATCCAACAGTTATATCCACATAAAATAAATATTTCCTTATCATATGAATCAATAATTAATTATTCATAAATAATATTACTGAATCACATTTATGACAACCAAAGCCGCTCCTCAGAAAGAGGGGCTTTCAGATAAGGATTTCTCCTCATCGTGGCGCTGCAATTAGGTGACCAAACCTCTCCTTGATGTAACTTTCTAGACATTGCCAATAATGCTATCTAATAATATTATTTCAAATAATATGAATTATTGATCCGATAATGGAGATGATGTGCAGTGACAATTATTGAAACAACAATAATATAAATATCAACATAGCAATTATTGAATCAATAAAATAAAATATTGAGCAAGAACTCATCTGTGACAATTATTGAGTAGTGCCTTCTACGTAAGGATCAATAATTCAACAATCTTACTGTAATACCGCAGTGTCTTCTTTGTTGCAACAACGCCAGACATCTTGTATTTTAACCACCGGGTATTCCAACAAAGGTTAATTCAGTAACAACTACGCTAGTTATTCAATTTGTCATTTTATTCATCCATGTTATTCATTATGGGGCCCACAAATTGTTGCAAATTGCATTGCATTTAATATTCCCCGACAAAAAGAATATTCCACGACCAAACGAATATTCCCCGACAACAATGAATATTTTATAACCACTTGCTTATTTTGCGAAATTTGAACATTTCACCCATAACCAAAGTATTATATCAAATTAACACCTTATTATTCACAATAATAATTAGAGAAAATTCGATTTTATTCATTAAAAAAATTGGGGTCTTACAACCTCCCCTCCTTATGAAATTTCATCCTCAAAATTGACTTACGTACCTGGTATTTCGAAAAGGTGAGGATACCTCGCTTTCAATTCTGATTCCAAATCCCAGTTCATTTCTTTAATAGCATGGTTCCTCCACAAAACCTTAACTTGAGGTATAACCTTTGTGCATAGGACATATTCTTTCCTATCCAAGATCTTGACACGTACCTCCTCGTACGTTAAATCTTCGGCTATCTCGTCTGGTTCTAACACAATAATATGATTCGGGTCGTCCACATATTTACGTAACATCGATACGTGAAAAACGTTATAAACACGCGACATACTTAGCGTTAAGGCAAGTCTATAGGCCACAGTTCCTACTCGATCGAGGATTTCAACTAAATCGAAGGCTTGAGCTTTCTTCTCTTCATCGACTCTTACTTCTAGAATAATGCATTCTTGCACCTTCTTCTTCGTATTCATCAGCTTCAGGTCTATAGCTTGAGCAACTTTAACTTTATCGTCGGTTCTAATCGTATATTTATTATCTTCACGTAGGTTTGTATATTCGCACTTGTAAATGCATACCATCTCCTGCTCAACCCGTCAGCTACCACATTCATTTTTCCCACGATGGTATTGAATGGTATAATCATAATCTTCAACAGCTCGAGCCAACATCTTTGGCGCATGTTACGTTCGTTTTGGGTGAAGAAAATATTTTAGGGTTTAAGAAATGGGTTTTGTACTGGGGTCAATACAAAATTTGATTTCACGCTCTAGGGTAGGCTAAGAAGTCTTTAAGAATACATCAGGAAATTTATTAACAATAGAAATATCATTCAAAACTGTGACTCTCATCCAAGACTTGGATAGCACATGTAATGAAGGTTTCTCCTAACTGAGTTTCAACCAATAAGTCAAAATCTAAATTCTTGAGTCGATTTAAGCGTTGAGCTTAAAGCAAGAGAGATAAAAGAATGGGTAGAAACCCAGATCTAATAAGGTATAGACTTCAATAAAATTTATAATTAACTAACCAAGCTAACTTCGTCACTCGCTTTTGAGAAGTCACGAAAAACGCTTCTTCCTGAAACCCACCGACTTCGCTTTTGTCCGTATCCTCTTTTGGTGCCACCGTCCCAATTGGACTTAATTTCGCTCTGAAGACAAAAATCGAGTTATGTGACCGTCTTTTCCACAACTAAAACATTTCTTGGAAATCTGTGAACAGTTTGGACTTATATGTCCCTCCTCTCCGCATCTGTAGCATCTAACTGACGGTCGTTCTCCTCCCCTACAATTTGTTGCTTGTCTTTTGTGTTGGCCGACGTCTTCCGTCATCGTTAAATCTTCTCTCTTGAAATTTCAACTTGAATCATTTCTTCTATTATCTTGGCCATGATTACCACCGAAGTGGTTATCATTTTTCGGCATGATAATTTCCTCCACGATGGTTATCATTGTTCACGATGGATCAGTTTTGCCGTCTGATTATTATCGTGTTGTTTTCGTTATCCTTCGGTTACAAGGTGCTCATTATCGCGTTCCACTAATCGAGCCCTATTCACAACATCCCGAATATAAACAAAGTTTGTGAGAAATGAGGTATTGACGATTTCGGGTTTCAAACCTCGCAGAAACATTCGTGTCATTCGTTCCTCATTATCAACCAAATGGGATGCAAATCGGGATAACTCCGCAAACTTAGCTTTCATCGCAACACGTTCATATTGTTTTGCTCCAGCTTGATGAACTCAACCTCCTTCATGTGATGAATACTTTCGGGAAAGTACTTGTCGTTGAGCAATTCTTGGAAATTCTCCCAAGACATCTTCAGTACGGCATATTGAGTACGCTTTACCGATTCCCACCGAAGAATCGCCTCTCCTCATAACATAAAGGTGGCAAAGGAACCTTTGCTTCCTCAAACATCCCAAGACATCAAATATCTTGGTGATCTGCTTTAACCACGTCTCTGCCGTAAGTGGTTCTGGCATTCCCAAAAACTCTGGTGGTCCCAGCTCCTTGAACTGCTTAGCGGTGACCAACCGTGGGTTGCAATTGTTTCCACCTACATTATGAACAGGAGTCTCTCTCGTTTGGTGTTGCATGAATTCTAAAAACCTCCTAAACGTACTGTCGTTCATTATTTGGTCGGTGTCGTTGTTCACCTGAGGATTGTTGCCATCCTGATGCACATTATCCTGGGTATTGATTGTTGGTGAATAGTACCGTATACGTGAATAGTAACCCCGACACAAAAAGTTCCAAATTTGATAAAAAGTTTATACCAACATTTCGGTATAATGATATTGAAGAAAATATCATTTTAAGAAGAATATAACACCCCTTACCTCGCAAAGACAATTGATTTCCGACCGAATCTGGATATAGTCTTTCAAGGAACTTGCACCGTATAGCAACACTCAAAGTATCAAAATACTCACAAGAATACACTCGATAATATAGAGAAAGAAAGAGAGAAAACTTATGCTTCTGGTGTGATTTTTTCAATTCTAACTTAGCCCTCTATATATAGGAAAAAGTTAGCACGCCGAAGCAGACTTGACATGCTACCTGATGGCTTTACCTGCTACTATTGCCACCCACCACATTTGAAATAAAATTCAGCACATTTCTTCACCAACCAAAAGTGGGGCCCACCGATTCTAAAATTTTCCACCAAAATGACAAATTCCGTAACTTCAACAATTTCTGAACCAGTCATCTCGTAAAATTTATAACAAATCATACGTTCATTTTTAAAGGTTCAAAATTTGTGGACATACACTCAACTTATATATGTATAACATATTCAAAAATCACCACGATCCAACGGTCGGATTAAAAATTATAACCCCCGTAATATATCTCAAAAACCCTGATTTGATTTTTAATACCTCTATTCTGACAAAATACTGAAAAAACACCTCAACATTAACTCCTTTATTTTTAACCACAATAAATATATCCAACATTTATATCCACATAAAATAAATATTTCCTTATCATATGAATCAATAATTAATTATTCACAAATAATATTATAGAATCACATTTATGACAACCAGGCCGTTTCCAGGAAAGAGGGGGCTTTCCGATAAGGATTTTTCCTTACTGGCGCGCAATTAGGTGACCAAACCTCACCTTGACAGAACTTTCTAGGCATTGCCAATAATGCTATCTAATAATATTATTCCAAATAATATGAATTATTGATCTGATAATGGAGATGATGTGCAGTGACAATTATTGAAACAACAATAATATAAATATCAACATAGCAATTATTGAATCAATAAAATAAAATATTGAACAGTAACTACTGTGACAATTATTGAGTAGTGCCTTCTTACGTAAGGATCAATAATTCAACAATACTGTGCAATACCGTGTGCTACTGTGCAACAACGCGTATTACTGTATTTTAACCACCGGGTATTCCAACAGTGTTAACGGTAACAACTACGCCGTTATTCAATTTTTTCATTTTCTTCATCCGACAGTTATCCGTTATGGGGCCCACAAATGGTTGCACCGTCGTACGAATATTCCCCGACAGAAAGAATATTCCACGACCAAACGAATATTCCCCGACAACAATGAATATTTTATAACCACTTGCTTATTTTGCGAAATTTGCACATTTCACCCATAACCAAAGTATTATATCAAATTAACACATTATTATTCACAATAATAATTAGAGAAAATTCGATTTTATTCATTAAAAAAATTGGGGTCTTACAACCTCCCCTCCTTATAAAATTTCGTCCTCGAAATTGACGTACGTACCTGGTATTTTGAAAAGGTGAGGATACCTCGCTTTCAATTCTGATTCTAACTCCCAGTTCATTTCTTCAATAGCATGGTTCCTCCACAAAACCTTAACTTGAGGTATAACCTTTGTGCATAGGACATGTTCTTTCCTATCCAGGATCTTGACAGGTACCTCCTCGTATGTTAAATCTTCGGCTATCTCGTCTAGTTCTAACACAATAATATGATTTGGGTCATCCACATATTTACGTAACATCGATACGTGAAAAACGTTATGAACATGTGACATACTTAGCGTTAAGGCAAGTCTATAGGCCACAGTTCCTACTCGATCGAGGATTTCAACTAAATCGAAGGCTTGAGCTTTCTTCTCTTCATCGACTCTTACATCTAGAATAACGCATTCTTGCACCTTCTTCTTCGTATTAATCAGCTTCGGGTCTATAGCTTGAGCAACTTTAACTTTATCGTCGGTTCTAATCGTATATTTACTATCTTCACATAGGTTCGTATATTCGCACTTGTAAACGCATACCATCTCCTTCTCAACCCGTCAGCTACCACGTTTGCTTTTCCCACGATGGTATTGAATGGTATAATCGTAATCTTCAACAACTCGAGCCAACGTCTTTGGCGTATGTTACGTTCATTTTGGGTGAAGAAAATATTTTAGGGTTTAAGAAATGGGTTTTGTACTGGGGTCAATACAAAATTCGATTTCACGCTCTAGGGTAGGCTAAGAAGTCTTTAAGAATACGTTAGGAAATTTATTAATAATAGAAATATCATTCAAAACTGTAACTCTCATCCAAGACTTGGATAGCACATGTAATGAAGGTTTCTCCTAATGGAGTTTCAACCAATAAGTCAAAATCTAAATTCTTCGGAGTCAGATTTAAACGTTGAGCGCAAGCAAGAGAGATAAAGAATGGGTAGAACCGAGATCTAATAAGGTATAGACTTCGCTTAAAATTTATAATTAACTAACTTTGTGCTAACTTCGTTCGGGTCACTCGCTTTTTGAGAAGTCATGAAAAAACGCCTCTTCTGAAAACCAAACTTCGTTTTGTCCGTATCCTCCTTTGGTGCCACCGTCCCAATGGACTTGATTTCGCACTGATAAAAATCGAGCTATGTGATGATCTTTTCCACAACTAAAACATTTCTTGGAAATCTGTGAACAATTTGGACTTATATGTCCCTCCTCTCCGCATCTGTAGCATCTAACTGACGGTCGTTCTCCTCCCCTACAATTTGTTGCTTGTGCTGGTGTTGTTGCTGACGTCTTCCCGTCATCGTTAAATCTTCTCTTCTTGAAATTTCCACTTGAATCATTTCTTCTATTATCTTGGTCATGATTACCACCGAATTGGTTACCATTTCTGGCATGATAATTTCCTCCACGATGGTTATCATTGTTTCAATGACAGTTGCCACCGGTACGATTATTATCGTGTTGTTGCTTGTTATCCTTTGGTTGGGCTGGCTCATTATCGCGCTCCACTAACTGAGCCATATTCACAACATCTGAATATAAACAAAGTTTGAGAGAAATGAGGTATTGACGTATTTCGAGTTTCAAACCTCGCAGAAACATTCGTGTCATTTGTTCCTCATTATCAACCAAATGGGATGCAAATCGGGATAACTCCGCAAACTTAGCTTTGTACTGCGACACGTTCATATTGTTTTGCTCCAGCTTGATGAACTCAACCTCCTTCATGTGACGAATACTTTTGGGAAAGTACTTGTCGTTGAACAATTCTTGGAACTTCTCCCAAGACATCTTCAGTGCGGCATGTTGAGTACGCTTTACCGATTCCCACCAGTAATCTGCCTCTCCTCGCAACATAAAGGTGGCAAAGGGAACCTTTTGCTCCTCGGAACATCCCAAGACATCAAATATCTTGGTGATCTGCTTTAACCACGTCTCTGCCGTAAGTGGTTCTGGCATTCCCAAAAACTCTGGTGGTCCCAGCTCCTTGAACTGCTTAGCGGTGACCAACCGTGGGTTGCCATTGTTTCCACCTACATTATGAACAGGAGTCTCTCTCGTTTGGTGTTGCATGAATTCTAAAAACCTCCTAAACGTATCGTCGTTCGTTATTTGGTCGGTGTCGTTGTTCACCTGAGGATTGTTGCCATCCTGATGCACATTATCCTGGGTATTGATTGTTGGTGACTCAACGGTCTCATATGCTTCATTGCTTATCACAACATTTTCAGATGCCATTTTCAAACACTGTTACAAAACAAGGGTTAATTGACATATCACATATTATCCCTATACTCTGACCGACCGAATAAATAACAAATAAACTTAGTCAAGTCATATTAGCGAAGGAATTCCCCGTCTCTCCCCTCCTAGTTCTTGTCTCACACCTCAGCCAGGGATCATATCCCTAAGCTTTGATACCAACTGTAACTCCCCCAAAACAGGTATACATCACCCATTCTAAGTCGCCAAATACATGGTACAAAAACAAATACAACTTTAGTAATACAATTGCCGTGCAAAATACGACAACACATATACTGTGAGTTTGAATACTAATATTCTCTACTAGAGAGTATACAAACTCAAAAGGAGTCATCATTACAATTATTATCACACTATTTTATAAAATAGTGAGGACTGCTAACTTTCATTGATTGAAAACATCACTCCGCTTTTCCCGACTAGTTCCCGCTATATTCTCGCCTCCTGAGAAAAATGGAACAAAAAGGGTGAGCTCAACTAGCCCAGTAAAGAATATTATGACTAAGATAATTTACAACAAATTATCATTAGTCTTCAACAGGGAGAATCTAATAAAATATAATAGACAACAAGTTTTAGATCAACAACTGCAGCGGAAATAGCAATCCATTAGAATAGTCAAGTAGAGAAAGAATTCTACTATCTTCTAAGATTTAAAAGTCCACCATCAATATTTTATCCCTGTAACATCAATCAATATACATCTTGAATCAAATATTCATCTTTGCACTACAGGCCAAAGATATTCATTTGTATCACCAGTTGGTCATGTTCATCTCAACACATGTTCATCTTTGCACTACGTGCCAAAGATATTCATTAGGTAATCATTCATCTTTGCACTACAGGCCAAAGATATTCATTTGTATCATCATTTAGGACTGAGGATGATGAAAAATATTTTAAAGAAAACGAATCCAGTGAGATAAAAGATCAAATACTAAGGATTCGTATTATAGTTTATCCAAGTTCAATAACATTCCGAAATAACCAATTTTGAAGCAAAATTCAAAAATAATGATCAAAACATGGATACAATCAAAGATAGTAACCATAATAGATAACTTGGACAAAAAGAAGAAAATTTAATTTTTCGGTAAATAGTGTTGTATTCGTGAATAGTGCCGTATACGTGAATAGTACCGTATACATGAATAGTAACCCCGACACAAAAAGTTCCAAATTTGATAAAAAATTTATACCAACATTTCGGTATAATGATATTGAAGAAAATATCATTTTAAGAAGAATATAACACCCCTTACCTCATGAAAGCGGTATTTCGGTGAAATCTCGGATATAATCTTGAAGGAACTTGCATATATAGCAACACTCAAAGTATCAAAATACTCACAAGAATACACTCGATAATATAGAGAGAGAAAGAGAGAAAACTTATGTTTCTGGTGTGATTTTCAATTCTAACTTAGCCCTCTATTTATAGGAAAATGTTAGCACACCGAAGCAGACTTGATCTGCTACCTGATGGCTTTACCTGCTACTATTGCCACCCACCACATTTGAAATAAAATTCAGCACATTTCTTCACCAACCAAATTGGGGCCCACCAATTCTAGAATTTTCCACCAAAATGACAAATTTCATAACTTCAACAATTTCTAAACTAGTCATCTCGTAAAATTTATAACAAATCATACGTTCATTTTTAACGGTTCAAAATTTGTGGACATATACTCAACTTATATATGTATAACATATTCAAAAATTACCACGATCCAACGATCGGATTAAAAATTATAACCCCCGTAATATATCTCAAAAATCCTGATTTGATTTTTAATACCTCCATTCCGACATAATACTGATAAAACACCTCAACATTAACTCCTTCATTTTTAACCACAATAAATATATCCAACATTTATGTCCACATAAAATAAATGTTTCCTTGTCATATGAATCAATAATTAATTATTCACAAATAATATTACAGAATCACATTTATGACAATCAGGCCGTTCCCAGGAAAGAGGGGGCTTTCCGATAAGGATTTCTCCTTATTGGCGCGCAATTAGGTGACCAAACCTCTCCTTGACAGAACTTTCTAGACATTGCCAATAATGCTATCTAATAATATTATTCCAAATAATATGAATTATTGATCTGATAATGGAGATAATGTGCAGTGACAATTATTGAAACAACAATAATATAAATATCAACATAGCAATTATTGAATCAATAAAATAAAATATTGAACAGTAACTACCGTGACAATTATTGAGTAGTGCCTTTCACGTAAAGATCAATAATTCAACAACATCTTGTAATACCTGGTGTGCTCTTGTGGCAACAACGCCAGACATTGTATTTTAACCACCGGGTATTCCAACAGTGTTAACGGTAACAACTACGTCGTTATTCAATTTTTTCATTTTTTTCATCAAGCGGCTTATCCGTTATGGGGCCCACAAATGGTTGCACCCACGGCATTTAATATTCCCAGTACGTAAAGAATATTCCACGACCAAACAAATATTCCCAAACAACAATGAATATTTTATAACCACTTGCTTATTTTGCGAAATTTGCACATTTCACCCATAACCAAAGTATTATATCAAATTAACACCTTATTATTCACAATAATAATTAGAGAAAATTCGATTTTATTCATTAAAAAAATTGGGGTCTTTCAAGTGCCTTCTTATGTAAGAATCAATAATTCAAAAAATCTTGTGCAATACCTGGTGCTTATTATGCAAACGACAGCGACATTACTTTCCTTTACCTAACGGGTATTCCAATGATGTTAATTCTGTGAACGATTACACCGTTATTTATAAAAACTCAAATTTGTCATTTTCTTCATCCGACATTTATTCATTATGGGCCCACAATGGTCGTCTTGGTAAATACGAATATTCTGAACGGAAAGAATATTCCACGACCAAACGAATATTCCCCGACAAAAATAAATATTTTATAACCACTTGCTTATTTTGAAAAATTTGCACATTTCACCTATAACCAAAGCATTATATCAAATTAACACCTTATTATTCACAATAATAAATAGAGAAAATTCGATTTTATTCATTAAAAAGTTGGGGTCTTACAACTTCCCCTCCTTATGAAATTTCGTCCCCGAAATTTACGTACCTGGTATTTCGAAGAGTTGAGAATACCTTGCTTTCATTTCAGATTATATCTCCCCGATCATCATGATTTCTCCATTGTTCATCTCCCGTGATAACTTCATTTGGGTTCCTCACTTGTTGGGAAGTCATGACAACCGCTCTCCCTTGAACTACTCGGCTTTGACTTGTCTGGGGCAGCATTTGGCGTCATCACTACCGTTGGAATATACTTTTCTATAGGGCATATTCCACCTCAATCGCTTCGTCAGACTCTCGATTCATGATCTGAATCATCAATCTTCAATCCATATCGAATTGAGGTTGACCGCTCTGTACAGGGTAATTCAAAACTCGATGTTGGGTTCTCCCAATTACTGTCCAAAAAGAGAAATTCATATCATCTATTTTAGCCTTCTTAGATCGGACATCTTTTTCCACAATATCAACGCGTCGTGAAGCTTTTACCCATGCATCACTCACTCTCACTCGTTCAGTTGTTTCTTCTTTCAGCTCAGATTCCAGCTTTATCATCTTATACTCTGCCAAAGAATGCTTCTGTTCAAGCATCACATATCGGGTAACACAAGCTTGAATTGTTACATCTTTTTACTCCACGACCGCCTGCCATTCTTCAGCCTGCTCTTCTAACTCATGAACACGATTTTGCGATTCTACATTTCGATCATAAAATTCTTCTAATAAATTCTCCTCAGGTTCTTCTTCTTCCTCACTCTCAGTTGCTACCTCTGCGACTAGCTCGGGTGAAACTATTAATTCTTCCCTCACCACAAGAATATCTTTTAATTCCTTCTTCGCCTGACATCACATGATCATGGTTGGTGATTAGAGGTATCCCCACGGTCTCATTCACTCCATTGTTAACATTCTCAGCTGCCATTCTAAAATACTGCCATAAAACAAGGGTTAATTAAGCAAATTAACGTATCACATAATATCCGTATATTATGACCGACCAACAAATAAGCTTAGGTAGGACACACTAGCAAAGGATTTACTCATCTCTCCCCTCCTAGTTCTATTCCCCGATCTCCGCCAGAGACCATATCCCAAAGCTCTGATACCAACTGTAACTCTGGACACCAACTTGTGTCATCACCTTATAATGATACCTATCAGTTTGTCATCGCAGAACAGCGTCCCCTACGGAGAGTCTGGCTTTGGTGCATCCCTCATCAAGAGGAAGTCACCAGATAGAGGCTCGGGGCTCTTTACTTATAGCTCTGATACCAACTGTGACAACCCCAAAATAGGTCCATTCCACCCAACCTATTCTGAGTCGCCAAATACATGGTACAGAATACAACTAAAACTTTATTACAACAATTGTTGTGCAAAATACAACAACACATATGTTATGAGTTTTAATACAAATATATACCAACTGTGGCTCTCATCCCAACCTTGGATAGCACGTCACAATGGCACCTTACATAAAGGTATAGTCAAAAACTGTTTTAGAAATTAGAATCTTTGGGAAGTGCTCAAGGAAACCTTCGTACATAGGTGGCCATGCGTTTAGGTTATTATAGATATCATATGTCCACAGAATTATCATTGGTTGACCCAATAGACCCCAAAAAAAAACGAGAAGATTACTATCATATTCTTTCCAATGGTGAGTCTTATCTTGACATATCATTATCTCCACTGTCTCTAATTGAGAATTATACGTCAAACAAACACCAAGATTATACAGGTAGTGCTCGTAGATATACTCAGCAAGTGGATGTGCACAACCCTGTCTTATGATAACACGAGGTTGTATGTTATTAGACATCTTGTATGATAGTGGCAAAACACCCTTCCAACGTTGGGTTCGCCTCACCCTATTTGATTCACCAAATATAACTACTAAATGATGACCACCGATTCTATTCTCTCTGTTGCCCAAGCTCGACAAATTTACTACTCTTATTACACGAAAAGGAATTGTGTGAAATGAAGGGTGAGACAACTAGCCAAAGAAAGAATATCATGACTAAAGATAATTAAATTATGAATAGCCTTTATCAGTAATAAATCAGAGATTTAGAACATATGGTAGATGATAAAACTTTTCAACCATAGTTGCAGCGGAACGAGCAATCCATTAGAAGAGTCAAATAGACCATAAAGTCTATTATCTTTTCCATGTTAAAAATCCACCAACAATATTTTATCCCTGTAACATCACTCAACAGTTCCTTTCCACAATCATATAAATAACTCATAATTATAATTGTGATTCTAAATTCCTCTTCGCACCCAGGACGAAGATAATTTTCATCACCTGTCTTTACCTGAAACATCAAAGATCATGGTTATACCAAATCACAGTTTCTGTTCATAATCATACTAATAAGTTCATCTTTGCACTACGGGCCAAAGATATTCATTATCATTTCATCTTTGCACTACAGGCCAAAGATATTCAACAACAGGTCATCTTTGCACTACGGGCCAAAGATATTCAACAACAGGTCATCTTTGCACTACGGGCCAAAGATATTCAACAACAGGTCATCTTTGCACTACGGGCCAAAGATATTCATCAATAATTCATATTTGCACTACAGGCCAAAGAAATTAATATTTTAAAGAAATATATAATCATTTCAGAATTTATATAAACAATAATTATAACCATGTTGATCAATTCACCTTTGCACTTAAGATAAAGATATTCAATTATAAATTCAATGGTCATGATCATACCAGTCAACAATTCATCTTTGCACTACTGGCCAAAGAGAACCCGTAGTCACGATCATACCAATAATCTACCCATCTTTACACTCAAGTCAAAGAGAAATATCATCATTAGGGTTATAAAAATATTATATATGATAATAAAATCAATATAATCAACATATAGATTTAATCTCAAGAGTAATATTCCTAAATCAACTATAACTTGGTTAGAAAAAGAAACCAACTTTGTCGTGAATAGTAACTCGTGAATAGTAACTCATGAATAGTAACTCGTGAATAATAACTCGTGAATAGTAACCTCGACATGAAAAATGGTAGAAATTCTACAATAAAATCCATACCAATATTTTGGTATAATGATATTGAAAGAATAACATTTCTTAAACTTATAAATAATTTATTTTAATTGTTTACACTTTACTAAATAATGAATTTAATCATCCTAAAATGCCAAACTCAGAAGATTTCATCACCAATAACCAAAATCCTCATCAAAAATCTGCATATACCCTCATATAGGATTCTCAAGCCATAAAATTCTATTTTCCAATTTTCTTACTTCACATAACATATTTAATTTATTTACTCATAACTAGTCCATTTTCATGAAAAATACCAAATTAGTACAAATAAATTTTTTTTTCTGAGATTTAGCAAAATATAGTTCCATATTGAACATATATTTTTCTTAGAATTTTTAAAATTCATTTACTATTTTTCAAATGGCCAAAACAGCCGAATATTTAGACATTTATCATAAACTGTATTTTTATCCAAAAATTACGAAATTTACATAATATACTTCTGTTATATACATGTACTCCCAATAAAAATTTCACCAATTTTGGAGTTAACCACAAGGAGTTATAAAGGTTTACTTTTAAAATAGTCTTTTCTCATAAAATTCATAACTCCTAATCTATACATCCAAA
Source organism: Panax ginseng (assembly GCA_020205605.1). Lineage (NCBI taxonomy): Eukaryota > Viridiplantae > Streptophyta > Magnoliopsida > Apiales > Araliaceae > Panax > Panax ginseng. The sequence goes on along the minus strand of CM035142.1, from coordinate 77,194,478 downwards.
AATTGTCATTTTTGGACACAGTCAAGAAAACTCATCAAATTATCATTTCAAAATTTTGCAGAATTTTTGAAGGTCAGAAAAGTTACGAAATTGAAAAACATAACAACCCTTAAAATCTCTTACCTCAAAAGAGCAGTATTTCTAACTGGAATATCGGATGTAAAGCCGAAGGAAACTTTCACTGAATAGAAACTCTCAAAGTATCTAAATACTCACAAAAATACGCTCGATCATATAGAGAGAAAGAAAACTTGTTTCTGGTGTGATTTTCAATTCTAAAATAAGCACCTATTTATAGGAAAATGCTAGAACGTCATAGGAGACTAAAATAATATATTTACTTATTTTTCCTTCCACGCCCACAACTTTTGAATGGCTGAGCATGCCATCCTTGAAAAACTTTCAGCCACATGTTTTTAAACAAAAGTGGGTCCCACCCATAAATTTAATAAAAATCATTTTATTTTTTGAAACTTCAGTAATTCATAGAAAATAGTCTGTTTATCAGAAAAATACGATTTTATACCCATTCCACACAAAATCGAATTCTCTACAACTTTATAGCTTTAAGTTTTTCCAAATTTCAGACAGAAAATATCCAAAATCCACAAACGGATAATTTTTAACACCTTTTAAATTCATAACAAATCATGCGTTAATTTTTAACGGTTCAAAATTTGTGGAAATATACCAAACTTATATATGTATAATATATCCAAAAATCACAACGATCCAACGGTCGGATTAAAATTATAACTCACGCAATAGAGCTTTAAGAACACCGATTTGATATTTTAATACCTCCAATACGACAAAATACTGATAGAACACCTCAACATTAATTTCTTCATTTATAATCACATAAATAAATCCATCATTTATATCCACATCAAATAAATATTTCCTTATCATATAAATCAATAATTAATTATTCACAAATAATATTACAAGAATCACAATAATGACAACTAGGTAGTTCTCGGAAAAAGGGGGCTTTTCGATAAGGATTTCTCTTCTTGGCGGTAGCGCGCAATTAGGTGACCAAACCTCTCCTTGATGAACTTTCTAGACATTGCCGATAATGCTATCTAATAATATTATTCAAATAATATGAATTATTTATCTGATAATGGAAAATACTGTACAGTGACAATTATTGAACAACAATAATATAAAATATCAACATAGCAATTATTGAATTAATAAAATAAAATATTAAATAAGAATTATCGTAACAATTATTGAGTAAAGGCTTTACATAAGAATCAATAATTCAAAAATATTGTGCTAATACTGGGTGCTCTTGTCGCTGCAACGACGCGTAGACATTTTCTTTTACCCACCGAATTATTCCAACAAAGGTTAATACTTATGATACGATTACGTAGTTATTTATAAAAACTCAAATTTGTCATTTTCTTCATAGAGCATTTAATATGTTATGGGGTCCACAATGGTCATTTGCTTGTCGCATGCGAATATTCCCCGATAGAAAGAATATTCCACGACGAAACGAATATTTCCCGATAAAAATGAATATTTTATAACCACTTGCTTATTTTGAAAAATTATAATTCAAATAAGTTTTCATCATTTTTGAAATCCTAAATTTCAAAATGAATGCTCTACTTATTAATGTTTAGATGTCCATTTTATGTGTGTGGAGTAATACTGTAGTGTGTATGAATATTTATAATTTATAATTAGATTCAAAAGTTTACATTAAATATTTTATTATTTTTTCTCAAATACTTGATTAAAACTTGAATAATATGTTTATGAGAACTTTTATTTATAATTTGTTCTCAATACATAGATTACACTTTACATAGTCATAAAAAATTTGTTTTATTTCATTATATTTAGGGAGAGTGCGAGTTATAAAATGTATATGTGACAACTAACAACTAGTTAATCCAACTTGATTCAAAATTTATTTTGGATTTACTTTAAATATTTGGACTTCTAATTTTTAAATATTTGGGCAAATGAAAGTGATAAATACTCTCTCCACCCAAAAATTCATAAACGTGAATTAATTATTCAACCATCTTCTAGATTAATTCTAAATTAATTTGGACGTAATACATTTTAACAATAAAATTATATTGTTCATTGTTCCTATTTCTCAGCATTGCAAGTAAGTTTTGAAAGTAAAAAATTTTTAACAAGTTAATAACTACTCCCTCCGTCCCATGATAAAAGTATTGAAGAATTTTTCACGAATATTAAAAAGATGAATGAAATTATAAAACTGTCCATAATAATGTCATTAATCATTTCCAATATAGGTGAGAGAGTGATTTTTTAGCATTTCAATTCAAAATATTTTCAACACATAACTAATTATACTTATTAAATATGGAGAGAGAATTAGAATAAGAAAAATATGAGATATTTAATGCTAATGGTATAATAGGAAAAATTGAGTAAAAGTTTGGTTATTAAAAAAAAGTGAACATTTAACATGTGACTACCCAAAATAGTAATAATGACTTTTATCCTGGGACGGAGGGAGTATAATTTTATTCTTCTAGTATATAATTTTCTTGGTAAATGATACATTTTATATATTTTAATTTTATAATAGTAAAAATTTATTAACTATACTTAAATCAATTAATTTAGGTTTATTAATATTAGAATAAAAGTGTTATTTTCTACATTTTATAAGTGAAATAATATATTTTAAAATAATTTTTTCGTATGATAGTGAAAACTAATTATTATATAAAGAATGTCACTTGAAACAATTATTTTGCTTATTATATAAAATTAATATATATATATATATATATATATATATATAAATACATATATATAAGTTATTTTGATACGAATTTCGAATACGGATTCGAATCCAAACATTTGTTATCTGCCGGATATATTTATGGTCGAATGTTAAACGAATACGAATACACTTATATCCGTATTCGTATCCGTTTATTTACAGATACCTTTAAATCGAATACGGATATATTCGTTTTTTTCGAATATAAATAATATCTATTTTTTTAATACGAATACGGACGAATATAAAATTTTCAATTACCCTTACAACCCCTAATGTGGATAAGACATAAAAGAACTAGACTTAAAAACATTGTTAAAAATTCGATTTGGACTGGTCGATTCAATCGATTTTATGTCTGATCTAATTTAATCAGGTTAAATCAATTTAATCAAAACTCGATTGACTATCAACCAAACCAGTAAGTTAACCGATAAAATCGATCCAGTGAACCAATTTTTATTATTTTTCAAATTTTTTTGAACAAGTTTTTTTTTTTACTTTTAAAAGTAACCAAATTTAACAATATTTTAATTTTATTATATTTTAATTCATAAAAAAATTAAATTTTATTAATTACTAATAATATATATTTATAAAAAACTGTTCAACTACTAATTAAACTAGTAACCCGATAATTTTTCCGTTCAATAGGTCTAAAAACATTCAGTAAGAGACTAACACTCTGTTTCTGAATTTTGAACAGAAAAAAAAAGAATAGAAAACTTAAATTAAAATAAAAAAAAAAGAATAGAAAACTTAAAATTTTCTTTTGTGTTGTTTCTGAATTTTTAATAGAAAAAAATAAAAAATTTAAAATTGAGGACATGAGTTTTAATTTAAAATTTATTATATTAAAAATTGAAAATAATATAAAAATTATAAAAATATTAATTTTTTTTCCGTCCAAATCATGTCAATTTTGGACGAAAAACTTTGACAAAAAAATGACCAAATTTTCTATCAATTTCTTTTCTTTTCCATTTATTAAAAAACTCAAAAACATAAAAATTAGAAAGAAAACTTAAATTTTCCGTCCGTTTTTTTTCTTTTCTGTCAATTTTAAAACTCAGAAACAGAGCGTAAGAGTATCTGGTAAATTCCATAGGGGAGAATTAAATAAAAATGAAAGTAAACAATAATAACTTTTAATTCATTTTCACATTACATAATGAAATTAACATATTGTTGCTTTCCCCTCTTCTACATAAACCACTTGACTCTCAAAAATGCATTCTTCAACAACTTAACACATTATGACCATGGCCAACAATACATTTTGATTCTTTCTTTTTCTGCACTTGGTCATTTGGTTAAGGCAAGGAAATAAGGAAGAAAATTAAGACAACATATAATGGGGTAAAATTTTCTGAAGAAAAAATACAAGGTAAAAAAATTAATCCTAGAGTTATGAGACACAGGAAGAGACTTACCCAACCTGTACTATGTTTCTTTAACACAGGCTATACAGCCCATTTCTCCATCATACTCTGCCTTCTGCTGTGAAGAATTAATGATAAATATTGAATATCCGGCTGAAACTTATCAGACTTCCTTTGTACCCTTTCCCGCACTTCACAGACTGCTGTTATCTCTTATCAAATTGAATCCTTCCCCACCAGCCAAAAAATGGCCCAAAAAATATATACTTATGCTGCTAAGCTTTGTTTATTTCTAACCGAAGATTAATTCATCTTTTTACTAGACTACGAGCTGATCAAGCTGCATCTGCTCAAGCCAAGCTCCTAAAACTGAATGATCAACAGGCTTGACTTGTGAATTAGTTTTCAAACCCTCACCGGATGGTGCAGCACTAGTAGTAACTGGAGCTGGAAGTTTATCTTTCATCTCTGGTGGTGATTCCTTCACAAGAGATTGAACCCATGACAAGTCGGGCTCCTCTCCATTCTTATTGAGCTCAAATGAAGACGACCTTCGCAACCAACCAAGTTCATCTCCATTAACGGACCAATCAACTTTGCCATTTGGAGAGCCCCACTTGGACCAAGAAGAATTCACGGGAGATCCAACTATGGATGAATTGTTGGCCCCGAGATCACGGGAGCTGAGGCTATGTAGCTGTTGATGCTGAAGATCACGCTGAGCGAAGGCAGAGAGCCGAGAACCCATTGGAGAGATAGGCTCCACGCTTCTAGGTGACATTATTCCGGGAGATGAAACAGCAAATGAAGCCTGCAACAGATGATCAACATTTTTGGGAGAGAATAAGTTAGTATTGATAGGTGAAAGCGTGTTCTGCTGCTGCTGGAATTGATTGAGAACAGCTGATCTGTGTGATGGAGAAAAAGCACCAGATGCAGCAGCCTGATCAGAGTATCGGGGAGAAGAAGCAAGCTCAGCAGAAAATAGCTCTTCAAGGTTAGAAGGAGTTAGTGTTTTAGATCGACCAGAGCGGTTCAAGGAGACAGAATTGGGACGGTACTGCGAGAAGCAGGCCAAGTCATTTAAAAGAAGTTGCTGGGCATCAAAATCCTGCAACAAATGCAAATCCTCCTGTGGGATGTCTCGGGCACTAAGGGACGATCGCAAGCGACTTGATTGCAGGTTGCTTCCAGGGAGATGAAGGGTAGGAACATTTGGCTGGGCCCAAGCCATAGATGAGTGCGAAACACCATTAACACCATTAGCCGATGGAGACATGGTTTGATTGAATGCAGAAGGTGACATAACAGAGACTGACGAGGGAGAACCAGGAAAAAGGCTCAAGGCAGCAGCCATGTCCATGGCACTCGCAGCAGATGCAGCCGACCGAGGAGATGGTACAGCAGACCCAGTTGATACATACAAGGGACGAAGCTCCTCGTGCGTGTGTGCAAAAAAACAAACCCGCCTTGCACAGCTAGTGCCATCCTTGCAGAGCCGTGTTCGGTATTGAGCTGGGTGTAGCCAGCACTCAAAAACACCATGGGCATACTCACACATATCCCCTCGCCTACAAGCACCTTTCCGAAAGTCTGGGCATGGTACACAGCTGTAATGGTACTTTCTTGGATCTCTTCTTCGAGCATTCTCCCCTGGGTGGACAAAAGGGCACTCAGTCCAATCATGTGAGTAAGCCCTCGAACAAGGCCTGACCTTGAATGAGAACATACGGAATTCATCAGTTGAATATATGCTGTTCTTGATATCTGGGAGAGAGGGATCAATAGGGTATTCTTTCTTCTCTGACACAGAACCTGCAGGAACATCATTGAACTTTGACATCATTGGAGAAGATACTATATCTGAAGGAGAACAAGGGGACCCATTTTCCGGTGACGAAGAGAGGCTTGGTGAGTAGTAGTTCAAATCAGTGATGGATACATGAAGCTTGCACTCATCAACTGACCCATCAGAAATATTATTCAGCAACATCTCCTCAAGAGATGCTCTAACACCAGGGAGCTTTGGAGGGGCAACAATCACGTCAACTGCACGCTGACCATTCACATCCTCTATATTTGGAACAGCACCCATTGACAAAAGCAGTTTAACAACATCAACAGCATTAACAGAGCCCCCAGAAGCAGCACAGTGAAGGGCAGTACACTTGTCTGGGCCACAGGCACGATTTACATCAACCACAGGCTGAGAAACAATCATCTTAATTACATCAAGGCTACCATATGTAGCAGCAACCATCAATGGAGTTCTATCCTCGAGAACTATTTGTTTCGACCCTTTCTTCCGGACATACCAAAGTCCAATCTCATCAACTGCAGAAGAATTCTGCTCTACAAAACTCTTAAAAGCCTCAAAATCATTGTTAGCGGCAAATTCAAGTAAACTGGAAAAAGAATCTTCAGTCTCAAGAGACAACTTACTCATGTCTTGTTTGTTAGATTTACTTTCTACAGTTGATTGAGATGAATTGGTTGTAGATTTTGACTCCAGCACACCACACATGCTTTATTCAGCTGCAACAACAAAAAGCAATTAGACCAAAAACATCAACCAAAATTCCATCACAAACCAGATTCCATTAGCGAGTCACGACACAAACGATGATTCACGTATAAAAACACATCCAATAAAACATAGAACAAGTAAAGCCAAATTTGCCAACAAACAAACTCACTTTAGAATAAATTGAATTTCTCACAGAACAAACTGTCGGGAGCATCTCTCTTAAAACAGAATTTTTTTGAGAATCCATCAAGGACCTAATAAATTCAAGCTCAAACAAAAGGATCTAATAAATTACATGGTCATCTGATCAAAAAAGTCAACTAGACAACTGCGCAATAAATATCTAAAATAATTATCTGCAAGGCTCGAGAGAAAATAATGGCACCATAAATTAAAACAATAAGTATTGAAAGGAAACTTCCAATCAACCCAGTTTATCTTTTACTACTGAAATAAATAAACTTCATTCATGAACTTCTAATTTTTAGGCAAACTCAGATTAACTCAGATTAATTGCAAAAAAAAGATTTCAAATTTATTCAATTTTCCTACTTTTTTTTCTCCATAACACACTTAATTAGTAGATATACACGATTAGTAAATTAAAACACAAATTCATATACAAAATCAATAATTAACATGCACAGGGTTAAAACAATAAGTCACCGATCAAACTATAAACTAACCATTTAGTCAAATGTAATAATCAAATTAATTGTCACCGATCAAACTATAAACTAACCATTTAGTCAAATCTAATGATCAAATTAATTACTGAAACACTAAGCTCAAATCACTATCTATAGTTGCTATACATAAATAGAAACATGTCGGAACAACTTACCAAATATCGGAAAACAGAAACTAAAGAATCCGCCTTTAAATTTTCACAGATCTAAAAACAGAGCACTCCAGCATCTGACATAAAATGGGAGCAAATCTCCTCCAACTCCATTATCCAAGTTACTCGAAAACGATAGATACAGATATGTTTGAAAATCTCGCCTATTCGATACAACCAAGGGAGGAGAGAGAAAGCGAAAGCTTGTAGAGGGAGAAAGAGCGAAAAGTGTGAAGTTTTAGAGAGAGAAATAGCGTTTGTGTAGCGTCTCAAAATTGAAATGAAATGGAAATGAATTTAGGGTGAATTTGAATTTGAGGGGGTGGAAATGGTATTGAAATTTACGTGAAATGAGGTGGAAATGAGGGTGAAATGAAAAAGATTATTCAAACAGATGTGGGCGGTGACGGGTTTGGCCGGTGAGAGGAAAATGGGTTTTACAGGTCAACTAGGTGGAGTCAAGAGAAGGGAGTTACCTGCTGAAGAGGTTTGGTAGGTCAGTGAGACTTTGGTTTATTTAACGGGATTGGAAGGAGGTCTTTGCGTCCGCCAATGGGATGATGAGAGAGAAAATAATGGCGGACGTATGTCATTTATAAAATTAAGATTGAATTGTGGCAAATCAAAGTAAAAAAAAAGGCGTTAAGAGCGTCAAGGTTTACTTTTATTTGTTTTTTCCTCTTTTTCTTTATTTCTGTTTTTTTGACGAATCTTGCAAGTTTATATGTCAATTCTTTTTCTTAAAAATTATGCATAATAATTATTGTTGATAATATTTTAATAATATATTTAATAGAGTAAGTTAATTTTATCAAATCTCATGTGTCGTCATTCGACAGAAAACTCTCACAATACATAATACAACTCTATTTTAATTATGTCATTTTTATTTTATTATATTTTTTATTTAAAAATTAAGTGTTATCATTTACCATTCATAAGCAATCGCTAGAACTAGTTTATTTATGTTTTTATATAAAAGTATGTTCATTATTTTACGTGAAATTTAATTATGAGATGAGTTTTTCTCTTTTTGTTTATGAATTGAATGTTTTCACAGATAAAGTAATTGTTGAATAAAGTTCATGGAAATTTGGAGCTTGAAAATGTCCAAATTTAAACTTTGGTTGCTCTTCGTTTCTCTAAAGAGTATATTATATCACATGAACGACATTGTTGATATTTTGATCAAAATTAAGATTGGGGTGTCACTTTTGCTTACTTAATGTACTTAGAGGTTACTATTATTTATTTTTATAATTTAGGCTTTGTGTAAGTTGGGTAATATTTCGAAGGCCAAAAATATATTTGATCCATATATATAAAGATAGATAGTAAGAATCAAGTGCATACCCTTTATCTTATTTATATCCTCACCTTTTTTTTAGATGACGGTTTGATTAACTGTTGTAATACATACTTTTATGACTTATTTAATATATAGCGTCATTAAAAGTATAGACGACGATTGTTAATATAACCTAAATCGTCGCTTAAAGGGTGAAAGACGAAGTAAGAAGATAAGGGTATGATTGATCCGACCATATATATATATATGGGTCAAATATATATATATGGGAAATAATTCATAGAATACGTTAGCCAGTGGAATTGTTTCAACTAACGCTCATCCAGTAGTCAAAATTAGAGTGAATGGTCGAGATGAGGGCTCATTACATTACTCTACAGCGGTCGATCAACATTTTTTGTTGGTAGTTACTTCTTCTGGCGCGGTCAAAACGCATCAGTGTTTTGACCGCCACTGTAGGGAGTAATACTTGCCAACAACAAAAATAAGTATGTATAAGGATAATTAATAATTATCGTCTTATGATTTTTAATTATAAATAGAAAATAATGATTGAATTTATTTTATATTCATACTCAAATATATAAACTCAATCACTATCGCTTTGACTGGCCGCTAGAGGGAGTAGCGTTTAATAAGTATAATCAGTAATTATTCTTATACTTATTAATAAAATAAGTATGTATAAGGATAATTAATAATTATCGTCTTATCGTTTTTGTGGTGGTGGTTATCACGCCTCTGGCATTACCATCAAAACACGATCGTTTTGATTTGGTCATTAGAGGAGTAAGTGACCAACACAAAAAATTTTGAATCGCCATTAGAGGAGTAGTGGTTGTGCCCTCATCTTAGCCATTCACTCTAATTTTGGACTATTTGGATGAGCGTTAGTTAAACAGATTCCTCCAATAGCTAACGTATTCTATGGATCATTTTCTTATATATATATATATATATATATATATATATATATATATATATATAGAGAGAGAGAAGAGAGGATCAGTCATACCCTTTATCTTACCACAGTGATCACCCCCCTTTAAGCGACGATTTAGGGTCATACAACCGTAAATCATACTTTAAACGACGGACAACATATAAGCGTCGCTAAAAAGTATATTTACTTGCCACGGTTGTAAACCAAACCATCGCCTAAAGAGGGTGAAGACTAAGTAGAGTAAGATAAGAGGTATGCACTTGATCCGGACCGATATATATATATTTCATTTCTTTAGCGAACCTTAAAGAGCGAATCAAAAGTGAACTAGCTATAGCGACGATTTTTTGAGCTATAGAAAATCGTCGTCATCTTTGTATGTTATAGCGACGGAAAAAAACGTCGTTATAGTCGGTTCGCTTTTGGTTCGTTCGCTGGAAAATGAGACTTATATATGTAAGACCCCAACTTTTATAAATAAAGATGAATTTTATATAAATATCATTTTTGAATATTATGAAATTAATTTGATATAATGTTATAGTTGTGGGTAATATTTATAAATTTTGCAAAGTATGCAAGTTGTTATACAATATTCGATTGGTCGGAGAATATTCATTTTAACGAGGAATATTATAATACAACGACACAATCATTGGTGGACCCCTATTAATGTAATTATCATCGGATTGAAAAAAAAACGACAAAAATACTTTATGAAAATAACGGCGGAAGTTTTACCGTAACTGTTGAAACACCTGATGTTAAAAGTATAGTAATACGCGTAGTTGCACAGTAGCAGACGGTATTGATTATTGATGCTTACGTGAGAAGTCACTCAGTTTCGTTCAATTATTGCTACGGTAATTGCTACATAGTATCTCACGTTATTTGATTCAATTATTGTCGATATTTTATATATTATTAAATCAATAATTGAGATGACAAAGTTATTAATATTTGCAATATTAACGATGTCTAGAAATTCTGTCAATGAGAGGTTTGGTCACCTAATTGCGCGCCAATAAGGAGAAATCCTTATTGGAAAGCCCCATCTTTCCTGGGAACGACCTAGTCGATTAATATTATGAATTATAATAGTGATGATAAATCTTGTTTTATTAGTATTATTAATATAATAAAACAAAAAAGCTTTTTATATAAAACAGAATACTTTTATAATGTTATTCGTTTTATTAGACTAATAGTAAAATCTTTGTATATAAAACAGAATACTTTTATAAAGTTATCTATTTTGTTAGACAATAATTAGAATATATTATATTTTATTATGCATAGTGTATGCATAGTGCCTGCATAGTGTTTGCGTATAGTAAAATCTTTTATAAAGTTATTCGTTTTATTAGATTATAAATAGAATATATTATATTTTATTTAAAAGATTTTGCTTTTAAATATGGACCGTCCGATTAAAGTAAATCAACTGGACCGTTTCATGAATTAATTCTTATGCATTCCATTCTTCTATAAATAGAAGCTCATTCCTTCATTATTTCTTACAATTCAATTGAACCTCTAGAGAGAGAAACTATAGAAGAGTTCTTCTTCTATAAATCTTGGCGTATTTCTTTAGAATTTTAAGAAGCTTTGAAGCGTAGTGTAAGTTTTCTTAAAGAATATCTTTTGCCCTACTACCGATTGGAATACTCTTCTTTTTACAAGAAGAGATATTATTTGTTGTACTGTTAGGGTATTCCTTCTTCTTATTGGTGAAATTCTTACATTATTCTATTATTTATTATTACATTGGAATACTTTTGATACTGCTGGATACCCTATACTTGGTGAAATTCTTCTATTCTTCTATTCTTTATTATTACGTTGGAATATCACATGCATGCGCTTTTCTGTGGGACTGGTTTCATTCTTTATTATTAGTTGGAACATCCTATGCATTTTAAGCATGACTGGTTCCATTATTTATTATTCTGTTGGAACATCCTCGTATGCATGCTTTACGCATGACTTTGGTTAGATTAATTATTATTACATTGGAATAACATTCTGTGCGGTCTATCGCATGCCTGGTGATTTCTTTTATTATTCCATTCTTTATTATACTCAGTTGGTTAAAGTTTTGACTTCTATACTCCATGAAATTAGTGGAATATCCTTGATATTTGCGCTTCATCCAGTATTTTTTCATGGAAATATTCTTCTAAGCATTCTTGAATTTACTCCACAAAGAAGTATCATGTTGACAATTTGGACGTTATTAATTCCTGGATAAAATAATTCTTGAACTTGTTTTATTGAATTCTTATATCATTGTCATCATCCTCATGTTTATATTTTGTTGAAAGTCATACGTGGCCCTGTAGTGCATAGATGGACTTGGTATGATTATGACTGAGGATTATTCTTGTAATCATGGTAACCGTAATGTTACAAATGATGTGGTAAAAGTCCTCATTGGCCAGTAGTGCATTGATGGACGATTGTTGGCATGATCATGACCATTAATGAATACACAAATATTCTTGGCCCAGTAGTGCATGGATAATTGTGGTCGGATATCTTAAAGAATATCCTTGGCCGTAGTGTAGGGGTGATTCGGTGATGTGAATTATTTATTAAGCTGAGTCCCAGCGATAAAAGTGATGAAAAACATTTTAAATCATAGAAGATAGTAGATTTTATTTTCTACTTGACTCTTCTAATGGATTGCTTCTTCCGCTGCAGTTAAACTTGATATTTATTATATTTTATCAGTTTAACACTATTGAAGGCTAATGATAATTTATTCTGCATTATCTTAGTTATAATATTTCTTACTGGGTTAGTTGAGCTCACCCTTTTGCTTTCATTGTTTTCTTTGTGAAATGAGAACGTAGCGAGGACTAATGAAGAACAAGAGTGATGGTCCAGATGATAGCATTAGTAGTCCTCACTATTCTATGAAATAGTATGATAATAAATGTAATGAGGACCCCATTGAGTATGTATATTGTCTAGATGACAATATTTGTATTAAAACTCGCAGCTTATGTTTAGTCGCATTTTACACGGCTGTTGTATAATTAAGTTGTATTTAAATTTTGTACCATATATTTGGCGACTCAGAATAGGTGATGCAATTCATGCAACAGCAGGAGAGAGCGGCTCCTGTCCAAAATGTAGGTGGAAACACTGGAAATTCTCGGACGGTCACCGCTAAGCAGATTCAAGGATTTGGGACCACCCGGAGTTTATTGGAGAGCAAAACCACTTAAGGCGGAAGCATGGATAAAGCAGATCACCAAGATATTTGATGTCTTGGGATGCTCCGAGGAGAAAAAGGTTCCTTTCACGCCTTTTATGTTGTGAGGAGAGGCGATTCTTGGTGGGAATCGGTGAAAGCGTACTCAACTCGCCAGACCTTGAAGATGTCTTGGGATAAGTTCCAAGAACTATTGTAAGACCCCCAACTTTTATAATAAAATGAATTTTCTATAAATATCATTTTTGAATATTATGGAATTAATTTGATATAATGTTATAGTTGTGGGTAATATTTATAAATTTTTGCAAAGTACATAAGTTGTTATATAATATTCGATTGGTGGGGAATATTCGTTTTAACAGGAATATTAAACAACGCAAGACAATCATTGGTGGACCCTAATCGAAACAACCCGGGTCAAATCCCGAGTCCAGAATAAATCTCGAGGTCAAATCCCAAGTCCGAATCGAATCAAATCCATCAAAATAAGGCCTCAAACTACTAGCCCAATAGTATCTTCTTGGGTCATCTTAGCCCACCACAAGCTCCCAAAAGGTCATGACTTGAAGGTACTATTGGTAGTTACTTAATTCCTTTATATGCAAATAAATTTTTTCCCTATCTTTCGATGTGGGACTAAGTCATTAAAACTCCCCACTTAAATTTTCTCGCGTCCCCATCGTAACCTATCACACACACTACCAAAGATCTTTGCCTCTCTAGCGTTTTGTGGGATAATAAACCTACGGGCCGTGTCCCCACCTCCGGACCTCCATCTTTCCATTGTGGGATAATACCACCAGCCTTCGTGTCCCCACCTTCGGCAACCTGATCGGATGACCCAACCCGAGCTTTCGAGAGTCGACTTTGATACCATATGAAACAACCCGGTCAAATCCAGGAGTTGAAATAAATCTCGTGTCAAATCCCAAGTCCGAATCGAATCAAATCCATCAAAATAAGGCCTCAAACTACTAGCCCAATAGTATCTTTTTGGGTCATCTTAGCCCACCACAGGCTCCCAAAAGGTCATGACTTGAAGGTACTATTGGTAGTTACTTAATTCCTTTATATGCGCAGCACAAATTTTCCCTATCTTTCGATGTGGGACCTGAGGGTGTTACACACATAATGGAATTATTATCGGATCGAGAAAAGCGACAAAAATACTTTATGAAAATAACGGTGGAAGTTTCTCAGTTAAGCTGTTGAAACACCCGGTGTTAAAAAGTACAAGAATGTCTGTCGCAGTTACGCGTGCTTGTACAGTATTGATTATTGATCTTTACGAGAAGTCACTCAATTTTGTTCAATTATTATTTACAAAGAATTCTTGCGCATAATATCTCACGTTAATTGATTCAATTATTGTAAATATTTTATATAATTGAGATGACAAAGTTATTAATATTATTATTTGCAATATTAACGATGTCTAGAAGTTCTGTCAAGGAGATGTTTGGTCACCTAATTGCGCGCCAATAGGGAGAAATTCTTATTGGAAAGCCCCCTCTTTCCTGGGAACGACCTGATCGATTAATATTGTGAATTATAATAATGATGATTAGTTTTGTTTTATTAGTATTATTAATGTAATAAAACAAAAAAGCTTTTTATATAAAACAGAATACTTTTATAAAGTTATTCGTTTTATTAGACTAATAGTAAAATCTTTGTATGTAAAATAGAATACTTTTATAAAGTTATCTATTTTATTAGACAATAATTAGAATATATTATATTTTATTATGCATAGTGTTTGCATAGTGCCTACATAGTGTTTGCATAGTAAAATCTTTTATAAAGTTATTCGTTTTATTAGATTATAATTAGAATATATTATATTTTATTTAAAAGATTTTGCTTTAAATATGGACCATCCGATTAAAGTATATCAATCTGGACCGTTCATGAATTAGTTACTATGCATTCCATTCTTCTATAAATAGAAGCTCATTCCTTCATTATTTCTTATGAATTAACTGAAACTCCAGAGAGAGAAACTATAGAGAGAGTTCTTCTTCTATAAATCTTGAGCGTATTTCTTTAGAGTTGTAAGAAGTTTTGAGCGTAGTATAAGTTTTCTTAAAGAATATCCTCGCCCTATCAGTCGGAATAATCTTCTTTTACGGTAAGGGATATTATTTGTTGTACTCGTTAGGGGCATTCCTTCTTTCTTATGGGTGAAATTCTTCTGTTATTCCTTTCTTTATTATTACATTGGAATAACTTTGTATCATGAGGATACCCTATACTTGGTGAAATTCTTACATTATTCTATTCTTTATTATTATTTTGGAACATCATCATGTACATGCGTTTCTGTGGGACCGGTTCCATTATTTATTATTCATTGGAATATCATATGCATGCGTTTTATAGGGGACGGGTTAGAATTATTTATTATTACATTGGAATAACACGTTCATCTTTGTCTATCGCGTACTGGTGATTTTTTTTGTTATTCCATTCTTTATTATACTCGGTTGGTTAAAGTTTTGACTTCTATACTCCATGAAATTAGTGGAATATCTTTGATATTTGCGCTTCATCTAGTATCTTTTCATGGAAATATTCTTACGAGCATTCTTGAATTTTTACTCTACAAAGCAAAGATATCATGTTGACAATTTGGACGTTATTAATTCTGGATAAAATAATTCTTGAACTTGTTTTATTGAATTCTTATATCATTGTCATCATCCTCATGTTTATATTATGTTGAAAGTCATCGTGGCACTGTAGTGCATAGATGGACTTGGTATGATTATAATGAGGATTATTGATTGTAATCATGAATAGTAATGTAACAAATGATGTGAAAAAAAGTTCTCATTGGCCGTAGTGAATTGATGGACAGTTGTTGGCATGATCATGACCATTAATGAATACACAAATATTCTTGGCCCGTAGTGCATGGATAATTGTGGTCGTGATAATAAAGAATATCCTTGGCCGTAGTGCAGGGGTAATTCGGTGATGTGGATTATTTATTAAGCTGAGTCCCAACGATAAAAGTGATGAAAAACCTTTTAAATCATAGAAGTTAGTAGATTTTATTCTCTACTTGACTCTTTTAATGGATTACTTGTTCCGCTGCAGTTAAACTTGATGTTGTTATATTTTATCGGTTTAACTTTGTTGAAGGCTAATGATAATTTATTCGCATTATCTTAGTCATAATATTTTTCTTGGGCTAGTTGAGCTCACCTTTTGCTTTCATTATTCTCTCTTGAAATGAGAATGTAGCGAGGGACTAGTCGGGGAGCGAGTAGCCGGTCCGGAAGGATAGCATTAGTAGTCCTCACTATTATGTGAAATAGTGTGTTAATAATTGTAATGAGGACTCCTTTTGAGTTTGTATACTCTCTAGTAGACAATATTTGTATTCAAACTCATAGTTATATTTTGTCGTATTGTACACGACAGTTGTATTAGTAAGTTGTATTTGAATTCTATACCATGTATCTGGCGACTAAAGATGGGTGATGTATACCTATTTTAGGGGCGTCACAGTTGGTATCAAAGCATAGGGATATGATCCCTGGCTAAGATGTGAGAATAGAACTAGGAGGAGGGAGAGGCGGGAATTCTTCATTAGTATGACCTACCTAAGTTTTTTTTTTATTTATTTAAATGGGTCATTAGAATATAGGGATAATATGTTACATGTCAATTAACCTTTTGTTTGTGGCGATGATCTGAAAATGACATCCGAGAATGTTGAGAATAACAATGGAACACAAAGTGACTAGTTGACTCACCACATATCAATAATCGAGGATAATGTGCATCGGGAAGGCGACAATCCTCAAGCAAACAACAACACCGACCAAAGGATGAATGATGGAATGTTGAGCCTTTATGCAATTCATGCAATGCAAGAAAGTAGAGCGGCCTCATCCACAATGTAGGTGGAAATCTGAAACTCTCGGACGGTCACCGCTAAATGATTCAAGGAGGCTGGGACCTTTGGAGTTTATTGGAGAGCCAAAACTACTAAAGGCGGAAGCATGGATAAAGCGAGATCACCAAGATATTTGATGTCTTGGGATGCTCTTCAGAGAGCAAAAGGTTCCCTTCACGCCTTTATGTTGTGAGGAGAGGCGATTCTTGGTGGGAATCGGTAAAGCGTACTCAACACCGCCTTGATGAAGATGTCTTGGGAGAAGTTCCAAGAACTATTCAACGACAAGTACTTTCTCGAAAGTATTCGTCACATAAAGGAGGTGGAGTTTATCGTTTGGAGCAAAATAATATGGACCGTGTCGCGAGATGAGGCTAAATTTGCGAGTTGTCCCGGTTTGCATCCCATTTGGTTGATAATGAGGAGGCGAATGACGCGAATGTTTTTGCGAGGTTTGAAACCTGAGATACGTCATCATCTTATTTCTCATAAACTGTGTTTGTATTTAGATGTTGTAAATAGGGCTCAGTTAGTGGAGCGCGATAATGAGTCAACGCAACCAAAAGAGAGCAGCCGACAAAATGATAATACCAGTGAGAACAGTCATCGAAGCGGTGACAACAAGCGTGGAGGGAATCAACAGGCCAGAAATGGTAACCACTTCGGTGGTAATCAGGGCTAAAACAATAAGAATGGACATTTCAAGAAGAGGAGATTCAACAATGATAGAAAGACGTCATCACCAGCACCCGTTGTTAAGGAAGGAGAACGACCACCTATCATATGCTTCAAATGCGAGGGGAGGGACACATCAGTCCCCAACTGCGCGATGCCGTCCAAAGCATGTTATAACTGTGGAAGAGAAGGTCACTTAGCTCGATTTTATCGTTCACCGAAGATAAGTTCAGTTAGGATGGAGGCACCAAAGGCCGTCCTAGAAAAATCAAAGCCGATAGTGCAAGGGAGAGCATTTGTTGTGACCTCCCAGAAGGTAAAGAACCCGAATGAGGTCATCACGGGTAAGCTTATCATAAACTCTAGTGAAGTCTATACTTTATTTGATACCGGTTCTACCCATTCTTTTATTTCTCCCACTTATGCTCAACGATTAAACTTGACTCCAGAGAAATTAGAATTTGACTTATCTGTGGAAACTCCGTTGGGAGAAACTTTCATTACATCCACTGTTTATAAGTCTTGTTTGGTTCAAATCGGTACCCTCACATTACCTGTCGATCTTATTTCATTGAAAATACTTGCATTTGATGTGATTCTAGGGATTGATTGGTTAACTACTTATCATGCTAAAGTTGATTGTTTTCGTAAGATTGTTAGCTTTCATATTCCTAATCAACCTATTATGCAAATTCAAGCGACCAAACCATTAAAATCAATCAATGTCATTTCAAGCCATAAAGCTATTCGTTTATTGAAAAACGGATGTCAAGCTTTCTTAGCTCATGTCACGGATCTAAACAAAAATACGTCAGTTTTGAATAATATTTCTATTGTTAATGAATTTCCGACGTATTCCTCAAGAACTTCCTGGCCTACCCCAGAGCGTGAAATTGAATTTTGTATCGACCTTGAACCCGGTACAAAACCCATTGCCAAAGCCCCATATCGAATGGCTCCTATTGAACTTTAGGAGTTAAAGACCTAATTGCAGGAATTGTTAGACATTGGTTTCATTCATCCTAGTACGTCTCCTTGGGGTGCTCTTGTTCTATTCGTGAAAAAGAAAGATGGGAGTATGCGACTTTGTATTGATTATCGGGAGTTGAATCATAACACCATAAAAAATAGGTACCCATTGCCACGTATTGATGACCTGTTTGACCCGGTTGCAAGGAGCCAAATTCTTTTCAAAGATTGATCTTAGATTCGGATATCACCAATTGAAGATTAAACAGATGACATTCCAAAGGCGGCTTTCGAACTCCAGACGAGCATTATGAATTCCTAGTCATGTCCTTTGGATTGACTAATGCTCTGTTGCCTTCATGGATATGATGAACCAAAAGTATTCAAGGAATATTTGGATCACTTTGTGGTCGTCTTTATTGATGACATCCTCATATATTCCAAAAGCCGTGAAGATCATGAGCAACACTTGAGGCTGATACTCCAAAAGCTTCGTGAATACAAGCTTTATGCCAAGTTAAAGAAATGCGAGTTCTGGCTTGAGGAAGTAGCATTCCTTGGGCACGTAGTATCAAGTCATGGAATATCTGTTGACCCGACAAAGATTGAAGCTATTCAAAGCTGGGAGAAACCTAAATCAGTGACCGAAGTACGTAGCTTTCTGGGATTAGCTGGTTATTATCGGAGATTCGTGGAAGGGTTTTCTCGAATCGCTACTCCATTAACTCAGCTGACTCGGAAAGATACAAACTTCGATTGGAGCGAAGAATATGAGAAGAGTTTTCAAGAACTCAAGAGGAGACTCTTCTCAGCACCTGTTCTGACAATACCATCTGGCTCTGAGGGATTTGTCATCTACAGTGATGCTTCGGGCAAAGGGTTAGGATGTGTCCTCATGCAACATGGGAAAGTCATAGCCTATGCCTCAAGACAACTCAAAGAGTATGAGAGGAATTATCCTACTCATGATCTAAAGTTGACAGCTGTTGTCTTCACACTTAAAATATGGAGGCATTACTTGTATGGGAGAAAATGGAGATCTTTACGGATCATAAAAGGCACAAATATTTCTTCGCTCAAAAGCAACTCAACATGCGACAATGACGTTGACTTGAACTGTTGAAAGATTATGATCATACCATCCAATACCATCCTGGTAAAGCGAACGTGGTAGCTGACGCATTGAGTAGAAGATCATATGTAAGTACGAGTGCGATATTGTCAACGTAAAAGCCCATTTTGTGTGACTTGTGAAGGATGGAGATAGAGTTAAAGACTCCAGGGATCCATGCGATGATGGCGAATATATGAGTAGAACCGACTTTAATCGATAAAGTTAAAGCTCCTCAAGTTACAGACCTGGAACTGATGCATATGAGGAAGAAAGTGCAAGAAGGTGCTATGCAGGAAGCAAGAATCGATGAAGAAGGAATACTTCAAGTCAACTCCAGACTTTGTGTTCCTAACGACCCTGATTTAAAGTATAAAATCATGATGGAGGCGTACAACACACCGTTTGCAATCCATCCTGGGAGTACCAAAATGTATCATGATCTTCGTCATACATTTTGGTGGAGCAATATGAAGAGAGAGATAGTGCTTTTTATCTCAAGGTGTCTAACTTGTCAACGAGTTAAAGCGGAGCATCAAGTACCAAAAGGTCCATTGCAACCACTTAAAATTCCAGAATGGAAGTGGGAGCACATTACCATGGATTTTGTTATCGGTCTTCCTAAGGTTTCTCAAGGTATAGATGCGATTTGGGTCATTGTTGATAGATTGACCAAGTCTGCTCATTTCTTATCGATACGAGAAACTTATACACTTGAACGTCTTGCTCGTATGTACATAAACGAGATTGTAAGACTGCATGGTATGCCAGTATCCATAGTTTCTGATCGAGACCCAAGATTCACTTCACAATTTTGGGTTAGTTTGCAAAAAGCTATGGGCACGGATTTATGATTTAGCTCGGCATATCATCCTCAGACGGATGGACAGTCGGAGAGGACTATTCAAACTCTTGAAGATCTATTAAGACTTTGTGTCCTTGATTTCAAGGGAAGTTGGGACAAGTTCTTACCATTGGTGGAGTTTTCCTACAATAATAGTTATCAAGCAAGTATTGGCATGGCTCCATTCGAAGCGTTGTATGGAAGAAAATGTCGTTCTCCAGTATGCTGGGATGAGGTGGGTGAAGCAACGTTGATGGGACCGGAGTTGGTACGTATGACTACGGAAAAGATTCAAACGATCCGATAACGTATAAAAACCTCACAAGATCGACAAAAGAGTTATGCTGATCTTCATCGAAACGACGTGGAATTCGATATAGGAGATCATGTGTTGTTACGTGTTGCTCCATGGAAAGGAGTTATGAGATTTGGAAAGAGAGGAAAGCTCAATCCTCGATTCATCTACCCATTTTAATCCTTGATCGAGTAGGAACCGTGGCTCTGAGACTCGCTTTTACCGCCAAGTATGTCTCATGTTCATAACGTTTTTCACATATCCATGTTACGTAAATATGTGGAAGACCCGAACCACATTATTGAGTTAGAACCGAACGAAATAGCGGAAGATTTGACGTATGAAGAGGTTCCTGTTCAAATCTTGGATAGGAAGGAACATATTTTACGCTCCAAGGTTATACCTCAAGTCAAAGTTTTGTGGAGAAACCACGATGTTGAGGAAATGACCTGGGAGTTAGAATCTGAAATGAAATCAAGGTATCCTTACCTCTTCGACATACAAGGTACCGTACCCTAATTTCGAGGGCGAAATTTCATAAGAAGGGGAGGTTGTAAGACCCCAACTTTTATAAATAAAGATGAATTTTCTATAAATATCATTTTTGAATATTATGTAATTAATTTGATATAATGTTATAGTTGTGGGTAATATTTATAAATTTTGCAAAGTACGCAAGTTGTTATATAATATTCGATTGGTCGGGGAATATTTGTTTTAACAGGGAATATTCGTACAACGACACAACCATTGGTGGACCCTACACCGAAATTATTGTCGGATTGAGAAAACGACAAAAATACTTTATGTAAATAATGACGGAAGTTTTACCGTTAACTGTTGAAACACCCGGTGTTAAAAGTATAGTAATGTCTGGCGTAGTTGCATAAAGAATTAGCACTACGGTATTGATTATTGATTCTTACGTGAGAAGTCACTCAGTTTTGTTTAATTATTGCTACAGTAATTGCTGCATAGTATCTCACGTTATTTGATTCAATTATTGTCGATATTTTATATATTATTAAATCAATAATTGAGATGACAAAGTTATTAATATTTGCAATATTAACGATGTCTAGAAGTTTTGTCAAGGAGAGGTTTGGTCACCTAATTGCGCGCCAATAGGGAAAAATCCTTATTGGAAAGCCCCATCTTTCCTGGGAACAACCTGGTCGATTAATATTGTGAATTATAATAATGATGATAAATCTTGTTTTATTAGTATTATTAATGTAATAAAATAGAAAAGCTTTTTATATAAAACAGAATACTTTTATAAAGTTATTCGTTTTATTAGACTAATAGTAAAATCTTTGTATATCAAACAGAATACTTTTATAAAGTTATCTATTTTATTAGACAATAATTAGAATATATTATATTTTATTATGCATAGTGTTTGCATAGTGTATGCATAGTGCCTGCATAGTGTTTGTATAGTAAAATCTTTTATAAAGTTATTCATTTTATTAGATTATAAATAGAATATATTATATTTTATTTAAAAGATTTTGCTTTAAATATGGACCGTCCGATTAAAGTAAATCAATCTGGACCGTTCATGAATTAGTTACTATGCATTCCATTCTTCTATAAATAGAAGCTCATTCCTTCATTATTTCTTACAAATTCACTGAACCTCTAGAGAGAGAAACTATAGAGAGAATTCTTCGTCTATAAATCTTGAGCGTATTTCTTTAGAATTTTAAGAAGCTTTGAGCGTAGTGTAAGTTTTCTTCAAGAATATCTTCGCCCTACCAGTCGGAATACTCTTCTTTTACAGTAAGAGATATTATTTGTTGTACTCGTTAGGGGTATTCCTTCTTTCTTATTGGTGAAATTCTTCTGTTATTCTATTATTTATTATTCTGTTGGAATAACCTGTATACGCGGGATACCCTATACTTGGTGAAATTCTTCTATTCTTTATTATTACATTTGGAATATCACATGCATGCGTTTTACTATGGGACTGGTTTCATTCTTTATTATTCCGTTGGAACATCCTGTCTGTACTTTAAGCATGACCTGGTTCCATTATTTATTATTCTGTTGGAACATCCTGTCTGTGCTTTACGCATGACATGATTTTGATAATTATTATTCTGTTGGAATAACCTGTCTGTTCGGTCTATCGCATGCCTGGTGATTTATTTTGTTATTCCATTCTTTATTATACTCAGTTGGTTAAAGTTTTGACTTCTATAGTCCATGAAATTAGTGGAATATCCTTGATATTTGCGCTTCATCCAGTATCTTTTCATGGAAATATTCTTCTAAGCATTCTTGAATTTACTCCACAAAGAAGTATTATGTTGACAATTTGGACGTTATTGATTCATGGATAAAATAATTCTTGAACTTGTTTTATTGACTTCTTATATCATTGTCATCATCCTCATGTTTATATTTTGTTGAAAGTCATCTTTGGCACATGGTGCATAGATGGACTTGGTATGATTATGACGAGGATTATTGATTGTAATCATGTAGTAATGTTACAAATGATGTGGTAAAAGTCTTCATTGGCCCATAGTGCATTGATGGCGAGTTGTTGGCATGATCATGACCATTAATGAATACACAAATATTCTTGGCGTAGAAGGCATGGATAATTGTGGTCGTGATACTAAAGAATATCCTTGGCCGTAGTGCAGGGGTGATTCGGTGATGTGGATTATTTATTAAGCTGAGTCCCAGCGATAAAAGTTATGAAAAACCTTTTAAATCATAGAAGTTAGTAGATTTTATTCTCTACTTGACTCTTCTAATGGATTGCTTGTTCCGCTGCAGTTAAACTTAATATTTATTATATTTTATCAGTTTAACACTGTTGAAGGCTAATGATAATTTATTCTACATTATCTTAGTTATAATATTTCTTACTGGGCTAGTTGAGCTCACCCTTTTGCTTTCATTATTCTCTTCAGGAAATGAGAACGTAGCAGGGACTAGTCGGGGAACAGAGTGATGGTCCAGATGATAGCATTAGTAGTCCTCAATATTCTATGAAATAGTATGATAATAAATGTAATGAGGACCCCATTGAGTTTGTATATTGTCTAGATGACAATATTTATATTAAAACTCACAACTTATGTTTAGTCGCATTTTACACGGCTGTTGTATAATTAAGTTGTATTTGAATTTTGTACCATATATTTGGCGACTCAGAATAGGTGATGTATACCTATTTTGGGGTTTCACAATATATATATATATATATATATATATATATATATATATATATATATATATATATATATATATATATATATATACTGAGTGGATCAAATCTATACCCTTTATTTAATATACCTTGCTCACCAACTTTAGCTGGATGACAGGCCGAGGCGGGCCAAGGCGATTTTGGTTGATCCGTCAGCGTATATCGAGAATCATTGTCTTAACTTTTAGCGGCGCGATCGAATCAAATCACCATAACATATAAATTATTTATCTGTTCTATAGACTATAGCGATGGACCGACCCGTCGCCCAACTCGTCGTTAAAGGTGGTGAGCAGGGTATGTAAAATAAAGAGGTATGCACTAGAAACAAACTATGCGTGTGTATATATATATATATATATATATATATATATATATATATACGGTCCAGATCTTAAGCTCACCCCTTATCTAACATACCTTGCTCACCCCCCTTTAGCGACGGACCGGGCGACGATTTGGTCTGTTGTTGTGACGCCCCCAAAATAGGTATACATCACCCATCTTGGGTCGCCAAAAACATGGTACATAATTCTAATACAACTTAATTATACAACTGTTGTGTAAAGTACAAAAAAACATAAGCTGTGAGTTTTAATACAAATATTGTCTTCTAGACAATATACAAAGTCAACCACAAAATGATTACATTTATTTTCACACTATTTCACAAAATAGTGAGGACTACTAATGTAGACATCTGGACCGTCACTCCGTTCCCCGACTAGTCTCAGCTATATTCTCATTTCCTGAAGAGAACAATAAAATCAAAGGGTGAGCTCAATTAGCCCAGTAAGAAATATTATGACTAAGATAATGCATAATAATTTATCGTTAGCCTTCAACAAAGTTGTTAAACCGATAAAATATAATAGATATCAAGTTTAACAAGCATGAACAAGCAATCCATTAGAAGAGTCAAGTAGAGCATGATATCTACTATCTTCTATGATTTAAAAAGTTTATCAACAGTTTTATCACTGAGACTCAACTTAATAAATAATCTACATCAATGAATCATCCCTGCACTACGGCCAAGGATATTCATTAGTATCACGACCACAAATTATCCATGTACTATGGGCCAAGGATATTCGGGTTTTCATCAATGGTTATGATCATGCCAATAACTGTCCATCAATGCACTACGGCCAATAAAAACTTTTACCACATCATTTATAACATTACGGTCATGATTATACCGAATAATCACTGGTCATAATCATACCAAGTCCATCTATGCACTATGGCCACAGATGACTTTCATCATAATATAAACACGAGGATGATGACAATAATATAAGAATTCAATTAAATGAAAGCAAATGATAAATTTTTAAAGATTTATAATTTAATTTATCCAAATCAATAACGTCTAAATTGTCAACATGATACTGCTTTGTGGAGTAAAATTCAAGAATAATATTGTACCAAAAATGATTTGGACTGAAAATAAATTAATTTTTATCATGAGTATTACCCCGGGTGAATAGTAATCGAGTGAATAGTACCCCGTGAATAGTAACTTCGAGAATAGTAACCCCGTGAATAGTACCCCGACATGAAAAAGTTAAAACTTATCAAGAATGCTCAGAATAATATTTTCATGAAAAGATACTGGATAAAGCACAAATATCAATGATATTCTACTAATTTCATGGAGTATAGAAGCCAAAACTTAACAAAATGAGTATAGAATTCGAAATCTGAAACGAAATAATATTACTTACATACTACAGAGTATGGAAGAAACTATTATTTTATACGAATACTAAACAAAAATAATATCCTTTACCTTGAAAAGAAGAGTATTCCAACTGTTATAACGAAGATATTCTTGAAGAAAACTTTCACTATTTTCTACGCTCAAAGCTTTCTAAAACTCGAAAGAAATACGCTCAATATTATAGAAGAAGAATTCTCTCATTCTTGTGTGATTTTCAATTCTAATTAAGCATCCTATTTATAGGAGAATAGAAATGATACTATTTGGAAATAATCACGGACGCACAGTAGTTTTGATTCACGGACGCACCTAGGAAGGCAACTACTCCCCCCCATTTTACTCCCGTATAACTTATATATATATATATATATATATATAAATATATAATACTTATATATATATATATATATATATATAACAAAACTGAGATAATTTATACCGATAGTTTTGAAAAATGGGTAAATGGGGGTCCAAATAATAAGCAACAAATTACCTCATAAAAATTCTCTCAATATTTTTAACAACTTTTATTATCATTATTATAATTTGCAATATTTAACAACTAAGTCATTCCCAGGAAAGAGGGGGCTTTCCAATAAGAATTTCTCCCTATTGGCGCGCAATTAGGTGACCAAACCTCTCCTTGACAGAACTTCTAGACATCGTCAATATTATAAATAATAATATTAATAACTTTTTCGTCTCAATTATTGATTTAATAATATAAAATATTATGCAGATGATACTGTGACAATAATTGAATCAATAATATGAGAGATATGATGCAGCAATTATTGTAGCAATAATTGAGTATAGCTGAGTGACTTCTCACGTAAGCATCAATAATCAATACCGTGTGCTACTATGCAATCACGCGTATTACTTTACTTTTAACACCGGTTATTTCAATAGTTAACGGTAAAACTTCCGCCGTTATTTTTATAAAAGATATTTACATAGTTTTCTCATTAAATAATAATTCAGGTTGTAGGGTCCACTAATGATTGTCTTGGTCGTCATTTAATATTCCCTGTTAAAACGAATATTCCCTGACCAATTATAACAACTTGCTTACTTTGCAAAATTTATAAATATTACCCACAACTATAACATTATATCAAATTCACTTCTTAATATTCAAAATGATATTTATAAAAAATTCATCTTTATTCATAAAAGTTGGGGTCTTACAACCTCCCTTATGAAATTTAGCCCTCGAAATTATGGTACATACCTGGTATAACGAAGAGGTGAGGATATCTTGATCTCATTTCAGATTCTAACTCCCAGGTCATTTCCCCAACATCGTGGTTTCTCCACAAAACTTTGACTTGAGGTATAACCTTGGAGCGTAAAATATATTCCTTCTTATCCAAGATTTTAACAAGAACCTCTTCATACGTTAAATCTTCCGCTATTTCGTTCGGTTCTAACTCAATAATGTGGTTCGGGTCTTCCACATATTTACGTAACATGGATATGTGAAAAACGTTATGAACACGAGACATACTTGGCGGTAAAGCGAGTCTATAGGCCACAGTTCCTACTCAGTCAAGAATTTTAAATGGGCCAATGAATCGAGGATTGAGCTTTCCTCTCTTTCCAAATCTCGTAACTCCCTTCCATGGAGCAACACGCAACAACACACGTTCTCCAACATTAAATTCCACATCCTTCCGATGAAGATCAACATAACTCTTTTGTCGATCTTGTGAGGTTTTTATACGTTGTTGGATCATTTGAATCTTTTTCGTAGTCATGCGTACCAATTTCGATCCCAACAACGTTGCTTCACCCACCTCATCCCAGCATGCTGGAGAACGACACTTTCTTCCATACAATGCTTCGAATGGAGCCATGCCAATACTTGCTTGATAACTGTTATTGTAGGAAAACTCCACCAATGGTAAGAACTTATCCCAACTTCCCTTGAAATCAAGGACACAAAGCTTAATAGATCTTCAAGAGTTTGAATAGTCCTCTCCGACTGCCCGTCCGTTTGAGGATGATATGCCGAACTGAATCGCAAATCCATGCCCATAGCTTTTTTCAAACTAACCCAAAACCGTGAAGTGAATCTTGGGTCTCGATTAGAAACTATGGATACTGGCATACCATGCAGTCTTACAATCTCATTTATGTACATACGAGCAAGACGTTTAAATGTATAAGTTTCTCGTATAGGTAAGAAATGAGTAGACTTGGTCAATCTATCAACAATGACCCAAATTGCATCTATGCCTTGAGAAACCTTGGGAAGACCAGTAACGAAATCCATGGTAATGTGTTCCCACTTCCATTGGAATTTCAAGTGGTTGCAATGGACCTTTTGGCACTTGATGCTCCGCCTCGACACGTTGACAAGTTAAACACCTTGAGATAAACTCCGCGATCTCTCTCTTCATATTGCTCCCCCAAAATGTATGTCGAAGATCACGATACATTTTGGTACTCCCGGGATGGATTGCAACAGTGTGTTGTGCGTCTCCATTATGATTTTATACTTTAAATGAGGGTCGTTAGGAACACAAAGTCTGGAGTTGACTCTAAGTATTCCTTCTTCATCGGTTCTTGCTTCCGGGATAACACCTTCTTGCACTTTCTTCTTCATTCGCATCAGCTCCAGGTCTGTATCTTGAGCAACTTTAACTTTATCGATTAAAGTTGGTTCAACTCGTATATTTGCCATCATCACGTTGGTCCTTAGAGTCTTTAACTATATCTCCATCCTTTGTAAGTCATATAAAATGGGCCTTTGTGTTGACAATATCACACTCGTACCCGCATATAATCTTCTACTCAATGCGTCAGCTACTACTTTCGCTTTTCCAGGATGGTATTGAATAGTATGATCATAATCTTTCAACAGTTTGAGCTAACATCGTTGCCGCATATTGAGTTCTTTTTGAGTGAAGAAATATTTGAGGCTTTTATGATCCGTATAGATCTCCACTATCTCCCCATACAGGTAATGCCTCCAAATTTTAAGTGCGAAGACAATAACTGCCAACTCTAGATCATGAGTAGGATAATTCCTCTCATATTCTTTGAGTTGTCGAGAGGCATAGACTATGACTTTCCCATGTTGCATGAGAGCACATCCTAACCCTTTGTCTGAAGCATCACTGCAGATGATAAATCCCTCTGAACCAGATGGAATTGTCAGAACAGGTGCTAAAATGAGTCTCCTCTTGAGTTCTTGAAAACTCTTCTCACATTCCTCGCTCCAATTGAATTTTGTATCTTTCCGAGTCAGATGTGTTAGTTCCCGAAGGCACAATAGTTATCTAGAAGGGGGGTTGAATAGATATTTAAAAATTCTTTTCGTTTTACTTTGTTAGTTTGATAATGATTAAAACACATCGGAATTATGGTTTGTTTAATCTTCCTTTTAGATATGGTAAGTTGGTGTGAGTGAGGCAGTTATAGTAGTTATAACAATAATGTAAGAGACACAACAGTTTTAAGTGGTTCAGAGCACTTAAAGCTCCTAGTCCACTCTTCTACTCCTCGAGTAGGAAATCCACTAAGGATATCTTTTACACTTTCTGAATCTCACAGATTCCTTCTGATCCCGATGATGCAGGAACTTCTTAGTTCACTCTTGAACTCTTCAAGTCTAGCAGACTTGGTTCTTCACAGTTCACTTAGAACTCTTCAAGTCCTTCTGACTTGGAACTCTTACTTCAGTTGATTAGTAGTTGTTGAGTTCTTGGTTGGTACTACTCAGTTGCTGTTAAGCACTTGTTCGAAAGAACTGAGTAGCTGAGAAAATTTTGTTTTTTTCTCAGATCGTAGAGTTGAGCGTTGAGTGTTCTTGTGCGTTTTGTTCAATGCTTGCTTAGATCTCTCATCTGCATATGTTCTGCATATATGTGATCCTTGAAATCTATCCGTTGAAGCCATCTATTGAAGCATTAAATAAGTTTGACATTTCTGAACTTTGATGGAGACTTTTCTGCACACCTTCTTAATTGCATTCTGGCCCACTAACACAGTAAACTGCTTTCTCACCTAACACCTAAAAAGATGTTTTTCTATGTCCTATGGTCCTTTTCTTATCTTCTTCAATACGTTCCTTTTGTTGTATATATCTTTTGTGTCGTTGGGACTGGTGAGGACTTCAACGTTTAAAACCCATTCCACATTTGTTGGAATTTGTCTCCAAACAAAAGGTAGGGCTCGATGCTTTTGACACAAGGCAAATGATACTCTACGATCAAGATCGTGGTGTCTTGTCACCTTGGTGCTTGATCTGATGAGAACACTACGATTTGTCTTAAACACTTGCACACTACGATATTCACTTGCTCGTCTTGCAGACTCTACGTTTTCGAGAGCACACTGCGATCTCAGAGTTAGTTTCGACAAACGTCTGGACCACTCTACGATTTCTGGAGAGGCCATTCAAGGCAGATACACTACGATCTTAAAAGCTCTAAGATCCTGCCTTGGTTTATGCAATCTCTTGATCAGCTCGATAGACTGCGATTCTTGTTGAAGCCTATCTAATACACTTCAAGATGTAGATCAACATAACATCTTTGATCTCTTCATCTAAACTGTGACGCCCCCAAAATAGGTATACATCACCCATTCTGAGTCGCCAAATACATGGTACACAAACTATTACAACTTCAGTAATACAATTGTCATGCAAAATACGACAACACATATACTGTGAGTTTGAATACAAATACTGTCTACTAGAGAGTATATAAACTCAAAAGGAGTCCTCATTACAATTATTGATACATTATTTTACAAAATAGCGAGGACTGCTAAACAACTTTCCATCGCTCCGTACCCCGACTAGTTCCTATTATGTTCTCACCTCCAGAGAAGAAAAATGGAACAAAAAGGAAAAGGGTGAGCTCAACTAGCCCAGTAAAGAATATTATGACTAAGATAATATATAACAAATTATCATTAGTCTTCAACAGGGAATAATCTGATAAAATATAATAGACAACAAGTTTTAGATCAACAACTACAGCGGAAACAACAATCCATTAGAAGAGTCAAGTAGAGAAAGAATTCTACTATCTTCTAAGATTTAAAAGTCCATCATCAATATTTTATCCCTGTAACATCAATCAATATACATCTTGAATCAAATATTCATCTTTGCACTTTATAGCCAAAGATATTCATTTGTATCAATAGGTTGGTCATGTTCATCTCAACTTTTTGTTCATCTTTGCACTACTGGGCCAAAGATATTCATTAGGTAATCATTCATCTTTGCACTACAGGCCAAAGATATTCATCAGTTAATCATTCATCTTTGCACTACAGGCCAAAGATCTTCATCAATATCATCATTTAGGACTGAAGATGATGAAAAATATTTTAAAGAAAACGAATCCATTGAGATAAAAGATCAAATATTAGGGATTCGTATTACAGTTTATCCAAGTTCAATAATACTCCGAAATAACCAATTTTGAAGCAGAATTCAAAAATAATGATCAAAACATGGATACAATCAAAGATAGTAACCATAATAGACAACTTGGACAAAAAGAAGAAAATTTCATTTTTTCGTGAATAGTACCGTATTCATGAATAGTGCCGTATACGTGAATAGTGTCGTATACATGAATAGTAACCCCGACACAAAAAGTTCCAAATTTGATAAAAAGTTCATACCAATATTTCGGCATAATGATATTGAAGAAAATATCATTTTAAGAAGAAAATAACATCCCTTACCTTGCAAAGACAGTATTTCTGACTGGAATACTGGATATAGTGCTGAGTGAACTTGCACTGTATAACAACACTTAAAGTACTAAAATACTCACAAAATACGCTCAATATTATAGAGAGAAAGAGAGAAAATTTATGAATTGTGGTGTGATTTTCAATTCTAACTAAGCACCCTATTTATAGGAAAATACTTAGAACGCCATAGAAGACTAACCTGCTACCTGATGGCTTTACTTGTTACTATTGCCACCCACCAAATTTGAAATTCAATTGAGCACATTTCTCACCAACCAATTCTATAATTTTCCAAAATGTTTTATCAATTAAACAATAATCAGAAACTTTAATAATTCATAGAAAATAGTCCGTTTATCAGAAAAATTCGAAACTCGCTTGTTTTCCATAGGAAATTTAATTCTCTACAAATTTGTAGAAGAAAGTTTTTCCAAATTCTAATCAGAAAATATCCGAAATCCACAAACGGATGATTTTTAAATACTTCCAATCCGACAAAATACTGATAAAACACCTCAGCATTAATTCCTTCATTAGTAACCACATAAATAAATCCATCATTTATATCCACATCAAAAATAAATATTTCCATATCATATGAATCAATAATTAATTATTCACAAATAATATTACAGGATCACATTTATGACAACCATGCTGTTCCTAGGAAAGAGGGGGCTTTCCGATAAGGATTTCTCCTTCTTGGTGCCAAGCTAATTAGGTGACCAAATCTCTCCTCTTGTGAGAACTTTCTAGATATTGCCAATAATGCTATCTAATAATATTATTCCAAATAATATGAATTATTGATCCGATAATGGAGATGATGTGCGATGACAATTATTGAAACAACAATAATATAAATATCAACGTAGCAATTATTGAATCAATAAAATCAAATATTGAGCAAGTACCCTCATTTGTGACAATTATTGAGTAGTGGCTTCTTACGTAAGGATTAATAATTCAACAATCTTTGTACAATACTGGTGCTTTCTGCTTGCGAACAACGCCGACATTACTTTACTTTACCCATCGGTATTCCAATGATGTTAATTGATAACGATTACGTAGTTATTTTATAAAAACTCAATTTTGTCGTTATCTTCATCCAAATGAAGTTATCCGTTATGGGGCCCTAAATGGATCTTGTGCCGCATGCGAATATTCCCCGAGAGAAAGAATATTCTACGACCAAATGAATATTCCCCGATAATTGAATATTTTATAACCACTTGCTTATTTTACAAAATTTGCACATTTCACCCATAACCAAAATATTATATCAAATTAATACCTTATTATTCACAATAATAATTAGAGGAAATTCGATATTATTCATTAAAAAGTTGGGGTCTTACAACCTCCCCTCCTTATGAAATTTTGTCCTCGAAATTGACGTACGTACCTGGTGTTTCGAAAAGGTGAGGATACCTCAATTTCATTTCTGATTCCAACTCCTAGGTCATTTCTTCAATAGCATGGTTTCTCCACAAAACCTTAACTTGTGGTATAACCTTCATGCTTAGGACATGCTCTTTCCTATCCAAGATCTTAACAGGTACCTCTTCGTACGTTAAATCTTCAGCTATCTCGTCTGGTTCTAACTCAATAATGTGGTTCGGGTCTTTAACATATTTATGAAGTATAGATATGTGAAAAATATTATGAACACGAGACATGCTTGGAGGTAATGCGAGTCTATAGGCAACATTTCCTATTCGGTCAAGAATCTCAAATGGACCAACAAATTGTGGATTGAGCTTTATTCTCTTCCCAAATCTTGTAACTCTCTTCCATGGTGCAACACGTAACAATACATGATCCCCAATATTAAATTCCACGTCCTTCCGATGAAGATCCGCATAACTCTTTTTTTGATCTTGTGCCGTTTGTATACGTTGTCGAATCGTTTGGATCTTTTCTGTAGTTATGCATACCAATTCTGGTCCCAACAATGTTGCTTCACCCACCTCGTCCCAGCATACTGGAGAACGACATTTTCTTCCATACAACGCCTCGAATGGAGCCACACCTATGCTTGCCTGATAACTGTTGTTGTAGGAGAATTCCACCAATTGTAGGTACTTATCCCAACTCCCTTTGAAATCTAGGACATAGAGTCTTAATAGATCTTCAAGAGTTTGAATAGTCCTCTCTGATTGTCCGTCCGTTTGAGGACGGTAAATCCGTGCCCATAGCTTTCTGCAAGCTAATCCAAAATCTTAAAGTGAATCTTGGGTCACAATCCGAAACTATGGATACTAGCATGCCATGCAATCTCACAATCTCGTTCACGTACAGACTAACAAGATGTTCAAGGGAATAAGTCTCCCGTATAGGCAAGAAATGGGTAGACTTGGTTAATCTATCAACAATAACCCAAATCGCATCTATGCCTTGAGATACCTTGTAAAGACCCGTAACGAAATCTATAGTAATGTGTTCCCACTTCCATTTTAGAATCTCAAGTGGTTGTAATGGACCTTTTGGTACTTGATGCTCCGCCTTTACACGTTGAGAAGTTAAACACCTCAAGATAAACTCCGCGATCTCTCTTTTCATATTGCTCCACCAAAATGTATGTCGAAGATCATGATACATTTTGGTACTTCCAGGATGGATTGCAAATGGTGTGTTGTGTGCCTCCATCATGATTCTATGCTTCAAGTCAGAATCGTTAGGAACACAAAGTCTGGAGTTGACTCGAAGTATTCCTTCTTCATCGATTCTTGCTTCTGGAATAGCACCTTCTTGTACTTTCTTCTTCATACGCATCAGCTCCATGTCCGTAGCTTGAACAGCTTTAACTTTATTGATTAAAGTCGGTTCTACTCGTATGTTTGATATCATCACGTGGGTACTTGGAGCCTTCATCTCTATCTCCATCCTTTGCAAGTCATACAAAATGGACCTTTGTGTTAACAACATTGCACTCGTACCTACATATGATCTTCTACTCAATGCGTCAGCTACTACGTTCGCATTTCCAGGATGATATTGGATGGTATGATCGTAATCTTTCAACAACTCGAGCCAACGTCGTTACCGCATATTGAGTTCCTTTTGGGTGAAGAAATATTTGAGGCTTTAATGATCTGTATTGATCTCCACTTTCTCCCTATACAGGTAGTGTCTCCTGATCTTCAATGCGAAAACGACTGCTGCCAACTCGAGATCATGAGTAGGATAATTCCTCTCATATTCTTTAAGTTGTCGCGAAGCATAGGCTATGACTTTCCCATGTTGCATGAGAACACATCCTAACCCTTTGCCTGAAGCATCGCTATAGATAACAAATCCATCCTAACGAGATGGTATTGTCAGAACAGGTGCCGAAATGAGTCTTCTCTTGTGTTCTTGAAAACTCTTCTCACAATCCTCGCTCCGACCGAATTTTGTATTCTTACGAGTCAGCTGAGTTAACGGAGTAGCGATTCGAGAAAATCCTTCCATGAATCTCCGATAGTAACCAGCTAAGCCCAGAAAGCTACGTGACTTGATCCACCGACTTTGGTTGCTCCCAACTTTGTATGGCTTCAATCTTTCTTAAGGTCGCCAGATACTCCATGTTTTGACACCACGTGCCCAAGGAATGCTACTTCCTCAAGCCGAACTTCGCATTTCTTGACTTGGCATATAGCTTGTTATCACGAAGCCTTTGCGATTACCCGACTTCAAATGGCGCTCATGATCTTCAACGCTTTTGGAATAGATGAGGATGTCATCATAAAAAGACAACAACTGATTTGATCCAAATATTCTTTAAACACACGGTTCATCATATCCATAAAAGCGGCAGGAGAATTAGTCAATCCAAAATACATGACTAAGAATTCATAATGCCCGTCATCGGGAGTTACGAAGGCGGTCTTTGGAATATCCTCGCTTTTAATCTTTAGTCGATGATATCCGAAGCTAAGATCGATCTTTGAAAAGAATTGTGCTCCTTGCAACTGGTCAAACAGGTCATCAATGCGAGGTAGCGGATACCTATTCTTGATGGTGACATGGTTTAATTCTCAGTAGTCAATATAAAGTTGCATACACCCGTCTTTCTTCTTTACGAATAACACAGGAGCACCCCAAGGAGATGTACTAGGACGAATGGAACCGATGTCCAACAACTCCTGTAGTTGGACCTTTAACTCTTGAAGTTCAATAGGAGCCATTCGATATGGGGTTTTAGAAATGGGTTTTGTACCCGGTTCAAGGTCAATAAAGAATTCAACATCACGTCCTGGGGATAGACCGGGAAGTTCTTCAGGAAATACGTCAGGAAATTCACTAACAATAGAAATAGTATTCAAATCTGACGTGTTTTTGTTCAAGTCCAAGACATGGGCTAAGAAAGCTTGATATCCGTTTTTCAATAAACGAATAGCTTTATGGCTTGATATGACATTGATTGACTTTAATGGTTTGGTTGTTTGAATTCGCATAATAGGTTGGTTAGGAATATGAAAACTAACAACCTTATGAAAACAATCAATTTTAGCATGATGTGTGGTTAACCAATCAATCCCTAAAATCACATCAAATGCAAGAATTTTCAACGAAATAAGGTCGGCAAGTAATGTGATGGTACCGACTTGAATCAAGCAAGATTTATAAATAGTGGATGTAATGAAAGTTTCTCCTAACAGAGTCTCAACAGATAAGTCAAGGTCTAATTTCTCTGGAGTCAAGTGTAAACGTTGAGCACAAGCAGGAGAAATAAAAGAATGGGTAGAACCGGTATCTAATAAGGTATAAACTTCGCAAGAGTTTATGATTAGCTTACCCGTGATCACCTCGTTTGGGTTCCTCGCGTTTTGGGCAGTCACGACAAACGCCCTCCCAGGAACCACCGACTTTGACTTGTCCGGAACAGCCCTCGGAGTCACCATTCCCGTTGGACTTGGTTTCACAACTAGACAATCTCTAGCTATATGACCTTCCTTTCCACAGTTATAACACATCTTGGATTGTTATGGGCAGTTTGGGCTGATGTGTCCCTCTTTCCCGCATTTATAAAAAATGACCGGTGGTCGTTCTCCTCCCCTAGAAACAGTTGATGTTTGTGCTGACGTCTTCACGTTATCATTGTTGTACCTTCTCCTCTTGAAATCTCCTCCCGACTCGCTCCTTCTATTATCACGGCCACGATTACCACCAGAGTGGTTACCGCTTTTGTTCGAATGCTTTCCTTCCTTCTGGTTGTCATTGCTCCGATGGTTGCCGCCACCGGTATGACCCTGGTTGTGGTCCCTCGGTTGCACATACTCATTATCTCGTTCTAATAATTGAGCCCTGTTTACAACATCTGAATATAAAGAAAATTTATGAGATATAAGATATTGCTGAATCTCGGGCTTTAGACCTCTCAGGAACATCCTCGTCATTCATTCCTCATTTTTGACCAAATTAGGTGCAAACCTGGATAACTCTGCAAACTTCGCCTTGTACTAGGACACCGTCATGTTGTTTTGTTCCAATCTGATAAACTCCACCTCCTTCATATGACGAATACTTTCAGGAAAGTACTTGTTATTAAATAGTTTTTGAAACGTTTCCCAAGACATGCTTTGAGTGCGAAGTCGGTACGCTTCACAGACTCCCACCAGTAGTCTGCCTCACCGCGGAACATAAAGGTGGCGAATGGAACCTTCATTCTCAAGTGCATCCCAAGACATTGAATATCTTGGTAATTTGTTTGACCCACATTTCCACCTTGATCGGATCCGGTTTCCCTGAAATTTTGGTGGTCCCAACTCCTTGAACTGCTTGGCTATGATGATATGGCGCATTGCTATCATTTCCACCAGTAATGCGTACACGAGTCTCCCTAAATGTCGGTTTTGCATAAACCGGAAAAAGCTCCTAAACATCCCATCATTCATCATTTGTTCGATAATGTTGTTTATGTGAGGAATATTGCCTTCTGTTGCTGCACGCCCCACAGGTGGTGATTAAAGGTGTCTCCACAGTCTCATTTACTCCATTATTAACGTTCTCAGCTGCCATTCTTAAATACCGCCATAAAACAAGGGTTAATAGTCATGTCATATATTATCCCTATACTTTGATCGACCAAATAAATACCAAATAAACTTAGTCAGGTCATACTAGCGAAGGAATTCTCCGTCTCTCCCCTCCTAGTTCTTGTCTCACATCTTAGCCAGGGATCATATCCCTAAGCTTTGATACCAACTGTGACGCCCCCAAAATAGGTATACATCACCCATTCTGAGTCGCCAAATACATGGTACAAAAACTAATACAACTTCAGTAATACAATTGTCGTGCAAAATACGACAACACATATACTGTGAGTTTAAATACAAATACTGTCTACTAGAGAGTATATAAACTCAAAAGGAGTCCTCATTACAATTATTGATACACTATTTTACAAAATAGCGAGGACTGCTAAACAACTTTCCATCACTCCGTACCCCAACTAGTTCCTACTATGTTCTCACCTCCTGAGAAGAAAAATGGAACAAAAAGGAAAAGGGTGAGCTCAACTAGCCCAGTAAAGAATATTATGACTAAGATAATATACAACAAATTATCATTAGTCTTCAACAAGGAATAATCTGATAAAATATAATAGACAACAAGTTTTAGATCAACAACTGCAGCGGAAACAACAATCCATTAGAAGAGTCAAGTACAGAAAGAATTCTACTATCTTCTAAGATTTAAAAGTCCATCATCAATATTTTATTCCTGTAACATCAATCAATATACATCTTGAATCAAATATTCATCTTTGCACAACAGGCCAAAGATATTCATTTGTATCACCAGTTAGTCATGTTCATCTCAACACCTGTTCATCTTTGCACTACGGGCCAAAGATATTCATTATGTAATCATTCATCTTTGCACTACAGGCCAAAGATATTCATCAGTTAATCATTCATCTTTGCACTACAGGCCAAAGATCTTCATCAATATCATCATTTAGGACTGAAGATGATGAAAAATATTTTAAAGAAAACGAATCCATTGAGATAAAAGATCAAATATTAGGGATTCAGACATTACGGTTTATCCAAGTTCAATAATACTCAAATAACCAATTTTGAAGCGAGTAATTCAAAAATAATGATCAAAACATGGATACAATCAAAGATAAGTAACCATAATAGACAACTTGGACAAAAAGAAGAAAATTTCATTTTTTCGTGAATAAGTGTCGTATTCATGAATAAGGTCGTATACGTGAATAATGTAGTATAACGTAGAACAAAGAACTCCCAAACACAAAAAGTTCCAAATTTGATAAAAGTTCATACCAATATTTCTAAGATAATGATATTGAAGAAAATATCATTTTAAGAAGAAAATAACATCCCTTACCTTGCAAAAAGATGTATTTTTGATCGAATATCGGATATAGTCTTTGAATGAACTTGCACTGTATAACAACACTCAAAGTACTAAAATACTCACAAAATACGCTCAATATTATAGAGAGAGAAAGAGAGAAAATTTATGAATTCTGGTGTGATTTTCAATTCTAACTAAGCACCCTATTTATAGAAAAATGCTTAGAACGCCATAGAAGACTAACCTGCTACCTGATGGCTTTACCTGTTATTATTGCCACCCACCACATTTGAAATTCAATTGAGCACATTTCTCACCAACCAATTCTAGAATTTTCCAAAATGTTTTATCAATTAAACAATAATCAGAAACTTTAATAATTCATAGAAAATAGTCCGTTTATCAAAAAAATTTGAAACTTGCATTTTTTCCATAGGAAATTTAATTCTCTACAACTTTGTAGAAGAAAGTTTTTCCAAATTCCAATAAAAAAATATCCGAAATCCACAAACGGATGATTTTTAAATACTTCCAATCCGACAAAATACTGATAAAATACCTCAACATTAATTCCTTCATTAGTAACCACATAAATAAATCCATCATTTATATCCACATCAAAAATAAATATTTCCTTATCATATGAATCAATAATTAATTATTCACAAATAATATTACAGGATCACATTTATGACAACCAGGCTGTTCCCAGGAAAGAGGGGGCTTTCCGATAAGGATTTCTCCTTACTGGCGCGCAATTAGGTGACCAAACCTCTCCTTGACAGAACTTTCTAGACATTGCCAATAATGCTATCTAATAAAATTATTCCAAATAATATGAATTATTGATCTGATAATGGAGATGATGTGAAGTGACAATTATTGAAACAACAATAATATAAATATCAACGTAGCAATTATTGAATTAATAAAATAAAATATTGAACAGTAACTACTGTGACAATTATTGAGTAGTGCCTTCTTACGTAAGGATCAATAATTCAACAATACTGCAATACAATCTGCAGTGTATTTCGTGCAAGCAACAACACGATTACTTTACTTTACCCATGTGGTATTCCAACGATGTTAGCAGTAGAACGATTACAGCGTTATTTATAAAAACTCAATTTTTTTGTCGTTATCTTCATCAATACTGTTATCCGTTATGGGGCCCACAAATGGTCGCTTAGCGTCATACGAATATTCCCCGACAGAAAGAATATTCTACGACCAAACGAATATTCCCCGACAATTGAATATTTTATAACCACTTGCTTATTTTGCAAAATTTGCACATTTCACCCATAGCCAAAGTATTATATCAAATTAATACCTTATTATTCACAATAATAATTAGAGGAAACTCGATATTATTCATTAAAAAGTTGGGGTCTTACA
This sequence comes from Panax ginseng, assembly GCA_020205605.1. NCBI lineage: Eukaryota > Viridiplantae > Streptophyta > Magnoliopsida > Apiales > Araliaceae > Panax > Panax ginseng. Next base: position 77,154,255 of record CM035142.1, on the reverse strand, counting down.
TATACATTCGTTTATAGAATGATAAACATTAAAAGCTTAGATCAACCTAACAAATTTGATCTATCACTAAGTCTTTGTACATATATTCCTTGAATGACTTTACATATAATCATGAGCATTTACTTTAAACATCAAATCAAAATATGCACTCTCCCAACAATCTCCCCCTATTTGATGTTGACATAACTAAGGAGATGTGTTGTCATAATTATTAGTTTCTAGATGCATTTGTAGGAAAGTAAATATGACTTAATATTTCAGTGAGCAGCTTAAATTTCTAAAGAATAAGTATGAATTTATTGATGTTTGAAGAACATATATTACAGTTAAGCTTTACATCAATATGAATTTAAGTTTCAATTTATCTCTATTTCTTTGATCTTTGCGTGGAGGATTAGCATACTCCTCAGCTCTTCTTTTCCTGCTTACTTCTTCTCTCCAGGCTAGATCTTCCAGCTCACTTAGGCTTAGCCTAGGATTGTGATCATGCCTATTCATGAATGCAGGATCTCCAATTGGCATTCTTAGGCCTGTTGTGACCACATTTTGTGAGCTTTTAGTTGACCCTAGACTCCTTATTGGTTGAGCCATTATAACTTCTTGCTGATCAGATCGTTGAGTCTGATGGCCGGATTGTGGGGTCTATTGGTGGAACTGCCTTGTAGGAGGACTCCTTGAAGATTGAGTTTGAAATTATCCTCTGCCTCTGTCCTTGCCTTGAACTCCTTTCCCTTTATTCTCCCCCTTTATGTCAACATCAAGGGTTCGAATGTCTTCGGATAGGCGAGTCACTTCTTGGACGAGCTCATTGAGTTGGCTTTGGGTTTGAGCAATGTCCTCTCGATTCTCTTTGATCAGAGCATCAAATCGAGCTTCCCTATTTTTGAGGACGGCTAGAACATTTTCAGTCTGCTGCCCTTGGTTTACGTAAAATTTTTGGAATTCTTTTACGACAGTTTGCAGATTGATGATGCTTTCCAACATAAGCTTGTTCTGAGTATTTTGAGTCGTCTGTAAGACGAGAACAACATCCCGATGTATTTTAGCTGCTTGAAAGTGTATCTGATCCTGGTCATTTATGCTCTTCACCATTTCTTTTATAATCTCCCTGAGCTTCTTTGTAAGCTCAGAGATTAGGGTGCTGGGGAGAGTATTGGCAGCCGTGATTATCTTAGTTAGTCTTAGTTGAATGAGTTCTGTGTGAGCTTCAAGACTGTCATCTATATCCTTAATCACTTTCTTTGACACTTCAGATAACTCAAATTTGGTGGGCAGATCTGAGAGAAGTTCACTGAGTTGTGGAAAGTGTGGTGGAGGGCGTGTATTCTTGTTTTGATCCTGCAAGGAGTAGAGGGCAAGATCAAGGTTGAAGTATTCATTTGTGGAGGAATATGGAATATATGATGGAGGGGGACTGTTTTTGGGTGTCTGGAGTAGGTGGCTCTATGATTTGAGCTTGGGACTCTACGATAGGGCTAGAGTCATCAATCGTAGAGATGATGGGAGTTTGGATCAATATGAAGTTGGGCATATTTGGTTAATCAGTTACAGAATATTGGGATTCTGTAACTGGGAATTGACTTAGTGGATTTAGGACCACTTCCAACCAGCTTGGAAATTCATAAAATTGACTGAAGAAGGATAGTGGATAGTGATTAACTCTGAACAAGATTGGGACAAATAATACCTCATGCACTATCGTTGAAGAGGGACCATTTGTTATCAGCTATTTGGCAAAGTTGAAGTTTCCCGAGAACCCATGAGCTAGCACAGAGATAGCTGGATATTCTTTGAAGCTCCAAAATATGTGATTCCAAGAGTTTAGAATTTGAGCTTGATGAAAAAGCATCATGGGGAGATAGGAGAATAGTTGATTGTAGAGAAAACTCCTATACCCATCACGGCCCACAGCTGTGATCTCAAGTTCATCATCATCTTCTTCTTTCTCTTCTTCTCTATCTTCTTTTGAGGATTCATTTATATCATGACTTCATTTTGTTCTTGCTCTGGTTCTTTCTCATTTTCTACAGGCGCATCTTCTTCTGTCACGGGGATGTCATGAGGCTCCCCCTCAACATGATCATCCATCTGCAGGACTAGTAGCTCCCCCTAAGCTGGAGCATTTTCTAGGGTAAGAACTTCAGGTATCTCCCCCTGAGCTTGAGCTCTATCCTTTTGACTTTCTTTGGATAGTTAGTTTTCAGCAGCCATCTTTTTGTCTTCCTCATTGAGTACTTCTTCATTGACAAGGATGTACTTCTTAACCAATTTTTGTCTTGGTTTTCTAGGCTGAGCCACAGCCTCAGGACTTCCTTGGGCTTCAGTTCTATCCTGTTGATCAGCCAGGACATCTGGTGCATCAACTTCCTTGCTCGAGGTGTTCAGTCTGGTCTCTACGATCGGTAGAGACTCTACGATCGAAGAGACAGATTGCCTCTTTGACTTGTGACTGATTTTGTTGTTCTTCAGTACCTGTGATATGGTAGCTCTGTCTTCATTTGCCTCAGCCTGCTATTCTTTTCTTCTTAAGATCCTCAGCGTCTCAATGTCAAAGGACTCTATAGGTATATCAGTGGTAGATCCTTGAGGTTCTTCTGTTAATCAAGCCTTTAGCTTCCTCTTGCCCTTGCTTTTTCTGACCTGGGCAGAGGGTTCTTCCTTGTTGATCTCTTCCTCTTCCTCTTCAGTCTCTTTGATGACTGACATGTTTCCTGGAATCCCTGATTCCTTTATATCACCAGTTCTTCCACTGGACTCAGACATCATACATACATTCTCTGTTGGATTCCTTTTCTAGTTCTCAAACAGTTACTGGGTCATCCGTCTGTTTGGAGTGATGGACTCTCCTTCATTGTCCCCAATCTTATCACCCAGAGCAGACTGTAGGATGCTGCTTATAAATCGCCCGTAGAGCATCTTTTGAGAGCTCTTTGTCTTCTTCGAGCTGGTGATCCATTTCCCAATCCATTCAAGCAGCAGAGCTCCATAGTTGAGTTGTATACCACACCTTATGGCAGTCATGAGCTTGAGTTGCACCTCATTTACAGAATCATGGCCAGAGTTCTTGCAACATATACACTTCCCAATAATATCGGCCAGAAATTCGTACCTCTGACGAAACTCCTTTTTCTTGTATCCTTTGACAGTGGGGAATTTCTTGTGATGCATCTTCTTTAGGCCTTCATGGAAGTCAATGCTATCTATGAATGAGAACCCTTCATATTTGAAGCCTAGGGCTAGCTTGATATCGTCAGTTCTGAGTTTGATTTCCACGTCCTTGACCCTCGTGGTGATGACGTTATTTTCGAACGCCCCATTCCTGTAAAACTCCTTTATCAGCTTCGGATAGATCTAGGTGCTCGTACCTAGGGCTTCTTCAAGACCAACCTTCTTTATCAGTGACAGAGTTTTGTGAAATTTGGGTTCAGCTATTTTGAACTCATCGAATAAGAGTCTGTAGCCGGAGATGACGTTGGAGGCTGCCATTGATTTCTTTGCAAGGAGTATGGTTGTCTGAACTTTCTTAAGGGTTAGGGTTTCTGCTTGTAGAGAGAAAGGGAGAGATAAGCTTTTTGAACTTCTGATTTCAAAAAGGCGCTTTTAAATTGTACTTGTAACTTCCCTCTTTCCATTTTACTTAGTGGGGCAGGTGTCAAATTCTGCTAGGCTCTACGAATCTGACCGAGGAGGATTGTACTAATTTGCCCTTAGCTCCTTCTAAGTTATTGTGTCCTTAGGAAGGACTATGATCATTGAGGTAGCCTTTTTAATTGTTGAGTCTTCTTTGCATTCATCGAGTTTGCTCTGCAATCGTTGTGTCTGAACTGCAATCGTCGTGGTTCCGCTTCGGCAATCGTAGTGTCTCGAATCGCAATCGATCGTGGTTCGCTTTCAAAGAATCGTAGTGTCTGAACTTCAATCGTCGTGTCTGAACTACGATCGTCGAATCTGACCGAATCCTTGTGATGAACTTTTCACTTAGCATTCTTCTCAGTTTAAGGTAACTCAGGAAGGGCCAACCTTATAGAGTGAATCAAGGGTTAGGTTTGTTCCTGAGGCGCTTATCAGAGAGATTACTTTGTTTTGAACTTTATCATCACAGGATGCTCCTTTGTTTTGTTGATGGGGCTCTGCCATCGTTGAGTCTGCACTGCGATCTTTGAGTCAGCACTGCGATCGTTATCTTTCATGTCACTTCAGCTCTATGATCGTGGACTTCTTTTGATCATGTCTATGATTTTGAACATAGCCTTTATATCTGTATGGTTAGTACAAACTAGAGCATATTTTTCATGGTTGTAAGTTAAGCATGCCTAGCTCACTTATTAACTTGTTAAACCTGGATTTATCTAGAGGTTTTGTAAAGACATCAGCAAGTTGATTTTCAGTAGGGATATATTATAAAGATATAGTTCCATTTTGAACATGATCCCTAATGAAGTGATACCTTATTTCTATATGCTTAGTCCTAGAATGCATGCTAGGATTATGAGTTATTGCTATGACACTTATGTTATCACAGTGAATAGGTATGGATTTGAATTCAAACCCATAATATGCTAGCTACTTTTTCATCCATAGGATTTGAGAGCACAAGAATGCCAAAGAAGAATGTATTCAAATTTCTACGGTTGAAGTAGATCTTGAGTTTTGCTTCTTGCTAAACCAGACACGTGTCCTGCTTTCTAGCAATTGACAAGTGCATCGGTACTTTTTCTATCTATTTTGCGATACCGCAAAATCAAGATTCATGTATCCTGTTAGTTCAAATGAGGACTGCTTGGGATACCAAAGCCCAAAGTGAGGTGTACCCTTGAGATACCTGAAAATCCTCTTTACAGCAGTTAAATGTGATTCTTTAGTATTAGCCTGAAATCTAGCACAAATGCATGTTGCAAACATTATATCTGGTCTAATGGCAGTTAGATATAGAAGAGAGCCTATCATACCTCTGTATTGAGTTATATCAATACTTTTACCTTTTTCATCTTTGTCAAGCTTAGTTGTAGGAGCAATTGGGATTTTCATGGGAGAGGCTGATTCCATGCCATACTTCTTAAGTAAATCTTTAATGTATTTGGCTTAGTTTATGAAGATTCCTTCATCAGTCTGCTTTACTTGCAGTCCAAGGAAGAAATTTAGTTCACCCATCATGCTCATTTCAAACTTGCTCTGCATAAGCTTGGAGAATCTCTTACATAGCTTTTCATCAGTAGAACTAAGGGTGTAAACGAACCGAGTCGAACTGAATATTGAGTTGCTCAGATTTGATTCACAAAATTTATCAAGTATAAAATAAGGTTTGATTGAGTCTCATTTAGCTACCGAGTCGAGCACGATTCTGAGTCGAGCCCGAACAGTTTGAACTTTTCGAACGAATATGATTCGAGTATCAATAGAAAATTACAATTTGAGGAGGTTCGAGTAATTTATTGAACTTTAAAATTTTCTTATATTTGACTCATTTATATTTCGAGTCGAACTCGAATCGAACTTTTAGTCGAGCGGGTACGAATCGAGCACAAACTATTTTCTCATTTTACAGCCTTAAGTAGAACCAAAAATAATATCATCAACATATATTTGAACCAATAGGACTTTGTCTTTATGCTTTCTAAGAAATAATGTGGTATCTACTCTACCTCTAGTGAACCCATTTTCAATAAGAAAGTTAGTTAGTGTTTCATACCATGCTCTAGGTGCTTGTTTAAGACAATATAAGGCTTTGCCTAATCTATAAACATAATTGAAAAGAGATGGATTGATAAAACCCGGAGGTTGCTCTACATAGACTTCTTCTTGAAGTTCTCCATTCAGGAATGCACTTTTGACATCCATCTAGAAGACCTTGAATTTCATGTGAGCAACAAAGGCAAGTGTGATGCCCCCAAAATTAGGTATACATCCCCCATTCTGAGTCTCCAGATACATGGTACAAAATTTAAATACTTCATTTATACAACTGTTAAACTGTTGTATAGAATACGACCACAGTTAACTATGAGTTTTAATAAAAATGTATGTAACTCTCATGGTGCCTTGACCATAACCTTACAATGGTACTTTACATAAAAGTATAGTCAAACACTGTTTTAGGAATTAAAATATTTGGGAAGGGCTTAATGAAACCTTCGTACATGGGAGGCCATGCGTCTAGGTTATGATAGATATCATATGTCCATAGAATTATCCTTGGTTGACCATGATAGTGGCAAAACACCCTTCCAAATTTGGGTTCACCTCACCCTATTTGATTCAACAAATATAACTACTAAATAATGTATAGAATACAACACACTTTTCTATACTGTTTAGGGAGAACCTCCACAGCTAGAGACCACCGTTCTATTCTTCTGTTACCCCCGCTTGACCCAGCTACACTTTTATTACCTGAAAGGAATTGTGAAACAAAATGGTGAGAACAACTAGCTCAGTAAAGAATATCATGACTAAAGATAATTAAATTATCAATAGCTTTCATCAATAATAAATCAGAGATTTAGAACATATGGTAGATGATAAAACTTTTCAACCATAGTTGCAGCGGAACAAGAAATCCATTAGAAGAGTCAAATAGACCATAAGGTCTATTATCTTCTCTATATTAAAAGTCCAATAGTGTTTTATCCCTGTAACATCAATCAACAATTCTCGTCCACGATCATTTGAATAACTCATAATCATAATTGTGATTCTAAATTCCTCTTCGCACCCAGGATGAAGATAATTTTCATCACCTGTCTTCACCTGAAACATCAAAAATCATGGTTATACCAAATCACAATTCCTGCTCGTAATCATTAAATCATCTTTGAACTACGGCCAAAGATATTCATTATTATCACATCCATGAATTAATATTTCATTGCTGAGACTCAACTCAATAATTAATCCACATCATCGAATCCTCCCTGCACTACGGCCAAGGATATTCGTTAATATCATATCCATGAATTATCCATGCACTACGGCCAAGGATATTCATTATTATCACATCCATGAATTAATATTTCATTCTTTGAGACTCAGCTCAATAATTAATCCACATCATCGAATCCTCCCTGCACTACGGCCAAGGATATTCGTTAATATCATATCCATGAATTATCCATGCACTATGGCCAAGGATATTCATTATTATCACATCCATGAATTAATATTTCATTGCTGAGACTCAGCTCAATAATTAATCCACATCATCGAATCCTCCCTGCACTACGTCCAAGGATATTCGTTAATATCATATCCATGAATTATCCATGCACTATGGCCAATGATATTCATTATTATCACATCTATGAATTAATATTTCATTGCTGGGACTCAGCTCAATAATTAATCCACATCATCGAATCATCCATGCACTACAGGCCAAGGATATTCGTTAGTATCACGACCAAAATTATCCATGCACTACAGGCCAAAGATAATCGTGTTTTCATCAACGGTCCTGATCATGCCATAAAACAATTCATCTTTGCACTACGGTCGAAGAGAATCCATAGCCATAATCATACCAAAAATTGTCCATCAATGCTCTACGGACAAATGAGGATTTTTACCACATCATTTGTAACATTACGGTCATGATTACACCGAATAATCCCTGGTCATAATCATACCAAGTCCATCTATGCACTACAGGCCACAAATGACTTTCAACATAATATAAACATGAGGATGATGACAATGATATAAGAATTCAATAAAACAAGTTCAAGAATTAATTTATCCAGGAACTAATAACGTCCAAATTGTCAACATGCTTCTCTCAGTAGAGTAAAATTCAAGAATGCTCGTAAGAATATTTCCATGAAAAGATATTGGATGAAGCGCAAATATCAAGGATATTCCACTAATTTCATGGAGTATATAAGTCAAAGTTTTAACCAACCGAGTATAATAAAGAATGGAATAACAAAAGAATTCACCAGCATGCAATAGACCGCGACAGCAAAAGTTATTCCAATGTAATAATAAAAACGGAACCAGTGTCCGGCGTGAAATGCATGCGTACAAGATATTCTAATGTAATAATAAATAATGGAACAGTACTACAGAAACGCATGAGATAGGATATTCCAATGTAATAATCGGAATCAAAGTCCCACAGAACGCATTGCACGAGGATATTCTCGACGTAATAATAAATAATGGAACCAAGTCAAACTTAAACGCATGCATGTGATATTCCGATGTAATAATAATAAAGAACGAAATATTAGAAGAATTTCACCAAGTATAGGGTAGCCCGCATATATAGGTTATTCCAACAGAATAATAAAGAATGGAATAACAGAAGTTCTCTTCATGAATAAAAAAAAAAATACCCCTTATGAGTACAACAAATAATATTCCCTACCTTTGAAAGAAGAGTATTCTGAATGGTAGGGCAAGGATATACTCGAAGAAAACTTGTACTACGCTCGAAACTTTCTTAAACTTCAAAGAAATACGCTCAAGATTATAGAAGAAGAACTCTCTAGAGTTTCAGTGAATACGTAAGAAATAATGAAGGAATGAGCTTCTATTTATAGAAGAATGGATTGCATAGTAACTAATTCATGAACGGTCCAGATTGATTTACTTTAAACAGACGGTCTAGATTGGTTTACAATAAAATATAATATATTCTATTTACAATCTAATAAAACAAATAACTTTATAAAAGATTTTACTATGCAAACACTATGCAGGTACTATGCAAACACTATGCATAATAAAATATAATATATTCTCATTATTGTCTAATAAAACAGATAACTTTATAAAAGTATTCTGTTTTATATAAAAAGATTTTACTATGCAAAATACTATGCATAATAGAATATAATATATTCTATTTATAGAATAACTTTATAAAAGTATTACATTTTATATAAAAAGCTTTTCTGCATTTTATTACATTAATAATACCAATAAAATAAAACCGAGTGACTTATCACGTAAGCATCAATAATCAATACTGGTGTACATCGCAACCACGCCAGACATAAAGATTGCTTTTAACAATCGGGTGTTTCAACAGTTAACGGTAAAACTTCCGCCGTTATTTTCATAAAGTATTTTTGTCGTTTTCTCAATCCAACAATAATTTCGTTGCGTGGTCCACCAATGATTTTGCCGTCGTATGGATATTCCCCGATAAAAAGAATATTCCCCGACCAATCGAATATTATACAACAACTTGCATACTTTTTAAAATTTATAAATACTACCCACAACTATAACACTATCTCAAATCCACACCCGTGAATAGTACTTCGGGAATAGTATCCTGTGAATAGTACCCCGACACAAAAAGTGTTCCAAATACCCGAGTGAACAATACTAGAGTGAATAGTAATCGGGTGAATAGTAACCCGTAAATAGTAACTCATGAATAGTAACTCGTGAATAGTAACTCGTGAATAGTAACTCATAAATAGTAATTTAACTATTTACCAAAATAGAAAAATTGAATACTTTTATTTCATAAAATTCGGGGTCTCATAATCACCCCTCCTTATGAAATTTCACCCTCGAAATTTACTTACGTACCTGGTATTCGAAGAGATAAGAATACCTTGTTTTCTTTTCAGATTGTACCTTCCTGGTAATTTCCTCACTATCATGATTTTCCCATTTCTCATCTCCTGTATTTTAGATATCATTCTAGAATATAGCTTCAAAACAAAGGTTAATTGACATATCATAATTTGTCAACTTATCAAGTGAAAAAGTTTAGCTTAGGTAAGTCACACACTAGCGAAGTATATAACTCGTCTCTCCCCTCCTAGTTCTAGACTCTTATCTCCGCCAGCGACCATATCCCTAAGCTCTTTGATACCAAATGTGACGCCCCCAAAATTAGGTATACATCCCCCATTCTGAGTCGCTAGATACATGGTGCAAAATTTAAATACAACTTCATTTATACAACTGTTGAACTGTCTTATAGAATACGACCACAGTTAACTATGAGTTTTAATACAAATGTATGTAACTTTCATGGTGCCTCGACCACAACCTTACAATGGTACTTTACATAAAAGTATAGTCAAACACTATTTTAGGAATTAAAATCTTTGGGAAGGGCTCAATGAAACATTCGTACATGGGAGGCCATGCGTCTAGGTTATGATAGATATTATATGTCCATAGAATTATCCTTGGTTGACCATGATAGTGGCAAAACACCCTTCCAAATTTGGGTTCACCTCACCCTATTTGATTCAACAAATATAACTACTAAATGATGTATAGAATACAACACACTTTTCTATACTGTTTAGGGAGAACCTCCACAGCTAGAGACCACCGTTCTATTCTCCTGTTACCCCCGCTCGACCTAGCTACACTTTTATTACCTGAAAGGAATTGTGAAGCAAAAGGGTGAGCACAACTAGCTCAGTAAAGAATATCATGACTAAAAATAATTAAATTATCAATAACTTTCATCAATAATAAATCAAAGATTTAGAACATATGGTAGATGATAAAAATTTTCAACCATAGTTGCAGTGGAATAAGCAATCCATTAGAAGAGTCAAATAGACCATAAGGTCTATTATCTTCTCTATATTAAAAGTCCAATAATTTTTTATCCTTGTAACATCAATCAACAATTCCCGTCCACGATCATGTGAATAACTCATAATCTAATTGTGATTCTAAATTCCTCTTCGCACCCAGGACGAAGATAATTTTCATCACCTGTCTTCACCTAAAACATCAAAAATCATGGTTATACCAAATCATAATTCACCGTCAGTAATCATTAAATCATCTTTGCACTACGGCCAAAGATATTCATTATTATCACATCCATGAATTAATATTTCATTGCTGAGACTCAGCTCAATAATTAATCCACATCATCGAATCCTCCATGCACTACGGCCAAGGATATTCGTTAATATCATATCCATGAATTATCCATACACTACGGCCAAGGATATTCATTATTATCACATCCATGAATTAACATTTCATTGCTGAGACTCAGCTCAATAATTAATCCACATCATCGAATCCTCCCTGCACTACGGCCAAGGATATTCGTTAATATCATATCCATGAATTATCCATGCACTATGGCCAAGGATATTCATTATTATCACATCTATGAATTAATATTTCATTGCTGGGACTCAGCTCAATAATTAATCCACATCATCGAATCATCCATGCACTACAGGCCAAGGATATTCGTTAGTATCACGACCAAAATTATCAATGCACTACAGGCCAAAGATAATCGTGTTTTCATCAACGGTCCTGATCATGCCATAAAACAATTTATCTTTGCACTACGGCCGAAGAGAATCCATAGCCATAATCATACCAAAAATTTTCCATCAATGCTCTACGGGCAAATGAGGATTTTTACCACATCATTTGTAACATTACTACCATGTGATAATAGAATAATCCCTCGGTTATAATCATACCAAGTCCATCTATGCACTACTAACGGGCCACGAGATGACTTTCAACATAATATAAACATGAGGATGATGATAATGATATAAGAATTCAATAAAATAAGTTCAAGAATTAATTTATCCAGGAACTAATAACGTCCAAATTGTCAACATGCTACTTCTTTGTAGAATAAAATTCAAGAATGCTCAGAAGAACATTTTCATGAAAAGATACTGGATGAAGCGCAAATATTAAGGATATTCCACTAATTTCATGGAGTATAGAAGTAAAAGTTTTAACCAACTGAGTATAATAAAGAATGGAATAACAAAAGAATTCACCAGGCATGCGATAGACCGCTTGACAGCAAAAGTTATTCCAATGTAATAAAAAATGTAACTGTGTCCAAAGATAAAATGCATGACGAGGATATTCCAACAGAATAATAAATAATGGAACCGGTCCGGCAGAAAGCGCACGTATGAGGATATTAGATAGAATAATAAATAATGGAACCAGGTCGGCGTAAGAACGCATGACATGTGATATTACGGCGAGAATAATAAGGAACGGAATATTAGAAGAATTTCACCATGTATAGGGTAGCCTGCATATACAGGTTATTCCAACAGAATAATAAAGAATAGAATAACAGAAGTTCTCTTCATGAATAAGAAGAAATAATACCCCTTATGAGTACAACAAATAATATTCCATACCTTTGAAAGAAGAGTATTCAAATTTGGTAGAGGCGAGGATATACTCGAAGAAAACTCATACTACTATTTCGAAACTTTTTAAACTCTAAAGAAATACGCTCAAGATTATAGAAGAAGAACTCTCTAGAGTTTCAGTGAATTCGTAAGAAATAATGAAGGAATGAGCTTCTATTTATAGAAGAATGGATTGCATAGTAACTAATTCATGAACGGTCCAGATTGATTTACTTGAAACAGATGGTCCAGATTGGTTTACAATAAAATATAATATATTCTATTTATAATCTAATAAAACGAATAACTTTATAACAGATTTTACTATGCAAACACTATGCAGGCACTATGAAAACACTATGCATAATAAAATATAATATATTCTAATTATTGTCTAATAAAATAGATAACTTTATAAAAGTATTCTGTTTTATATAAAAAGATTTTACTATGCAAAACACTATGCATAATAGAATATACTATATTCTATTTATAGAATAACTTTATAAAAGTATTCTGTTTTATATAAAAAGCTTTTTTGTTTTATTACATTAATAATACCAATAAAACAAAACTGTGTGACTTATCACGTAAGCATCAATAATCAATACCGTGTGCTACTGTGTAACTACGCGTATTACTGTGCTTTTAACATCGGGTGTTTCAACAGTTAACGGTAAAACTTCCGCCGTTATTTTCATGAAGTATTTTTGTCGTTTTCTCAATCCGACAATAATTTCGTTGCGGGGTCCACCAATAATTTTTCCGTCGTACAGATATTCCCCGACAAAATGAATATTCCCCGACCAATCGAATATTATACAACAACTTGCATACTTTTTAAAATTTATAACACAACTATAACACTATCTCAAATCCACACCCGTAAATAGTACTTCAGGAATAGTACCCTGTGAATAGTATCCCGACACAAAAAGTGTTCCAAATACCCGAGTGAACAATACTAGAGTGAATAATAATCGGGTGAATAGTAACCTGTGAATAGTAACTCGTGAATTACTCATGAATAGTAACTCGTAAATAGTAACTCGTGAATAGTAACTCATAAATAGTAACTCATGAATAGTAATTTAACTATTTACCAAAATAGAAAAATTGAATACTTTTATTTCATAAAATTTGGGGTCTCACAGCAAGGAATATTTTGTGGCTTTTAGTCTGGCAACATGTGCAAATGTCTCATCATAGTCAATGCCTTTTTCCTGAGAGTAACCCTTGGCCACTAGTCTTGCCTTATTCCTGGTTATTACTCCATCTTCATCCATCTTGTTTCTGAAGACCCACTTGGTTCCAATGACAGGATGACTTTTTGGTCTTGGAACCAATCTCCATACTTTGCTTCTTTCAAACTGATTAAGCTCTTCCTGCATGGAGTCTTCCATTGCATCCTCTATCTTCTTAGGTTCCATTTGTGACAGGAAGCTTAGATAAAAACACTCATTTTGGGTGGCAGCTCTTGTTTTGACTCTTGCACTCGGATCTCCAATGATTAAATCTTGAGTGTGATCTCTTACCCATCTGTTTCCTGTTGGGACGTCTGTCCTGATGCCTTATTGTCTTAGGTCTTCAAGATCTATTTCTTCTTCTTGATGTGGAGGTTCATTGTCTTGCATAGGCCTCTCTACGATCTCATTTCCTTGCTCAACGATTTCACTATCTGGCACTACGATCGTAGTGTTGAGCTCGACGACCTCGCTTAAGTAGTGTCTCGAACCTGTCACCATAGTGTCTTGAAGCCTTTATTTTGTCTAAGTCTGTCTCATCAAAGATGATGTGAATCGAGACTTCAACACTCAGTGTCTTCTTGTTGAACACTCTGTAGGCCTTAATGTCTGTGGAATATCCAAGAAAGATTCCTTCGTCTGACTTGGGTTGAAACTTTGTCAAGTACTACTTTCCATTGTTGAGAATGTAGCATGCACAGCCGAATACATGAAAGTAGCCGACACTTGGCTTTCTTCCTTTCCACAGTTCATAGGGAGTCTTCTTAATCATAGAGTATATGAATGATCTGTTCTGAGTGTAGCATGAAATGTTGACAACTTTTGCCCATAAGTATTCAGGCAGATGGGCTGCTGTTAGTAGAGTTCTTCCAGCCTCTATCAATGTCCTGTTCTTTCTCTCAGCTACTCTATTTTGTTGAGGAGTTTGTGGAGCTGAGAATTTATGACTGATGCCATTATCAGTGCAGAATTGGTCCATTTTTGAGAAGTCGAATTCTCTGCCATGATCACTCCTTATAGCCTTGATTTTCTCTCCTCTCTCGTTCATTACCAGCCTGAACATCTTGATCAGTTGGGAGCTTGTTTCATCCTTTGAGGTTAGAAAGAACACCCATGTGAATCTGGTGTAGTCATCGACTATGATCAGTGAGTATCTCTTCCCTCCGAGGCTCATCGTTGGAATTGGCCCAAATAGATCCATGGAGTTGGAAGCTTTGCTCTTGAATGAGCTTCTTGTCTGCTTTCCAAGTTGACAGGCATTGCAAGGTCTTTCTTTGACGAAGCTAAACTTGGTTAAACATGCTACTAGATCTTTTGAGGCTAGTTTGGACATGTTCTTGAAGTTGAGATGAGACAGTCTTCTATGCCACAACCAGCTTATTTCTTCAGATGCTTTAGCCAGAAAACATATTATCTCGTCTGAGCTCACTTGTCCAAGATTTACTGTGTAGATATTTCCTTCTCTTATCCCGGTTAGTTTTACAGCAGATGTCTTTAAATCTCTGACTTGACACTGATTGTTGAGGAATGTTACTTGATGACCCTTGTCGCAGAGTTGGCTAATGCTCAGAAGATTGTGTTGTAGTCCTTTCACATATGCCACTCTACTGAAGGACATTGCACCATTCCTAGCAGAACCATATCCTCTTGTCTTACCAGAGCTGTTGTCTCCAAAGATGACTGAGGGACCTTCCTTCTCTATGTAGTTAGACAAAAGGGCTTTGTTCTCAGTCATGTGCCTTGAGCATCCACTGTCCAGATACCAGGTTGTGATCGTGGAGCTCTTTTCCTGTAGTAACATTAAACCTTCATTTTGGTACCCATATTTGTATGGGTCCTACTTTGTTAGTACCCTTGGGGACCCAAATCTGCTTGATCTTGGGTCTCATATGCATAGAATTATAATAGCAGTTTGCAGCCTTGTGACCAACTTTATAGCACACAAAACATCTAATATGATGCATGCTTGTGTGTGTGTGTGAGAATTCTTCCTTCATTTGGACTTTTGTGGATCTTTAGTTATCCTTCTGTTAAGCTGATTTTCCTTCTTCCATGTGCCCTTGTGTTTCATGATTTGTAAGGAGTGTACCTTACCTCTATTGTACCTTCCCAGTTGGTTCGTAGAGTTGGTTTTACTCGACTCTACGATCCTTCGAGGTTGGTGAGTAGTGGTAGGGTTACTCTTCTCTTTTTTGAAACCCAGGCCAGTATGAGATCCCTTACTTCTTGGAATATGGATTGAATCAGTAGAGCAAGGTTTGACTGGCTCATCCTTCTGTGAGGATTTCACAAATATAATGCCTCTACTAAAACTTGAAGCATTATTGATGCTAGTTTTCTTTACCTTTTCCACACATGGCTTTGAGGTAGATTCCCCAAAGCATAAACCAGTTCTGTCAGAGACACTTCTCTGGCTAGAGATCAGGGAGTCCATGGATGAAGATGAGTTATTCCATGTAGAGATTGTCTTTTCTAGTTCCTCAATTTTAGAGGTTAGACTTGACTCTCTTTGTGCATTGAGCTCATTAGTTTGTTTTAAGTGCTTATTCTCAGCTTCAAACTTGGACAGAGAGTCAGTACTTAGAAGGGCTGTTTCCAGTTCTTCTTGAACTTTCTCTTTCTCCTTTTGAAAAAATGAATAGTCCTTAGACAAAACTCTAAACCATTTCATGTATTGATGCAGATCAGATGTTATGCCATGTAGTGCAGTTCTTAAGTCATCAATGTCTACATCAGGAGAGTTGAAGTCAAATACCTCATTTATACTTACTTCATGTATGTTGGAGTTCTGTTGCCATATAACTGTTGAACAATCATCTCATGAAGATTCTTTGACTCTCTAATATCAGTGGTTTTGGCATCCCACCTGCTTGGTAAGGCTCTCATGAACTTTATGATTAGATCTTTGTTTGGATAGATCTTTCCATAGGCTCGTAGATAGTTGAGCAGAACATTGAATCTCTCTTAGGTGGCAGTGACGTTTTCTCCTTGAACGTGTGTAAACATTTCATATTGTTGTGTTAGGAGAGATTTTTTGTTTTCTCTGACTTCTTCCGTTCCTTCATGCATGATGAGCAGTGCTTCCCAAACCTCCTTTGCTGTTTTGTTGTTGACCACATTTTTGAATAGATCATTCTCTAGGGATTGAAACAAAATGTTATTGGCCTTCTTGTCGAGTTGGACAGCTCGCTTCTCGTTGTCTATCCATTCTCCTTTTACCTTGATCTGTATTCTGTTTGGGTTGTCTGTAGTTGGTGCAAGCTTTGTTGGAACGTAGGGCCCATTCTGAACAGTTTCAAATAGATCTTCATCTATTGAATCCATGTATGCTTGCATCCGAACTTTCCAGTTGGCGAATTTATATTTGTTGCACATAGGTGGCTTGCTGCCTCCTCCAGTCTTTGATTTGCTTGGTAAGTGTGCCATTGGATCTACTCAAGCTTTGTAGGTTATACAATAGAACCTGCTCTGATACCAATTGTTAGTTCCCGGAGGCACAATAGTTATCTAGAAGGGGGGGTTGAATAGATATTTAAAAATTCTTTTCGTTTTACTTTGTTAGTTTGATAATGATTAAAACACAGCGGAATTATAGTTTTTTTAATCTTCCTTTTAGATATGGTAAGTTGGTGTGAGTGAGGCAGTTATAGCAGTTATAACAATAATGTAAGAGACACAACAGTTTTAAGTGGTTCAGAGCACTTAAAGCTCCTAGTCCACTCTTCTACTCCTCGAGTATGAAATCCACTAAGGATATCTTTTACACTTTCTGAATCTCACAGATTCCTTCTAGATCAGCAGTCTAGGAACTTCTTAGTTCACTCTTGAACTCTTCAAGTCCAGCAGACTTGGTTCTTCACAGTTCACTTAGAACTCTTCAAATCCTTCTGACTTGGAACTCTTACTTCAGTTGATTGATAGTTGTTGAGTTCTTGGTTGGTGCTACTCAGTTGCTGTAAGCACTTGTTCGAAAGAACTGAGTAGCTGAGCAAGCTTTCTCTTTTTCTCAGATCGTAGAGTTGAGCGTTGAGTGTTCTTGTGCGTTTTGTTCAATGCTTGCTTAGATCTCTCATCTACATATGTTCTGCATATATGTGATCCTTGAAATCTATCCGTTGAAGCCATTTGATGAAGTATTAAATGCGTTTGACATTTCTGAACTTTGATGGAGACTTTTCTGCGCACCTTCTGAATTTCATTCTGGCCCACTGACACAGCAGACTGCTTTCTCACCTAACACCTGAAAAGGTATTTTCCTATATCCTATGGTCCTTTCCTTAGCTTCTTGAATACGTTCCTTTTGTTGTATACTAAGGATATCTTTTGTGCCGTTGGGATTGGTGAGGACTTCAAAGTTTAAAACCCATTCCATATTTGTTGGAATTTGTCTCCAAACAAAAGGTAGGGCTTAATGCTTCTGACACAAGGCAGATGATACTCTACGATCAAGATCGTGGTGTCTTGTCACCTTGGTGCTTGATCTGATGAGAACACTACGATTTCTCTTAAGGACTTGCACACTATGATCTTCACTTGCTTGTCTGGGAGACTCTACGTTTTCGAGAGCACACTGCGATCTCAGAGTTAGTTTCGGTAAACGTCTGGACCACTCTACGATTTCTAGAGAGGCCCTTCAAGGCAGATACACTACGATCTTCGAAGCTCTACGATCCTGCCTTGGTTTCTGCAATCTCTTGACCAGCTCGATAGACTACGATTCTTTTTGAAGCCTATCTATTACACTTCAAGATGTAGATCAACCTAACATCATTGATCTCTTCATTTATACATTTGTTTATAAAATGATAAACATTAAAAGCTTAGATATACTTAACAAATTTGATCTATCACTAAGTCCTTGTACATATATTCCTTGAAGGACTTTACATATAATCATGAGCATTTACTTTAAACATCAAATCAAAATATGCACTCTCCCAACAAGCTGAGTTAATGGAGTAGCGATTCGAGAAAACCCTTATACGAATCTCCGATAATAACCAACTAAGCCGAGAAAGCTATGTACTTCGGTCACTGACTTAGGTTGCTCCCAACTTTGTATTGCTTTAATCTTCGCTGGATCAACAAATATTCCATGATTTGATATCACGTGCCCAAGGAATGCTACTTCCACAAGCCAGAACTCGCATTTCTTCAACTTAGCATAAAGCTTATTTTCACGAAGCTTTTGGAGTATCAGCCTCAAGTGTTGCTCATGATCTTCATGACTTTTGGAATATACGAGAATGTCATCAATAAGGACAACCACAAAATGATCCAAATATTCCTTGAATACTCGGTTCAATCATATCCATGAAGGCCGCAGGAGCATTAGTCAATCCAAAAGACATGACTAGGAATTCGTAATGCCCGTACTGAGTTCTGAAAGCCGTCTTTGGAATGCCATCGGTTTTAATCTTCAATTGGTGATATTCGGAACGAAGATCGATCTTTGAAAAGAATTTGGCGCCTTGCAACTGGTCAAACAGGTCATCAATACGTGGCAATGGGTACCTATTTTTGATGGTGACATGATTCAACTCCCGATAATCAATACAAAGTCGCATACTCCTATCTTTCTTCTTTACGAATAGAACAGGAGCACCCTAAGGAGACGTACTAGGACGAATAAAGCCAATGTCTAACAATTCCTGCAGTTAGGTCTTTAACTCCTGAAGTTTAATAGGAGCCATTTGATATGGGGCTTTGGAAATGGGTTTTGTACCAGGTTCATGGTCAATACAAAATTCAATTTCATGCTCTGGGGGTAATCCAGGAAGTTCTTCAGGGAATACATCAGGAAATTTATTAACAATAGAAATATCATTCAAAACTGACGTATTTTTGTTTAAATCCGTGACATGAGCTAAGAAAGCTTGACATCCGTTTTTCAATAAACGAATAGCTTTATGGCTTGAGATGACAGTGATTGATTTTAATGGTTTGGTTGCTTGAATTCGCATAATAGGTTGGTTAGGAATATGAAAGCTAACAACCTTACAAACAATCAATTTTTGCATGATGAGTAGTTAACCAATCAATCCCTAGAATTACGTCAAACGCAAGTATTTTTAAGGAAATAAGATCGACAGGTAATGTGAGGGTACCGATTTGAACCAAACAAGACTTATAAACAGTGGATGTAATAAAGGTTTCTCCCAACGAAGTTTCAACAGATAACTCAAAGTCTAATTTCTCCGGAGTCAAATTTAAACGTTGAGCGCATGTAGGAGAAATAAAAGAATGGGTAGAACCGGTATCAAATAAGGTATATACTTCGCTAGAGTTTATGATAAGCTTACCCATGATGATCTTGTTCAGGTTCCTTCCTTGAACTACTGGTTTTGACTTGTCTAGGACGGCATTTGGTGTCACCGTTCCAACTGGACTTGACTTCCTTGTACGACAAAATCTAGCTAGGTGACCTTCTATTCCACAATTGTAACACATTTTGGACTGCTGCACACAGTTTGAACTGATGTGTCCCTCCCCTCCGCATTTGAAAAATATGATAGGTGGTCATTCTCATTCCTTAACAACGGGTGTTGGTGCTGACGTCTTTCCATCATTGTTGAATCTCCTCTTCTTGAAATGTCCACTTTTATTGTCTTGGCCATGATTACAACCGAAGTGGTTACCATTTCTGGCATGTTGATTCCCTCCACGTTTGTTGTCACCGCTTCGATGACTGCTACCACTGGTATTATCATTTTGCCGGCTGCTTTCTCTTGGTTGGGTTGACTCGTTATCGCGCTCCAATAACTGAGCCCTATTTACAACATCCGAATACAAACACAGTTTGTGAGAAATTATATATTGACGTATCTCGGGTTTCAAACCTCTTAGAATCATCCGCGTCATTCTCTCCTCATTATCAACCAAGTGGGACGCAAACCGGGACAACTCGGCAAATTAGCTTTGTACTGCGACACGGTCATATTGTTCTACTCCAGCTTGATGAACTCTACCTCCTTCATGTGACGAATACTTTTGGGAAAGTACTTGTCGTTGAATAGTTCTTGGAACTTCTCCCAAGACATCTTTAGTGCGGCAGGTTGAGTACGCTTTACCGATTCCCACCAGTAATCTGCCTCTCCTCGCAACATAGAGGTGGTAAAGGGAACCTTTTGCTCCTCGGAGCATCCCAAGACATCAAATATCTTGGTGATCTTCTTTATCCACGTCTCTGCCTTAAGTGGTTTTAGCTCTCCAATAAACTCTGGTGGTCCCAGCTCCTTGAACTACTTAGCGGTGACCGTCCGAGAGTTGCCAATGTTTTCACCTGCATTTTGGATAGCAGTCTCTCTCACCTGATGTTGCATGAATTGCAGAAAGCCCCTAAACATTCCGTCATTCATCATTTGGTCGGTGTTGTTGGTTGCATGAGGATTGTTACATTCCTGATGCACGTTTTCCTGGTTATTGATTGTTGGTGATTCAACGGTCTCATGTGCTCCATTGCTATTCTCAATATTCTCGGATGTCATTTTCAAATACTGTCACAAAACAAGGGTTAATTAACATGCAACATATTATCCCTATATTCTGACCGACCAATTAAATAACAAATAAATTAGGTAGGTCATACTAGCGAAGGATTTCCCCGTCTCTCCCCCTAGTTCTAGTCTCACATCTTAGCCATGAATCATATCCCTAGGCTTTGATACCAACTGTGATGCCCCCAAAACAGGTATACATCACCCATCTTGGGTCTCCAAAAACATGGTACAGAATTCTAATACAACTTAAATTATACAACTGTCGTGTAAAGTACGACAAAACATAAGCTGTGAGTTTTAATATAAATATTGTCTTCTAGACAATATACAAACTCAAAATATTTTCTTCTAGACAATATTATTACATTTATTTTCACACTATTTCACAAAATAGTGAGGACTACTAAAGTAGACATCTGGACCGTCACTCCGTTCCCCGACTAGTCCCAACTATGTTCTCATTTCCTGAAGAGAACAATGAAATCAAAGGGTGATGTCAACTAGCCCAGTAAGAAATATTATGACTAAGATAATGAAGAATAAATTATCGTTAGCCTTCAACAGTGTTAAACTGATAAAATATAATAGACATCAAGTTTAACTGCAGCGGAACAAGAAATCTATTAGAAAAGTCAAGTAGAGCATGATATCTACTATCTTCTATGATTTAAAAAGTTTATCAACAGTTTTATCGCCGAGACTCAGCTTAATAAATAATCCACATCATCGAATCATCCATGCACTATGGCCAAGGATATTCATTAGTATCACGACATAAATTATCCATGCACTACGGGCCAAGGATATTCGTGTTTTCATCAATGGTCATGATCATGCCAACAACTGTCCATCAATGCACTATGGCCAATGAAGACTTTTACCACATCATTTGTAACATTATGGTCATGATTATACCGAATAATCCCTGGTCATAATCATACCAAGTTCATCTATGCATTACGGTCACAGATGACTTTCATCATAATATAAACATGAGGATGATGACAATGATATAAGAATTCAATTAAATGAAAGCAAATGATAAATTTTTAAAGATTTATACTTTAATTTATCCAGAAATCAATAACGTCCAAATTGTCAACACGATCATCGCTTTCAGGAGTAAAATTCAAGAATAATATTGTACCAAAAATGATTTTGACCGAAAACGAATCAATTTTTATCATGAATAGTACCCCGGGTGAATAGTAACTGAGTGAATAGTATCTTGTGAATAGTAATTTCAGGAATTGTAACCCCGTGAATAGTACCCCGACATGAAACAGTTAAGACTTATCAAGAATGGTCAGAATAATATTTCCATGAAAAGATACTGGATGAAGCGCAAATATCAAGGATCACTACAAAAAAATGGGGCTTCAGCAACAACCGATTTTCGTTGCTAAATGTGCCAAATTTAAATTTTGCAAAGGGTTTTGGCAACGACTTTCGTTGTCGTTGCGTCTTTTCGTTCAAGAATGAGCGTTGCTAATTGTTTCGCAACGAACATATTTTTTTCGTTGCAAAAAGTAATATATTTTACAACGAAATTTGGCTTTCGTACAGAGACATCGATCCTTTAGCAACAAAATGTATTGTTGCAGAATAATTAAAATTTCATTGCTAAAAAGTTTATTTCATTGCAAAAGCCTTCTAATTGGCAACGAAATGAACTCTTTTTTTTTTTGCTACAACCATACATTTTCGTTGCAATTGACACCATTTTGCAACGACATTTTTCGTTGCAGTAAATTATGAAAATTGTTGCCTAAGCTTGCTTTCATTGCGGAATATAAATTTTTTAGCAACAATTTTCGTTGCTGATTATATTATTTAGCAACGACATTATGTTGAATCAAAGAACGAAAATGTTTGTTGTTGGTTATTTTTCAATAAAGAACGTAAAGTCGCCGATTATAAACGACATTATATATGTCGCCGCTTTATATGTGCAACGAAATTTGATATAATTTGCAGCGATAAAAAATGTTGCATTTTATTTTAGTATTAACAACAATATCCTCTCCATTTGTTATTAGGTTAATTTTTCGTTGTCAAATATTATATTTTAATGCCATTAACAAACTAAAATTTGTTGCTAAATGTATAAAAATTGTTGCTATATTAAAACTTCGTCAATGCTTTAGTAATCGAATTATATTGTTGCCAAATCAAAATTTGACATTCTATTTGTATACCTGACTGGCTCAATGTCCCCATAGCAGATACTGGCAAAAATAAAAAAAAAACTAAAATATTATTAACTTAATAAAAGCATCCACTACATAATCATTCATTATCTTTACAATTAACCATTTAAAGCTACTACAGTTCTTCAATCAAATTATATATCTACATATATAGAAAGAGTACACTTCATAATTTCGTCTTTTGTCTTCCGTAAACGTAACACGAAAATTTGATACCCAGTATTGTAAGGCAAGTCGTAGAAGCAGTCTTCCTGCACATATTTAAAAATAATAGCAAGTCAGGAAAATGAAGTAATTAGGTCACCAGAGTACTTGGTGCCAAAATCAATACACAAAGACAATAGAGTTGCTACGTGGTACCAATGTACACCATATTGCTCATAAGCAGAAAAGACAAATAGGCAATCACAATATCATAAGAAGGCATACCATGTTTTCTCACTAATGCCTGGGAATAAAGAAAATTTTAGTTGGCTCAAGCAGGTTTCAAAGTGGTCCACATGTGAATACATATTAGTTAAATTTTGACATAATTATTATTTTTAGGCCTACAATTAAAGAGTTTGTTTTCCTGGGACTAAAAGAGGTTTTAGTCTCATATGTACTATATAATGAACAAATTAGAATTTGGAACATGCATGAAAGAGGACTAATAAAGTAACAAGGGACTTCAACACAATCCACCCTCTCCGATCTTGGCAGAACGACTGAAATTCTTTGTGACTACCTTCAGGTCAGAAAATGTGAACACTCTGAGATTGCTGGACTTCTGAGATAAGCTTGGAAAGGCAGTCCTGCCCATGGACTCCGTGCTAATATCCGAGACATTCCTAGAATTGAGTTTAGACCCAGATCGCCTTGTATCACGTTCAGTAGATGCTGAATCAAAGGATTTAAACGAAATTGATTTTGATGGCTTCGAGTCATCCTTCTTTTCTCCACTATAGAACTGGAAGCACTTCATAGTCTCCAAAGAATTACAAGTACGCAACTATGGAATTATCTATAAATCATCAATAATCATGAAGTCATCAAAAGACTAACAATACATTGGACATCATAAATAGTTGCATCAAACCATAACCTAAAATAAATGATGTTAAAATTGGATTAACCTTGAAGCATAACAACCAAATAAGAAAAACCAAAAACAATCCAATTTCCTTACAAAAAATTGCCAAAGCAAGGTCAGACAAAATCAAACAGATAACCCACTTTCTTCATAAGTCTATATTTCCCAAGAAAATCATATAATAAATAAGTCAGTAGCATTCATTTGGTCTTTGTAACATACATATGCATGTGTATAATAGAAGAGAGTTGTAAAGACCCATATTCAACTAATTTCAGTATCTGAATTCGTAATACTCGTGAAAATATGAGAAAGCTTACCTTAAGTTTCTCAATCTGATTGCAGAAAACCAGAAACCGGTGTGCTTAAGAATTACTACCAAATTCTAATATGATTAATAAATCTAGAGACCCATTACTGGGAAGGTGCTGAAGCCGTCAAGCTAAAGACATGAACAAAATTTAAATGAGCAAAGACCATATTAGAAAGTCTGTACATTACCAACACTCGAAGTGTTGAAGAATTTGAACAACATACCTCTGGTGAATCAGGAGCAACAAAAAAGATATACTCCAACATATTGAATATAACTCACAATATCAATAAAAGGTTATGATGCCTCAGACTAAATCTATATATAGACTTTACCTCCCTGCTTTCTCGGAAGCAGCATAACGATCCAAACAACAAGTATTAGCTGACTAAACGAGCTCATCATAAAGTCTCTGAAGTTCTCTTAAGGTGCCTACCTGCAAAGTTACTGTCAGGATATACTCTAATAATGGAAAGCCAAACAGATAAGAGCATAGCTTAGCAGAAGGCCATTTAACACATAACTTGCTTACAAGTTACAACTTATTACTGCTCTTCCTATCAAGAACTGAACTATTTAAAATTTGGGGTTTAGAAATCAACACAAAAACTTGCATAAAGCTTTCATCAATATAGTACCTTACTGATAAGTAGTGCATTATTCAATTGCAACAAGGACACTCAACTAGTACAATAATAACATAAACCACATAATTGGTGCCAAAAAAAATCCACTGTATATGCAAGTTAAAAAATGCAAATTTCAATAAATTAAATAACTAAACTAATTATTCAATTCGAGTTTCACTCCATAACTGTAGAAAAAATCAATTGTCATACCTGGCAAGCATCACCATCCACAAGTTCCCCTGCAGCGATTCTACGCTCATACTCCACAAGAGGGCATGCCCTGTTCGGTTCTGTATAATCAATAAAATCCAAAACAAACAAAAATGAGATCTTTATGTCCAAAGCCAATTTCAAACTTCCGAAAAAAATCATAGGAATCTTTGTAGCGGCATACCTCCACTAGTAACTTGATCAACATAAGCAAATGGAGCTTTAGAGTTCATAGAAGAGGGGTGTCCACATAAGCATATATCCACATTATATGTGTGACACCCCCAAATCCTGGTACTTTATTTCCTCAAGATTTGGTGTTCACTTAATCAAAACATTCATTTCTGACTATCCAATCATAATAAAATTGAATAATAAAAACCTGCACATACAGGATTAAACTTAAATAAAAATATCCTAGGTTATCTAACATTTAATTACAATCATTCAAATGCGGAAATTAAATTATTACATCATTCAAAAGTCTATAACGATAAAATAAAATTACAAGTCTTCATCACTTGTACAATTTTTCTTTTCCTTTGCTAGTGGTCAGTTCATTGACCTTCTCAACCTTAGCTGCAATAAGTATATAATATGCAAGAGTGAGCAAACAAGGCTCACTTGAAATTAGAACAAATACTTTACAACATTACAACCTTTGCCAGAAATAGGTTCAATAGAACTGAATGATAGTTTCTATTAACATTTTTAAACATACTACTGAGGGTCTAATGACCACAAATCATGTCCACAGTTATAAGTAATCTTTAAACTTTAACTTTAATAGTCATAAGACTATAAGGACTCCACGTACTTAGGGGGATCAACCCTTTCGTATAATGTATTGTGCACAACCATTTCAACGCTAAACGTAAACCTCTAATAAAAGAGTTGTTCATCTCAGTATTTAGAATACAAGTCCGCACCAAAGTAATTTTGGTTTGAATACATTACAGGGTAATTTAGAATTCAACGGTCATCAACTAAGGATTAGTTGTATACAAAAGAAATAACTGTATGCTATGGACTAATCATAACTGAATCGATATTTGTAAATTGATATCATGCTTTAGGAATAATTTAATAGCATATACATTGAATAATCATAACATAATTTACTTTGAACAATATTAAGTCAAAGTTATTGATAATTGGATACCAAGCATGCATAATGAATAGTAATTTGAACGATAAAGTTGTTCAACACTAGAATATTAAAATATAGCGATTTGCATGCTAAAAAATAAGTTACATATAAAAGAAACTTTCTCAATACTAAATATACGATTTAGAATACTTGCATCCCTATGAACAATTAGATACAAGAGATTTATCAATAATAAACCATCTAGCTCTACGAAAGTGTAGAGTTAGCCACTTGTATAATTGAATTTGAACTAAAAACAATAATGTACTCAATGAAATTGAACTTGCATAATTAAGTTTTTAGAGTTAGAAAACTTGCATAAACAACTAACTCAATGAAAGTATAGAGTTAGAAAACTTGCTCAAAAGAGTTTAAATATTCACACAATTATAAAAGTAGAGTTAGAGAACTTGCCTTTAAAGACAAGCTAACCCTTACCACTTGAATCTCAATACCCTATATATATGTCATCATGACATAATTAGTCATTACCAATCCTTTTATATCTATATAAACAAATATATACATCATGTAGGTTAAATTACCAACTCACATAATCAAACTATGTTAATACCTGTTAACCTTTGATAACATGCTCATTCATAGTTTAATACTACTGACATCAACATTTAACATTCCTATTATTAACACATAACATTTATTTTCAAACTTTGTGTAATAAACTAAAAGCTGCGTAATATTCTGCTTAACTTTCGTACAAGCATTAGGGCCACAATTTACACTGTGGTTGGCATCTTTACATGCGGTCAAGTCAAAGGCCATGGCCATGAGTCACAAAGCCAACAATTGGCCATAAGATATATATGGCCGTACATGGCTGAAACTTACATCTTCTTTGGTAGCCACATGCGCCAAACTCCAGAATTCGGCGACTAAGCTCGGCAACAGCATGAACAAAAAGCCAAATTGGCCTACAAGCTCTAATCTAACAAACTAACTACATGTAATATATACAGAGACTTTCTGTAAACACATTGTAAAGATTCTAGCATGATTATACATATATAAAAACACAATTATCAACTTAACAACACTCAATTTTACTGCTTTTGGCAAAAACTCCATTTTGGACATTTTTAATGAAAATCAACACTGTGATTTTGTTTTTCAATCAAAATAGTAAATTCAAAATACCATGGTTATGATTATACATACTCTATTAAATTCAATAGTCAATTTATATATATTAACAATTAATCAAACCTTAATTTCATTTTAAACTAAGCCATACTCATATATTTTCATATAAACACTGTAATATGGTTTTCTTCACAAATTGCATACATACATGACTTAATTTCTCTATAATCACATATAAACTCATGAAACAATCTTACAAACAATTATCATACAAAACTATATACATATCAACAATTCATCCTTTACAATTATTTTTCAGAGACTTTTTGGGAAGAGGAAAACTAAATTTTTAAAGAAAAAGATTGAGCTCCTACCTTTGATTAAGAAGATGATGGCTATCCTTTTGATTATCAAACTTCTTTTCCCCAATTCCTTTCTCAAAACACCGCTAGAAATCACTCACTTTCTCTCTAGAGTTTTCTCAAATTTTTCTCAGATTATTCTTCTTCTTCTTCTCCCTTTTCTTCAACTGAGTCTTTGTTTTCCCAACTCTAGTTTACGTAGTAAAAATATAACGTATATAGTAATAATATATATATTAATTATATAATATAACTCTAGATATAATGATATCAGTTATGTAAGTTTTGAAAATCAAAAGTCATAAGGCTTGTTTGGCTAACATAATAAAAATAACCCATTAACTTATATACCTTGTTTGGTAAAGCTAATTAAAAATAAATCAATTAATCCTTATACCTTGTTTGATAAAACACTATTAGATTAAAGACTTAATATGCATTAAGACTTGTTTGGCCAAAACTAAATTAAACTCCTTTAATTTATTTTAATAACTCATTTATAGCAAGGTTATTTGACACACTTCTACTAAATCAATTTAATCAATTCAAATACTAATTTATTAAATTACTTGAACACATAAATCATTCCCCCATAATTATAATTTTCTTTATAATTATAAATTTATTTAATCAACTAACACCTTATTTTAATTACAAATTCTAATTAAAATATTATAATTCATTTAATCATTATTAGCTCTCTAACTTAATTATTAAATTAAATTAGTATATCATCTCATAATAATTAATTTTCTTTGCTCCTTAATTATTTATTCAACAAATAATTAACTAAACCACATCAACTCAAATTGAACAATTATTTATTCAATAATAACATATCCATTAAATACTTATATAAATCAATTAATATTTAATATTATAATTTAAAATTCTGGAATGTTACATCATTCCCTCCTTACAAGGATTCTGTCCTCAGAATCACAACTCAAACAATACATTCGTTACATTCTTCCCTACTTACAAAGATTCTGTCCCCAGAATTGAAGACACGGATTAAACAAACAACTCAGGGTAATCTTTCATCATTTTATCTTCGAGTTCCCACATAGCTTCTTCAGCATTGTGGTTCCTCCATATCACCTTCACAGAAGGTATCACTTTATTCCTGAGCACTTGTTCTTTCCTCGTCGACTATCCGGATAGAACCTCTTCATAAGACAAATCTTTCGAATCGCAACGGTTCAGACTCGATCACGTGTTTCAGAAGTCGGGGTTTTATACGGTCAGAATATCGAAATGTGAAAACATTGTGAATGTTTTTCCAACTCTGGAGGTAGAGCTACCTCATAAGCCACTTCTCCCACTCTTCGCAAAGACTTCAAAGGGTCCAATAAACCCCGGGCTTAGCTTTCCTTTTTACCAAAATGAATTTTCCCTTCCAAGGAGAAACTTTTAGGAATACATAACTTCCTACGTCAAATGCACGATCTTGCTTGTGTTGATCAACATACTTCTTCTGTCGGTCTTGAGCTGCTACCAATCTTGTCCTGATGAGTTTGACAACGTCAGCAGTTTGTTGCACTAGTTAGGTCCCTAGCGGTGACGTTCACCGACTTCATCCTAACATGATGGAGTTCGCACTTCTCGCCGCACAATGCCTCGTAAGGTGGCATGCCGATGCTCGCGTGGTAACTATTGTTGTAAGCAAATTCCACCAACGGTAAATGTTCTTCCCAGCTTCCTTTAAAGTCCATGACACATGCTCTTAGCATATCTTCCAATGTCTGAACTGTTCGTTCACTTTGGCCATCTGTTTGTGGATGATAAGCCGTACTCATTCGCAACTGTGTCCCCATGCATTCTTGTAGTCTCTTCCAGAAATTTGACATGAATCGCGGATCTCTATCTGACACAATTGATACTGGCACTTCGTGCCTCAAAACGATCTCTTTAATGTACAATCTTGTCAACTGATCAATATTGAATCTAATCTTTATTGGTAGAAAGTGCTACCGATTTAAATCGACCGTCCACTATCACCCAAATCGCATCACATCATCCTCTCGAGTAGTTGGAAGACCCACCACAAAATCCATCGTGATGTGTTCCCACTTCCATTAGGTATTTCCAACGGTTGAAGTAATCCGCTGGGTCTTTGATGTTCGGCTTTTACTCTTTGACATGTCAAGCATTTCGCTACGCATTCTGCAACGTCCCTTTCATATTCGGCCACCAAAAATGTCGGTGCAAATCTTGATACATTTTCGTGCTTCCTGGATGAATTGAATATCTTAAGTTATGAGCTTCGGTCAAAATTCCTTCTTTTTCAGCTCTGGTGTTGCTGGAACCCAGATTCTTCCCTCAAACCGTAGTAGTCCTTCGGTATCGATCTTGTATTTTACATCACTACCCTTAATCGATTCTCTTTGATTTTCCCACACTCTTCATCTTGTAGTTGAGCATCCTTCACTTTGTCCACTAAAGTTGGACCCAGCTTCTATCTGGAATAGTTGTAAATCGATTCTTTTAAATATTTTGGGTATTCGAATCGTATTTAGATGAAAAGAAAATTTTGTGTTTTCGAATCATGTTCCGAAGAGTATGTACATTTGCAAGAATGAAACTCAAAGATATTAGCGACAGCCGCACCAACGATGGATCATGTGATCTAATTTGATGCAACACGAACAACCTTACCAAGACTTGACACAGTAGCTGACAAATCTTTTCCAAGTACATTGATAATTACGTGGACCGATGACTTATCCGCGTTGATCGTTACAAATGGCGACGCTACGTCGTAACTAGGTTTATTTATTTTTTTTCTGTAGCTTATTTGAATTCCGAGGACGGAATTATTTTTAAGGGGTGAAAAATGTAATAACCCATATTTTTTTTTAAAAATTAAATATTAATTAATTTTATTGTATACAATTGTATTTAAATTGGAAAAGGTAAATGATTTTTGTTTCCCCTCTTTTCTTCCTTGTTTTGTTTGGAAATATTAAATTCTTTTAGTTGATAATTAAATAACTGATTAAATTAAAATTGAGAAAGATAATTCCTTTTGTTAAAGTCTTGTGGTAAAATATCCGGAGCACGAAGCCACTTGGGAGATGGAGGAGTCTATTCGAGCGGAATATCCGCATCTTTTTGATAATTAGGTACTTTCCATTCTTTTGATTCTAGGGACGGAATCCTTTTTAAGGGGTAGGTGATGTAATACCCGGTCAAAAAAATAAATATAATTTTTTTTAATAATAATAATATTTAAATCCATATTTTAATTGGGCTTTTGTTATGTTTGGGTCAAATTGTATTAAATTTGTGTGAACTATTATAAGTATGTGATTACATTAATTTGGGCTTTTATACTAATTGAGTCTATTTTGTATTTGGATAATATTAAAATCCTATTTAAATTAGGAGAGTAAATAAATTAATAAATAAATGCAAAAACCTAATCTTCCTCACCTATTTTGTTACGAATTGGTGGAGAAAAAAAGAGAGAAGGTGGCAGGAGGCGGGAAAGAGAAGAAGAGAGGAGACGACATAATCGTTTTGAGAGGAGGAAAAGGAACATCTTGTATGTCTTTCTTTATTTTTGAATACGTTTATGTATATCAATGAGTTTTATGTTTCAAACTTATTTTAGTTCCCGATTTGGAAATTGAAAGGCATATATGATATATTGGTTTATTAGGATGTATATATGTATGTGTATATATGTATGTGGCTATGGAAGACTATATATATATATATATATATATATATATATATATATATATAGGTATAATATTATAGAACCAATATAGAAGTACTTGTGTCTGGCAGTTTTTGGAAAAGAGAGTACTAATGCAATTATTATTATATTATATATATAAATGTTCATTGAATAAGCCAACTGAAATGTAAACTTGTGGATTATAATAATAATTTTATACATTAATTTGAACTATGTTTATATGTATATGTGGACCCAAAAAAAAAATTTCGAGTCATGATCTGCATGTTAACCACCACTGATTCATGATATATGTACTTATAAAATAGTGTTACTTTAGAGAATGAATAAAGTTTATTATATATATAATATCTTTAGATTGTTAATTTGTTAAAGTATAATAAAAGGGAAAAAAATGATTAGAAGATAAATTATAATTTAATTAAGGTTATTGTGTAAAATTGATGTAATTGGAGATTAACACAATCTTATTTAAATTTTGGGTATATAAGCTAATATTAAAATGATTAAATTTATAAAAAGAAAATACATAAATTTTGTAAGTTAGTAATTTAATTAATGGTCTTGTGTTATTTTGATAATTATATAGATCGAATTGAGGAGGTCTAGCAGTGTGATAATTGTGTCCAGTGAATTATTTCAGTATTATATTCAGGTACGGATTCCGTACTCTATCAGCGATACTTTTGTTAAATTTGATTTGTTCGTTTTGTTCCTCGTTTCAGATTCTGTTATTATTTCACATAATTATTTCTTGTGAAATTCATATAATTGTTTCATTTTGGAGTTGACACATTGGACTCGTATTTGTACTCTTTGATTTAGGATATCATGTTTAGTATTTATTTTTGATAATTGTAGAGCGGTACATGTTGCTACCTTCTTTTTGAGACCTTGTGACTATAATTTGATTTGGTTCAACATTACATATAGAACCCTTCTGTTGGTATTATGTCGCATGTGTTGTGACAAGATATTTTTGTTAGAATATACCGTAGGGTATACCTGAGCTATAACCACGTGTGGGGTACCACAGGCATGTCGTCTTGGCACGAGAGGCATGACACTTTCCGTGGTGGTGTGATTAGTCCACGACGTCTCCATTTTGGGCTCCGGAGTATATGGGCCATTTGGTGTTTTTTGTTGTGGGGCGTATGGGTTAACCCTAGATTTACATTCTGCGGATTGGTGATGTTGTGCCAAACACACCTATCCGATTTGCATACATTTGGATTTGCGGTCCAATGTGTGACTTGCCTGTGTGGCATTATTTTGACTTGCCTGTGTGGCATTATTTTGGCTGCCTATGTAGCACCATTTGATTTGCATGTGTTGCATTAGTTTGACTTGTCTGTGTGGCAATGTGTATTTCTGAGCTCATTCGGTATAAAATAACTCCAGCCATTTGTTTCAGCCTATTATTTTATTGGATTAGTTTTGTTGGTTTCTGTTTAGTTCAAGTCATTGAATTAGTTACTTCAGTTCGTTATTTCTTTATTCTTTTATTGGTTTCGTCAATTATGTTGATTCAGATATATTCATTACGTTGATTCAGATATATTCCATTCAGATCTTTGGATATTATATTTTCGTTCGTATTTACACTTGAGGCTTTGTTCAGTATTTTATCTCAGTTGTTTTCGTATATCAGTTGTATATCTTTTGTATATCTGTATCCGTACTGGGCAATTGGCTCATGCTGTGCTTTTCTTCCGGCAGGTTTGCAGGGGTGATTCAGGGCTAGTGTGATGAGAGTTTTATCTTTGACCATTTAGGTTGATTCAAATTTTAAGTTTTGATTATTTTGACTCAGTTTGGAGAATTGTACTTATTACTTTATTATTGGATCACTACTATTAATATTTTGAGGTTGTTAGTGCTCTGTTTATTTATGTTGAGGTTTGCTGTGCTTTGCACGTGACCTCCCTTTCTTTATTCGGGAAGGGGGTGTTACAGAGATGGTATCAAAGCCGACTCTCGAAAGCTCGGGTCGGGTTATCCGATCAGGTTGTCGGAGGTGGGGACACGAAGGCTGGTGGTATTATCCCACAATGGAGAGATGGAGGTGGGAGGTGGGGACCTGGCTTGCGGTAGTATTATCCCACAATGGCTAGAGGCAAAGATCTTTGGGCCGTGTGTGTGATCGGTTTTGACGGGGACGTCAGAAATTTAAGTGGGGGAGTTTGTAACACCCCAATCCCATATCGAAAGATAGGGGAAAATTTGTCTACATATAAGGAATTAAGTAACTACCAATAGTACCTTCAAGTCATGACCTTTTGGGAGCCTGTGGTGGGCTAAGATGACACAAGAAGATACTATTGGGCCAGTAGTTTGAGGCCTTATTTTGATGGATTTGATTCGATTCGGACTTGGGATTTGACCCAAGATTTGTTCTGGACTCGGGATTTGACCCGGGTTTTTTCATATAGTATCAGAGCTTAGGTTCTTTCTTGTAGAAAACCTATTTAGGTTTAACCTGTGAGTTGTGGGTAAATCACTAGGTAGACGTCGTAGGAGTTTGATTCAATTTTGTTCTCTATTTGGTTGGTCTTTATTTTGACCAAGTGTCATTCTCTCTTTGAGTTGTAGTTGATTTGAGAAATGTGAGGTACATTGTTAAGATTATTATTGATATGCTTTGGAGCAATAATATTAGTTAAGGATTGTGATTGGATATCATTAAGGAGAATAAATATGTGATTGTGGTTAGATATTTTGTACAGTTAAGAAATGATTTTATGATTATGATGTGAGTATTTGTATAAGTGAGTTTTTAAGTTTGGAAAATTATTAATTTGTTAGAGTTGTTTTTGGTGACAATTTATTATGATTTTAGAATTGAGGATTTGATTTTGATGATGATTTTGTTTATGTTAAGCTTATGGATAATTTGAGGTATGTGTATTGATGAGATACTATGATAAGGTGAAAACTATTAAGTATAGAGGATCTCTTGTAATTTTTTTTAGTTGTTGATATTCGAGGTAATTAGGTGAATTATTTGGAGTTAATGATCAATTTTGTGACTATTTCTAGTAGGATATTGGAGTTGTGTTCTATAAACTTTCTTTGTGATAGTATGGAGAGATATTGAAATTTATTGGATTAAGGTTTTCAATAAGGGATGATTGATTTGTTATATGATTAGATAGTAAGTGATGAAATTCAATTGATTATGAGAGATCTTGAATGGTTGTAGTTCGCTTATGCAGATGGTGGAATATGTGACTTGGAGTTTGATATGGTGATAAGGAGATCTTTGAAGTATATTTTTGGTATAATAATATTTGAGGACTAGTTTAATTTGAGGTTATGATATTTTGAAACTATTGAGTTCTTAGGGTGAGTTGGTGATATAATTTGTACAATTGTTTTGTTTGTCTGATGTCATTGAAGTTTTGCATAAATTTATGTAAAGTAAATAAAAAAAATGAAAATAATTTGTTAACTCTTTGTCATGTGTAGAACATAAACATTTTACGAATTAAAGATACTTTTAAATATTTTGGGTATTCGAATCGTATTTAGATGAAAAGAAAATTTTGTGTTTTCGAATCATGTTCAGAAGAGTATGTACATTTGCAAGAATGAAACTCAAAGATATTATGATACCGCACCAACGATGGATCATGTGATCTAATTTGATGCAACACGAACAACCTTACCAAGACTTGACACGGTAGCTGACAAATCTTTTCCAAGTACATTGATAATTACGTGGACCGATGACTTATCCACGTTGATCGTTACAAATGGCTTACGCTACGTCAGTAACTAGGTTTATTTATTTTTTTCTCAGTAGCTTATTTGAATTAGAGGGCGGAATTATTTTTAAGGGGTGAAAAATGTAATAACCCATATTTTTTTAAAAAATTAAATATTAATTAATTTTATTGTATACAATTGTATTTAAATTGGAAAAGGTAAATGATTTTTGTTTCCCCTCTTTTCTTCCTTGTTTTGTTTGGAAATATTAAATTCTTTTAGTTGATAATTAAATAACTGATTAAATTAAAATTGAGAAAGATAATTCCTTTTGTTAAAGTCTTGTGGTAAAATATCCGGAGCACGAAGCCACTTGGGAGATGGAGGAGTCTATTCGAGCGGAATATCCGCATCTTTTTGATAATTAGGTACTTTCCATTCTTTTGATTCCAGGGACGGAATCCTTTTTAAGGGGTAGGTGATGTAATACCCGGTCAAAAAAATAAATATAATTTTTTTTAATAATAATAATATTTAAATCCATATTTTAATTGGACTTTTGTTATGTTTGGGTCAAATTGTATTAAATTTGTGTGAACTATTATAAGTATGTGATTACATTAATTTGGGCTTTATACTAATTGAGTCTATTTTGTATTTGGATAATATTAAAATCCTATTTAAATTAGGAGAGTAAATAAATTAATAAATAAATGCAAAAACCTAATCTTCCTCACCTATTTTGTTACGAATTGGTGGAGAAAAAAAGAGAGAAGGTGGCAGGAGGCGGGAAAGAGAAGAAGAGAGGAACGACACTGTTTCAGAGGAGGAAAAAGGAACATCTTGTATGTCTTTCTTTATTTTGGTACGTTTATGTATATCAATGAGTTTTATGTTTCAAACTTATTTTAGTTCCTGATTTGGAAATTGAAAGGCATATATGATATATTGGTTTGACCGGATGTATATATGTATGTGTATATATGTATGTGGCTATGGAAGACTATATATATATATATATATATATATATATATATATATATATATGTATAATATTATAGAACCAATATAGAAGTACTTGTGTCTGGCAGTTTTTGGAAGAGAGAGTACTAATGCAATTATTATTATATTATATATATAAATGTTCATTGAATAAGCCAACTGAAATGTAAACTTGTGGATTATAATAATAATTTTATACATTAATTTGAACTATGTTTATATGTATATGTGGACCAAAAAAAAAATTTTAGTCATGATCCGCATGTTAACCACCTTTGATTCATGATATATGTACTTATAAAATAGTGTTACTTTAGAGAATGAATAAAGTTTATTATATATATAATATCTTTAGATTGTTAATTTGTTAAAGTATAATAAAAGGAAAAAAATGATTAGAAGATAAATTATAATTTAATTAAGGTTATTGTGTAAAATTGATGTAATTGGAGATTAACACAATCTTATTTAAATTTTGGGTATATAAGCTAATATTAAAATGATTAAATTTATAAAAAGAAAATACATAAATTTTGTAAGTTAGTAATTTAATTAATGGTCTTGTGTTATTTTGATAATTATATAGATCGAATTGAGGAGGTCTAGCAGTGTGATAATTGTGTCAAATTGAATTATTTGAGATTATATTCAGTACTGATGATTAAGTACTCTATCGTGATACTTTTGTTAAATTTGATTTGTTCGTTTTGTTCCTCGTTTCAGATTCTGTTATTATTTCACATAATTATTTCTTGTGAAATTCATATAATTGTTTCATTTTGGAGTTGACACATTGGACTCGTATTTGTACTCTTTGATTTAGGATATCATGTTTAGTATTTATTTTTGATAATTGTAGAGCGGTACATGTTGCTACCTTCTTTTTGAGACCTTGTGACTATAATTTGATTTGGTTCAACATTACATATAGAACCCTTCTGTTGGTATTATGTCGCATGTGTTGTGACAAGATATTTTTGTTAGAATATACCGTAGGGTATACCTGAGCTATAACCACGTGTGGGGTACCACAGGCATGTCGTCTTGGCACGAGAGGCATGACACTTTCCGTGGTGGTGTGATTAGTCCACGACGTCTCCATTTTGGGCTCCGGAGTATATGGGCCATTTGGTGTTTTGTTGTGGGAGGCGTATGGGTTAACCCTAGATTTCTGTTCTGCGGATTGGTGATGTTGTGCCAAACACACCTATCCGATTTGCATACATTTGGATTTGCGGTCCAATGTGTGACTTGCCTGTGTGGCATTATTTTGACTTGCCTGTGTGGCATTATTTTGGCTGCCTATGTAGCACCATTTGATTTGCATGTGTTGCATTAGTTTGACTTGTCTGTGTGGCAATGTGTATTTCTGAGCTCATTCGGTATAAAATAACTCCAGCCATTTGTTTCAGCCTATTATTTTATTGGATTAGTTTTGTTGGTTTCTATTTAGTTCAAGTCATTGAATTAGTTACTTGATTCGTTATTTCTTTATTCTTTTATTGGTTTCGTCAATTATGTTGATTCAGATATATTCATTACGTTGATTCAGGATATATTCCATTCGAGATCTTTGGATATTATATTTTCGATTCGTATTTACACTTGAGGCTTTGTTCGATATTTTATCTCGATTGTTTTTCGTATATCGATTTGTATATCTTTGTATATATCGTATCCGTCTTTGGGCAATTGGCTCATGCTGTGCTTTTCTTCCGGCAGGTTTGCAGGGGTGATTCAGGGCTAGTGTGATGAGAGTTTTGTCTTTGACCATTTAGGTAGATTCAAATTTTAAGTTTTGATTATTTTGACTCAGTTTGGAGAATTGTACTTATTACTTTATTATTGGATCACTACTATTAATATTTTGAGGTTGTTAGTGCTCTGTTTATTTATGTTGAGGTTTGTTGTGCTTTGCACGTGATCTCCCTTTCCTTATTCGGGAAAGGGGTCTTACAGAGATGGTATCAAAGCCGACTCTCGAAAGCTGGTCCCAAGTATCCGATCGGGTTCACTTGGGAGGGGAAGCGAACGAAGGTGGTGGTATTATCCCACAATGGAGAGATGGAGGTCCAGAAGGTGAGGACACGAAGCGGTAGGTATTATCCCACAATGGATAGAGAGGCAAAGATCTTTGGTAGTGTAGTGATCGGATTCGACGGGAGACGTCGAGAAATTTAAGTGGGGGAGTTTGTAACACCCCAATCCCACATCGAAAGATAGGGGAAAATTTTCTACATATAAGGAATTAAGTAACTACTAATAGTACCTTCAAGTCATGACCTAGTAGGTATATCCTCCTTTCTTACCTTCAATTGGTGATACCCACTTCTCAAATCAATTTTTGAGAAATATTTAGCACCCTTCAACTGATCAAACAAGTCATCTATTCTAGGCAACGGATACCTGTTCTTAATAGTAACCTTGTTTAACTCCCTATAATCAATGCAAAGACGCATTGATCCGTCCTTCTTCTTCACGAATAAAACTGGCATTCCCCACGGCGATATGCTGGGTTGAATATATTTCTTGTCCAACAGCTCTTGCAACTGTACCATCAGTTCCTTCATTTCTACCGGAGCCATTCTATACGGAGCCTTCGATATTGGTGCTGTTCCCGGCGCCAAGTCGATCATTTAACTCTATTCTCTATCGGTAGAATTCTCGGAAAATCCTCCGAAACACGTCTTCAAATTCCCTCACCACTGTTATCTCTTCTAGTTTCACACCCTTCTTCTGAGTATCGACTATGTAAGCTAAATAGCCCACACAGCCTTGACTCAACAATTTCTTGGCCTGCATAGTCGTCAGACATTTCATTTGTCTAG
This sequence comes from Panax ginseng, assembly GCA_020205605.1. NCBI lineage: Eukaryota > Viridiplantae > Streptophyta > Magnoliopsida > Apiales > Araliaceae > Panax > Panax ginseng. Next base: position 77,115,102 of record CM035142.1, on the reverse strand, counting down.
GCAACTTGCTACCATAAAATACTACCTTTGACGGAGTCATAAGGTTTACACATTTCTTGTGACAATCAATTACCGCTCCATATTTGAATAGCCAATCCATTCCTAAAATAACATCAAACTCTCCAAGTCTAATCGAAATTAAATCTACTAACAAGTTATTCTCCTTAATATTCACCCTACAGTTCTTGTATACGAATCTAACAGGGATTACTTCCTTATTCACAATTTCTATGTTCAAAGGAAATTCAGTTCTTCTCTAGGCAATTCTAACCTCTTAGAAAATTCATAAGATATAAACGAACAAGTAGCACCTGAATCGAATAATACATAAGCATTTATATCATTGATTGGGATAATACCTGACACTACATCTTTTGATTGCACAACATCTTGCACAGTCATGTTGAAGGTTCTGGCTGTGGGTTTGTTTAATGTTGCAGGTCCTGCAATGGCCCATGTACCTCCATTGTTACCTCTATTGCTTCTGGTAGTCACTCCATCCTTCTTCTTAGGGCACTCACGAGCAAAGTGATCCTTGGATCCGCACGTGAAGCATACATTCTTCTTTGGTTGAGTGCAATTTGGGGCGATGTGACCCTCCTGGCCACAATTGAAGTATACTCGCTTCCCCATCAAGCACGCACCCTTATGAAATTTCCCACATGTCGTAAATGCTTCAAACTTTTTGTTTTGTTGGTTACCCTGATGGTTTCTAGCACCTATGTTCCCATTCCACTTCCTCTTCAAGTTGTTGTTACTATTGTTGTTGTTGTTGTTGTTGTTGTTGTTGTTTCCACCGCTATCACCTCCATTCTTAATCTCATTCTCATTCTTCTTCTTCTTTTGTTCCTGATTAAACTTTGTCACTGCCTCGCCTCCACCTTGGTAGTAATCGCCTTCTCCATCACTGCCGCAAACGTCTTCAATTGGAGCAGGAAACCCTCTTTGCATGACCCTGTGGCTTGGTCCTTGTTCAAATCTTTTTGCCTTACGCTCGTCTGTGCTGACCTGATATGGCGCAAACCTCGCCAATTCGTTGAATTTCACGGCATACTCAGATACCGTCATCATTCCCTGCTTTAATTCCAGAAACTGCACTTCTAGCTGACTCTTCGAACTCTCCAGAAAATAGGTCTCGAAGAACAACTCTTTGAACCTATCCCAGGTCATCACTCCTGGCCCTTCACGAGTTTTATTGGCCTGCCACCAATAACTAGCTTCTGCTTTCAACATGAATGTTGCAAAAGCAGTCTTCTGGTCATCCCCTACCCTAGCGACATTGAACACCTTTTCTATCTCCATAATCCAGGTATGTGCTTCGACTGGATTCATGGACCCACGGAATTCAGGTGGTCCAACCGCCTTGAAATCCTTAAACGTTGTACCTTGGTTTTGTGGTTGATTCTGCAATGCTCCTGTCAGTAGCGTCACTAGTTGTTGAATGGGGTTACCATCCACATTATCGTTATTGGTTCGTTCAGTGGTTCTCTGTCGTGGAGGTTGATGTTTAGGAGGCATTTTCTGTTAAAATACATTCATTAAATTATTATTCAACTCTTGTAAGAAATTTCTACTTAACTTGCCTCCAAAAGAAATAACCACATAACACATAACACTTTGAATAAAGTAACAACTTTTATTTATTCAAAACCTTTTTGAAAACATAAAACAATAGCATCACTGATATTTACATTACTTTACTGAACTACAAAAGTTTCAGGACAACATCATAGTCATATCCCATAGGTTGCATAACACTTGAGATTTATAATTTATTTAACCTTTCATTCATCGTACAACAACTACGATGTTCTATTAAGATACTTCTTAGCCCTATCACGTTCTTCCTCCATAACCCGAAACATTGTTCTGTGATCTAATACGTATGATGGCAGTGTCTCGAACTGAATAGGATATCCCATGACCCGATCTTGAGCTCGATTAATTGCGGTGTTAAATACTTTATCCATCTCTTCCATCTTCATCCTCTTCGCCTGTGAGTTCCTTACTGCTCTTCCAGTTCGTTGATAAGCTTCCTCGTATGCATCTTCAGCTCTCGCCCTCTTCGTAGCTTCTTCCTTCAGCTTGTTCTTCAGTACATCGACCACCTCGATAAATTGTTCTTTTTCTCCTTCGGTCTGTACTAGTTTCTCCTCAGCGTTTGTCAGTCGTTCCTCACGATCCTGGATCTCGCCGTCTTTTTGTGTCATTGTGGTCTGTTGTTCATCTACTATCTCCTGCAACTCCTCAACTGTATCCTGAAGTTCCACGTTATGGTCGTAGACTTCATCGTACATACGAGCAGCCATCGAGGTTAGTGGAGTCTCCTCCTCCTCGTCCTCGTCATCCTCATCCTCCTATGGTAACTCAACGGGATCCTCCTCGTCCGTCTCCACATCATCATCCTCATCCTCAACTACTGTGACCAACGGGGCTGATTCCCGTGGCAGTAGTTGTTCCCAAACTACATGAATGTCATGAGGCTCCTCCTCTATAGGCAACTGAGGTCTATCCTCCCTAGCCTGACTGGATTCTCCGACATTAGTCATCCTGCCAATAAAATTTTAAGCTTTAATTATTAATCATTACTACTCGACACTCACGAGCATCTAATTTATAAACACATAAGTGTTTTATTACTTCTTCCTTAAAACTCGATAAGAGTTATCTCCACTATCTTTTCGAAGGTTACTTCCTAAGGCTTTCCCCCCCACCTAAGGTTCATAACCTAAAGCTTTGATACCAACCTGTGACACCCCCAAATCCTGGTACTTCATTTCCTCAAGATTTGGTGTTCACTTAATCAAAACATTCATTTCTAACTACCCAATCATAATAAAATTTAATAATAAAAACCTGCCCATACAGGATTAAACTTAAATAAAAATATCCCAGGTTATCTAACCTTTAATTACAATCATTCAAATGCGGAAATTAAATTATTACATCATTCAAAAGTCTATAACGATAAAATAAAATTACAAGTCTTCATCACTTGTACATTTTTCCCTTTCCTTTGCTAGTGGTCGGTTCATTGACCTTCTCAACCTTAGCTGCAATAAGTTTATAATATGCAAGAGTGAGCAAACAAGGCTCACTTGAAATAAGAATAAATACTTTACAACATTACAACCTTTGCCAGAAATAGGTTCAATAGAACTGAATGATAGTTTCTATTAACATTTTTAAACATACTACTGAGGGTCTAATGATCACGAATCATGTCCACAGTTATAAGTAATCTTTCAACTTTAACTTTAACAGTCATTAGACTATAAGGACTCCACGTACTTAGGGGGATCAACCCTTCGTACAATGTATTATACACAACCATTTCAACGCTAAGCGTAAACCTCTGATAAAAGAGTTGCTCATCTCAGTATTCAACGGTCATCAACTAAGGATTAGTTGTATACAAAAGAAATAACTGTATGCTATGGACTAATCATAACTGAATCGATATTTGTAAATTGATATCATGCTTTAGGAATAATTTAATAGCATATACATTGAATAATCATAACATAATTTACTTTGAACAATATTAAGTCAAAGTTATTGATAATTGGATACCAAGCATGCATAATGAATAGTAATTTGAACGATAAAGTTGTTCAACACTAGAATATTAAAATATAGCGATTTGCATGCTAAAAAATAAGTTACATATAAAAGAAACTTTCTCAATACTAAATATACGATTTAGAATACTTGCATCCCTATGAACAATTAGATACAAGAGATTTATCAATAATAAACCATCTAGCTCTACGAAAGTGTAGAGTTAGCCACTTGTATAATTGAATTTGAACTAAAAACAATAATGTACTCAATGAAATTGAACTTGCATAATTAAGTTTTTAGAGTTAGAAAACTTGCATAAACAACTAACTCAATGAAAGTATAGAGTTAGAAAACTTGCTCAAAAGAGTTTAAATATTCACACAATTATAAAAGTAGAGTTAGAGAACTTGCCTTTAGCACAAGCTAACCCTTACCACTTGAATCTCAATACCCTATATATATGTCATCATGACATAATTAGTCATTACCAATCCTTTTATATCTATATAAACAAATATATACATCATGTAGGTTAAATTACCAACTCACATAATCAAACTATGTTAATACCTGTTAACCTTTGATAACATGCTCATTCATAGTTTAATACTACTGACATCAACATTTAACATTCCTATTATTAACACATAACATTTATTTTCAAACTTTGTGTAATAAACTAAAACTCATAGAATATTACGCTAACTTTCATGACATGGCCACAATTACAACGTGGTTGGCATCACACATGACATGAGCTAAGCTGCCATGTGTGAGTCATGGAGACCAACAATTGGCAATGCGGTATAAGTAGCCGTACTATGACATTGAAACTTACAACTTCTTTTGGTCATTGACTGCGCCAAACTCTAGAATTGGCGACTAAGCTCTAAGAATAAACATGAACAAAAAGCCAAATTGGCCTACAAGCTCTAATCTAACAAACTAACTACATGTAATATATCTGAGACTTTCAAACACATTGTAAAGATTCTAGCATGATTATACATATATAAAAACACAATTATCAACTTAACAACACTCAATTTTACTGCTTTTGGCAAAAACTCCATTTTTGACATTTTTAATGAAAATCAACACTGTGATTTTGTTTTTCAATAAAAATAGTAAATTCAAAATACCATGGTTATGATTATACATACTCTATTAAATTCAATAGTCAATTTATATATATTAACAATTAATCAAACCTTAATTTCATTTTAAACTAAGCCATACTCATATATTTTCATATAAACACTGTAATATGGTTTTCTTCACAAATTGCATACATACATGACTTAATTTCTCTATAATCACATATAAACTCATGAAACAATCTTACAAACAATTATCATACAAAACTATATACATATCAACAATTCATCCTTTACAATTATTTTTCAGAGACTTTTTGGGAAGAGGAAAACTAAATTTTTAAAGAAAAAGATTGAGCTCCTACCTTTGATTAAGAAGATGATGGCTATCCTTTTGATTATCAAACTTCTTTTCCCCAATTCCTTTCTCAAAAACCTGCTAGAAATCACTCACTTTCTCTCTAGAGTTTTCTCAAATTTTCTCTGTATTCTTCTTCTTCTTCTCTCCCTTTTCTTCAACTGAGTCTTTGTTTTCCCAACTCTAGTTTACGTAGTAAAATATATACGATATATAGTAATAATATATATATTAATTATATAATATAACTCTAGATATAATGATATCAGTTATGTAAGTTTTGAAAATCAAAAGTCATAAGGCTTGTTTGGCTAACATAATAAAAATAACCCATTAACTTATATACCTTGTTTGGTAAAGCTAATTAAAAATAAATCAATTAATCCTTATACCTTGTTTGATAAAACACTATTAGATTAAAGACTTAATATGCATTAAGACTTGTTTGGCCAAAACTAAATTAAACTCCTTTAATTTATTTTAATAACTCATTTATAGCAAGGTTATTTGACACACTTCTACTAAATCAATTTAATCAATTCAAATACTAATTTATTAAATTACTTGAACACATAAATCATTCCCCATAATTATAATTTTCTTTATAATTATAAATTTATTTAATCAACTAACACCTTATTTTAATTACAAATTCTAATTAAAATATTATAATTCATTTAATCATTATTAGCTCTCTAACTTAATTATTAAATTAAATTAGTATATCATCTCATAATAATTAATTTTCTTTGCTCCTTAATTATTTATTCAACAAATAATTAACTAAACCACATCAACTCAAATTGAACAATTATTTATTCAATAATAACATATCCATTAAATACTTATATAAATCAATTAATATTTAATATTATAATTTAAAATTCTGGAATGTTACATCATTCCCTCCTTACAAGAATTCTGTCCTCAGAATCACAACTCAAACAATACATTCGTTACATTCTTCCCTACTTACAAAGATTCATCCCCGTAATTGAAGACACATGATTAAACAAACAACTCGTGGTAATCTTTCATCATTTTATCTTGAGTTCCCACGTAGCTTCTTCAAAGATTGTGGTTCCTCCATATCACCTTCACGGAAGGTATCACTTTATTCACGAGCACTTGTTCTTTCCTCCGTCGACTATCCGGATAGGAACCTCTTCATAAGACAAATCTTTCTCGGCGCAGCAGTTCGTACTCGATCACGTGTTTGTAGTCCAGGTTTTATACGGTCAGTAACATCAAAATGTGAAAAACATTGTGAATGTTTTCCAACTCGGAGGTAGAGCTACCTCATAAGCCACTTCTCCCACTCTTCGCAGCACTTCAAAGGGTCCAATAAACCTCGGGCTTAGCTTTCCCTTTTTACCAAAATGAATTTTCCCCTTCCAAGGAGAAACTTTTAGGAATACATAACTTCCTACGTCAAATGCACGATCTTGCTTGTGTTGATCAACATACTTCTTCTGTCGGTCTTGAGCTGCTACCAATCTTGTCCTGATGAGTTTGACAACGTCAGCAGTTTGTTGCACTAGTTCCGGTCCTAGCAGCTGACGTTCACCGACTTCATCCTAGCACAGTGGAGTTCTGCACTTTCTGCCGTACAATGCCTCGTAAGGTGGCATGCCGATGCTCGCGTGGTAACTATTGTTGTAAGCAAATTCCACCAACGGTAAATGTTCTTCCCAGCTTCCTTTAAAGTCCATGACACATGCTCTTAGCATATCTTCCAATGTCTGAACTGTTCGTTCACTTTGGCCATCTGTTTGTGGATGATAAGCCGTACTCATTCGCAACTGTGTCCCCATGCATTCTTGTAGTCTCTTCCAGAAATTTGACATGAATCGCGGATCTCTATCTGACACAATTGATACTGGCACTTCGTGCCTCAAAACGATCTCTTTAATGTACAATCTTGTCAACTGATCAATATTGAATCTAATCTTTATTGGTAGAAAGTGCGCTGATTTCGTCAGTCTGTCCACTATCACCCAAATCGCATCACATCCTCTCTGAGTAGTTGGAAGACCCACCACAAAATCCATCGTGATGTGTTCCCACTTCCATTCCGGTATTTCCAACGGTTGAAGTAATCCGCTGGGTCTTTGATGTTCGGCTTTTACTCTTTGACATGTCAAGCATTTCGCTACGCATTCTGCAACGTCCCTTTCATATTCGGCCACCAAAAATGTCGGTGCAAATCTTGATACATTTTCGTGCTTCCTGGATGAATTGAATATCTTAAGTTATGAGCTTCGGTCAAAATTCCTTCTTTCAGCTCTGGTGTTGCTGGAACCCAGATTCTTCCCTCAAACCGTAGTAGTCCTTCGGTATCGATCTTGTATTTTACATCACTACCCTTAATCAGATTCTCTTTGATTTTCCCACACTCTTCATCTTGTGGTTGAGCATCCTTCACTTTGTCCACTAAAGTTGGACCAGCTTCTATCTGGAATAGTTGTTCGTCAGATTCTTTTAAATATTTTGGGTATTCGAATCGTATTTAGATGAAAAGAAAATTTTGTGTTTTGAATCATGTTAGAAGAGTATGTACATTTGCAAGAATGAAACTCAAAGATATTAGCGACAGCCGCACCAACGATGGATCATGTGATCTAATTTGATGCAACACGAACAACCTTACCAAGACTTGACACGGTAGCTGACAAATCTTTTCCAAGTACATTGATAATTACGTGGACCGATGACTTATCCGCGTTGATCGTTACAAATGGCGACGCTACGTCGTAACTAGGTTTATTTATTTTTTTTCTGTAGCTTATTTGAATTCCGAGGACGGAATTATTTTTAAGGGGTGAAAAATGTAATAACCCATATTTTTTTTTAAAAATTAAATATTAATTAATTTTATTGTATACAATTGTATTTAAATTGGAAAAGGTAAATGATTTTTGTTTCCCCTCTTTTCTTCCTTGTTTTGTTTGGAAATATTAAATTCTTTTAGTTGATAATTAAATAACTGATTAAATTAAAATTGAGAAAGATAATTCCTTTTGTTAAAGTCTTGTGGTAAATATCCTCCAAGACACGAAGCCACTTGGGAGATGGAGGAGTCTATTCGAGCGGAATATCCGCATCTTTTTGATAATTAGGTACTTTCCATTCTTTTGATTCCAGGGACGGAATCCTTTTTAAGGGGTAGGTGATGTAATACCCGGTCAAAAAAATAAATATAATCTCGGCGCTAAACTCCAGAATTCGGCGACCAAGCTCGGCAACAACATGAACAAAAAGCCAAATTGGCCTACAAGCTCTAATCTAACAAACTAACTACATGTAATATATACAGAGACTTTCTGTAAATACATTGTAAAGACTCTAGCATGATTATACATATATAACAACACAATAATCAACTTTACAATACTCAATTTCACCGCTTTTGGCAAAAACTCCTTTTTGACATTTTAATGAAAAATCAACCTTTGTGATTTTGTTTTTCAATCAAAACAAAAATTCAAAATACCATGGTTATGATTATACATACTCTATCAAATTCAATAGTCAATTTATATATATTAACAATTAATCAAACCTTAATTTCATTTTAAACTAAGTCATACTCATATATTTTCATATAAACAACGTAATATGGTTTTCTTCACAAATTGCATACATACATGACTTAATTTCTCTATAATCACATATAAACTCATGAAACAATCTTACAAACAATTATCATACAAAACTATATACATATCAACAATTCATCCTTTACAATTATTTTTCGAGAGACTTTTTTGGGAAGAGGAAAACTAAATTTTTTTAAAGAAAAGATTGAGCTCCTACCTTTGATTAAGAAGATGATGGCTATCCTTTTGATTATCAAACTTCTTTTCCCCAATTCCTTTCTCAAAAACCTGCTAGAAATCACTCACTTTCTCTCTAGAGTTTTCTCAAATTTTCTCTGTATTCTTCTTCTTCTTCTCTCCCTTTTCTTCAACTGAGTCTTTGTTTTCCCAACTCTAGTTTACGTAGTAAAAATATAACGTATATAGTAATAATATATATATTAATTATATAATATAACTCTAGATATAATGATATCAGTTATGTAAGTTTTGAAAATCAAAAGTCATAAGGCTTGTTTGGCTAACATAATAAAAATAACCCATTAACTTATATACCTTGTTTGGTAAAGCTAATTAAAAATAAATCAATTAATCCTTATACCTTGTTTGATAAAACACTATTAGATTAAAGACTTAATATGCATTAAGACTTGTTTGGCCAAAACTAAATTAAACTCCTTTAATTTATTTTAATAACTCATTTATAGCAAGGTTATTTGACACACTTCTACTAAATCAATTTAATCAATTCAAATACTAATTTATTAAATTACTTGAACACATAAATCATTCCCCCATAATTATAATTTTCTTTATAATTATAAATTTATTTAATCAACTAACACCTTATTTTAATTACAAATTCTAATTAAAATATTATAATTCATTTAATCATTATTAGCTCTCTAACTTAATTATTAAATTAAATTTAGTATATCATCTCATAATAATTAATTTTCTTTGCTCCTTAATTATTTATTCAACAAATAATTAACTAAACCACATCAACTCAAATTGAACAATTATTTATTCAATAATAACATATCCATTAAATACTTATATAAATCAATTAATATTTAATATTATAATTTAAAATTCTGGAATGTTACATCATTCCCTCCTTACAAGAATTCTGTCCTCAGAATCACAACTCAAACAATACATTCGTTACATTCTTCCCTACTTACAAAGATTCTGTCCCCAGAATTGAAGACACAGATTAAACAAACAACTCAGGGTAATCTTTCATCATTTTATCTTCGAGTTCCCACGTAGCTTCTTCAGCATTGTGGTTCCTCCATATCACCTTCACAGAAGGTATCACTTTATTCCTGAGCACTTGTTCTTTCCTGTCGACTATCTGGATAGGAACCTCTTCATAAGACAAATCTTTCTCGAATTGCAACGGTTCGTACTCGATCACGTGTTTGTAGTCGGGTTTATACTTGGTCGTAACAGAAATGTGAAAAACATTGTGAATGTTTTCCAACTCGAGGTAGAGCTACCTCATAAGCCACTTCTCCCACTCTTCGCAAAGACTTCAAAGGGTCCAATAAACCTCGGGCTTAGCTTTCCTTTTTACCAAAATGAATTTCCCCTTCCAAGGAGAAACTTTAGGAATACATAACTTCCTACGCCAAATGCACGATCTTGCTTGTGTTGATCAACATACTTCTTCCGCTTCGGTCTTGAGTCGCTACCAATCTTTGTCCGATGAGTTTGACAACGTCAGTAGTTTGTTGCACTAGTTCCGGTCCTAGCAGTTGGCGTTCACCGACTTCATCCCAGCACTGTGGAGTTCTGCACTTTCTGCCGTACAATGTCTCGTAAGGTGGCATGCCGATGCTCGCGTGGTAACTGTTGTTGTAAGCAAATTCCACCAACGGTAAATGTTCTTCCCACTTCCTTTAAAGTCCATGACACATGCTCTTAGCATATCTTCCAATGTCTGAAATGTTCGTTTCACTTTGGCCATCTGTTTGTGGATGATAAGCCGTACTCATTCGCAGAATCGTGTCCCCATGCATTCTTGTAGTCTCTTCCGTAAATTTGACATGAATCGCGGATCTCTATCGACACAATTGATATCGGCGCCGTGCCTCAAAACGATCTCTTTAATGTACAATCTTGTGTTGATCAATATTGAATCTAATCTTTATTGGTAGAAAGTGCTACCGATTTAAGTCGGATCATCGTCCACTATCACCCAAATCGCATCACATCCTCTCTCGAGTAGTTGGAAGACCCACCACAAAATCCATCGTGATGTGTTCCCACTTCCATTCCGGTATTTCCAACGGTTGAAGTAATCCATTGGGTCTTTGATGTTCTGGCTTTTACTCTTTGACATGTCAAGCATTTCACACGATTCTCGCAACGTCCCTTTCATATTCGCCACCAAAATGCTCTGCAAATCTTGATACATTTTCGTGCTTCTGGATGAATTGAATATCTTAAGTTATGAGCTTGGTCAAAATTCCTTCTTTTTTCACGGTGTTCTTTGGAACCAGATTCTTCCCTCAAACCGTAGTAGTCCTTCGGTATCGATCTTGTATTTTACATCACTACCCTTAATCAGATTCTCTTTGATTTTCCCACACTCTTCATCTTGTGGTTGAGCATCCTTCACTTTGTCCACTAAAGTTGGACCAGCTTCTATCTGGAATAGTTGTTCGTCAGATTCTTTTAAATATTTTGGGTATTCGAATCGTATTTAGATGAAAAGAAAATTTTGTGTTTTCGAATCATGTTCCGAAGAGTATGTACATTTGCAAGAATGAAACTCAAAGATATTAGCGACAATTTGCATTCAACGATGGATCATGTGATCTAATTTGATGCAACACGAACAACCTTACCAAGACTTGACACAGTAGCTGACAAATCTTTTCCAAGTACATTGATAATTACGTGGACCGATGACTTATCCGCGTTGATCGTTATAAATGGCGTACGCCACGTCGTAACTAGGTTTATTTTTTTTTTTTTCAGAAGCTTATTTGAATTCGAGGACGGAATTATTTTTAAGGGTGAAAAATGTAATAACCCATATTTTTTTTTAAAAATTAAATATTAATTAATTTTATTGTATACAATTGTATTTAAATTGGAAAAGGTAAATGATTTTTGTTTCCCTCTTTTCTTCCTTGTTTTGTTTGGAAATATTAAATTCTTTTAGTTGATAATTAAATAACTGATTAAATTAAAATTGAGAAAGATAATTCCTTTTGTTAAAGTCTTGTGGTAAAATATCCGGAGCACGAAGCCACTTGGGAGATGGAGGAGTCTATTCGAGCGGAATATCCGCATCTTTTTGATAATTAGGTACTTTCCATTCTTTTGATTCCAGGGACGGAATCCTTTTTAAGGGGTAGGTGATGTAATACCCGGTCAAAAAAATAAATATAATCTCGGCGCTAAACTCCAGAATTCGGCGACCAAGCTCGGCAACAACATGAACAAAAAGCCAAATTGGCCTACAAGCTCTAATCTAACAAACTAACTACATGTAATATATACAGAGACTTTCTGTAAATACATTGTAAAGACTCTAGCATGATTATACATATATAACAACACAATAATCAACTTTACAATACTCAATTTCACTGCTTTTGGCAAAAACTCCTTTTTTGACATTTTTAATGAAAATCAACACTGTGATTTTGTTTTTCAATCAAAACAAAAAATTCAAAATACCATGGTTATGATTATACATACTCTATCAAATTCAATAGTCAATTTATATATATTAACAATTAATCAAACCTTAATTTCATTTTAAACTAAGTCATACTCATATATTTTCATATAAACACTGTAATATGGTTTTCTTCACAAATTGCATACATACATGACTTAATTTCTCTATAATCACATATAAACTCATGAAACAATCTTACAAACAATTATCATACAAAACTATATACATATCAACAATTCATCCTTTACAATTATTTTTCAGAGACTTTTTGGGAAGAGGAAAACTAAATTTTTAAAGAAAAAGATTGAGCTCCTACCTTTGATTAAGAAGATGATGGCTATCCTTTTGATTATCAAACTTCTTTTCCCCAATTCCTTTCTCAAAAAACCCGCTAGAAATCACTCACTTTCTCTCTAGAGTTTTCTCAAATTTTCTCTCAGATTCTTCTTCTTCTCTCCTTTTCTTCAATCGAGTCTTTGTTTTCCCAACTCTAGTTTACGTAGTAAAAAATATAACGATATAGTAATAATATATATTAATTATATAATATAACTCTAGATATAATGATATCGCTTATGTAAGTTTTGAAAATCAAAAGTCATAAGGCTTGTTTGGCTAACATAATAAAAATAACCCATTAACTTATATACCTTGTTTGGTAAAGCTAATTAAAATAAATCAATTAATCCTTATACCTTGTTTGATAAAACACTATTAGATTAAAGACTTAATATGCATTAAGACTTGTTTGGCCAAAACTAAATTAAACTCCTTTAATTTATTTTAATAACTCATTTATAGCAAGGTTATTTGACACACTTCTACTAATTCAATTTAATCAATTCAAATACTAATTTATTAAATTACTTTAACACATAAATCATTCCCCCATAATTATAATTTTCTTTATAATTATAAATTTATTTAATCAACTAACACCTTATTTTAATTACAAATTCTAATTAAAATATTATAATTCATTTAATCATTATTTGCTCTCTAACTTAATTATTAAATTAAATTAGTATATCATCTCATAACAATTAATTTTCTCGGCTCCTTAATTATTTATTCAACAAATAATTAACTAAACCACATCAACTCAAATTGAACAATTATTTATTCAACAATAACATATCCATTAAATACTTATATAAATCAATAAATATTTAATATTATAATTAAAAATTCTGGAATGTTACAATAGGACTGCTTATACAAAGACTTGAGATTCACCGAGAACGAAATCAAATAGAAGGCAAATCCAAAAACCCTAAACCCTAACGCCACCTTCTTCACCGCTCTTTCACTTCCCGTTCTCCCGATAGTCGAAGAAAGCGACCTCATTGACCTCGGCCCCAAAGAGTACTTATTCCTCCTCTACCCCGACCTTCCACCGCATCATTTGAAGTCGTCTCCGCATTTGGGCCATGATTTTGGTGACACTAATTAATAGGAGGATGATGAATTTGGGGAGGTGGGGATGATGAAAACTATTTTCTTCCGATCCTTCTCCGTGACTAAGAGATGATCGGCAAGAAGAACGTGAAGAGTCAGATGGGAAACGTTCAGGGAGTCTCGCCGGTGGCGAGTTTTGTGATGTTGTTGGTTGCTGATGATTTTTAGTATGAATAATGGAGATGTGGTAGCTATATGAAACCAGAGTAACTAGGGTTTTGGTTTTGTCCGTGTTTTAAAATTTTCATTTAAGCCCACTTTTTTGGTCCGTGTATTTTACATAGATAACGTTTATTTTAAAATACGTTATCTATTTGACCATCAAAAATTGCCCTTATAAATAGATAACGTTTTTTCAAATGTATCTACAATGTTTTATTAAAAACGTTGTGAAAAAAATACTATAACATTTTTTATAAAAACGTCATCTTTTAAGTGTTGTCTTTTTATAGTTTTGTACTAGTGTTGCCAAAAATATATATTATCAGTTTTTCAAAAGTTCATGGCAGATTGACCCTTTTATGCCATAAGATTTTTTAGGACTAAATAACAACCATGAAGAATATAGGAGCTCAGTAGTCCATGACATTACTAACCACACATCGATAAATACTCCTTCCATTTCCAAATTATTATTGACTTTAAAAATCAATTTGAGATATTTTTAAACTCAAATGATAAGATTCATTAAAATTTATGAAAATACAAATCTTATAATTAGTAGTACTTTTTAAACTAGTTTACAATATTCATCATTGTACTGACTAAAATTAAATAAATTTACCCGAGTATGAAAACAATGTCTCAAATTGACTTCAAGAAGTCAATAATCTTATATTTGTTCCAAAAGGAGTATTAAACTGAACATTTTAATAGTAAAAATATTAAGAAGCCTCTTCAAAAATATGGAAAGAGTATACCTCTGCAAACTTGGCTGCTATCAAAACCCCTTCAATACTGCAAGAAAAGTATCAAACCCCAATTTTACAAACATGAATAACAAAAGATTTACTGGCAAAACTTAAATTAAGCTACGAGTTGCTCTAAAAGATTAGTTTCAACTGCGTGCCTACCCTCACAAGTGAATACAACTTGATTAAATATTCCTAATCAAGTTAACACTGAGATGGGCACACAAGACATGAATGGAAAAGCTAGTCCAAGTATATTGAGAGATGCTCACACAAAATTATCGCAAGGCAAGGTACCGATTTCGGGATGAATAGAAATCTATTGAGTAAATTCAAAGGTGAGTGTGCAGATCTGCCATTAAGAAAAGGATAATTCAAACAACTAACTCAAGCAAAGTAAAGATAAACAGATAATTCCAACCTATATACATTCCAATTTCCTGTCTGCAATTTCTCTGAAATGGAAAGAGCAAATTCAACATTAAAAAGAAACAACAACAACAACAACATAATCTATAGGAAAAGACCAAATTGATTTATCAATTGAGAAAGTATAACCATATTGATAAGTCTATGAAAACAAACATAGAGCAACAAGAGACATTAATAACTAAAGATATATCACTCCATTTTTTTTAATACGGATGCACACGAATATAAATTTTTAAGTTACTATTTACAGCCTTATATCCAATAAGCAGGAGCAATTAAAGCCCAAATTTAGATAGACTAGAGATTGAGTTTCGCATAGGTCTAATACCCAATAACAGTTGAAGAGAAGAGACCCAATTACTTTTTATTATTTTTTTTGTATTAAAATTTTTTAATATTAAAATTAATCACTTTTAGTAATATTGTAACTCAACTTTATTATGTTTTAGTTCATAAAAATGAGATTTTATTTAAAATTTTATTAATTACTAATAATATATATATTTTATATATTTATGATGTCGCTCGGTTCAATAATGGTTTAACATTTGGTACACATCCATCTCGATAACTTGTTTGCCTCGATGAACGGTTTTATTAAAACACATTAGTTTCTAGAATAACAAGTACCTCTAGACACATGCAGGACCACTCGATCAGACGTCTTTCCACCGAAGTATTTGGAGAGAGAATTCCTTCATCTTCTCTATATATCTGATAGCACTCGATCCTCCACCATTAAGGTACGATCTAAAACTGTGAGACCCGAGAATATTGTACAATGTATATTTGTGAATAAAATAAAATTTTGTTTCAAATATATGATAATTTAATATAACTATAAGTGTGATATATAGTAATAATGATGTTATGAATTATTTAAAATGAAAATAAGATTAATTAATTAATTTGTATTGGTTAATTGTTTTATAAGGAAAATATTAAGTTTATTAAATAACTTAATATTTAAATAGGTAAATAAGCAATTATTTAATTATAGGGAAATGGTATTATATATGTATTTATTGGCATGATATATGTAAATAAATCAAATAAATAAAATTAAACTATTTATTTGATGAAGTAAATAATTTATATGTTAATGTTAAAGATCAATTTAAAGGTCAATATTGTACATGTTATTATTATAAAACTATTTAAGTATAATAAATTATTTGTTGATGTGAAATATGCACTTGTTATATATATATACAATATATATTATGTGTGGAGGAGGTATTATATAAATAATGTATTAATGTAATGTATGTGTAAGTATTGATATACGTAGAGATAAATGATAAAGGTTATATAAGCATGACATGACCATAAGTTATTCAATTAGAAATCCACTAAGCTAACTACAAGTGGGAGCTGACAATTTTATATGCTGATGATGAATTGTTAGTGTTATTATTAATATTATAATTACTATTATTATTATGAATTATTATTATTATTATTATTATTATTATTATTATAATAATAGTACTAAAAATATTCATCTGTTGTCAAATTAGTACTATTTTTTTATTATTAGTATTATTATAATAATTATTATTATAATAATAGTACTAAAAATATTAATCTTTTGTTAAATTAATTAAAATTTTTATTTCGTAGTCTTTTTGAAGAGTTACACAATATATTATAAGGGTACTATTATTATTATTATGACTGTTATTATTACTATTATTATTATTAGTACTAGCAAAATGTCCTGGTTTACCACATTTATAACACCTAGAAAATCAACATATAGCGACGATCGCCGACCGTTGCTATAGGCCAAAAAATCGTCGCTATAGATCATGCCAAAACCGTGTATTTGCTCTTTTACATATATCATTGAGAAGGCTATTGCTACCAGAATGATAGTAGCTATAGATGTTTATAATGACGCTTATTTAATGACCGTCATTTATAGGTATGTGTTTTCTAGCATACCATAGCTACGGTTGATGACCGACGCTATATCCTTTTTAAATTTAAAAAAAATAAAAATTAATAATACACATTTATTCAACAAACCCAAATACAATATAAAATAAAACATAAAAATATATTATATACATCATTTAAAATCATTCATAGTACAACATTACAATATAATAGTTGAATTATTATTATTATTATTATTATTATTATAACTGTTATTATTATTATTATTATTATTATTATTATTATTATTATTACTATTATTATTATTATTATTATTATTATTATTATTATTATTATTATTATTATTATTATTATTATTATTATTATTATTATTATTATTATTATTATTATTATTATTATTATTATTATTATTATTATTATTATTATTATTATTATTATTATTATTATTATTAGTACTATTATTATTATTATTATTATTATTATTATTCTTATTCTTATTCTTATTATTATTCTTGTTATTGTTATTATTATTATTATTATTATTATGTATTATTTATTATTATTATTATTATTATTATTATTACTTTTATCGTTATTATTATTATTATTATTAGTACTATTATTATTATTATTATTATTATTATTATTATTCTTATTATTATTATAATAATAATAATTATTATTATTATTATTATTATTATTATTATTGTTATTGTTATTATTATTATTATTAGTACTATTATTATTATTACTACTACTTTTATTGTTGTTGTTGTTGTTATTATTATTATTATTATTATTATTATTATTATTATTATTATTATTATTATTATTATTATTATTATTATTATTATTATTATTATTATTATTATTATTATTATTATTATTATTATCATCTTAATTTAAGGCAACATGTTAATAGTCGTTGCAAAAAGTTGTATAAAATACGCAACGAAAATAAAAATTGTTGCTAATGAATGTGGTCTATATTAGGCAACGAAATAAAATAACTGTAAGACCCCGAATTTTATGAAATAAAAGTATTTAATTTTACTTATAATTACTATTCAGTAAATGGTTAAATTGATAAAAGGTTAAAGTTAAGGGTGATATATGAATTTTGTTTTTTCAAAATACACAAGTGGTTATAAAATATTCATTGTTGTCGGGGAATATTCGTTTGGTCGTGGAATATTCTTTCTGTCGGGGAATATTAGTACGACGACGCAGCCATTTGTGGGCCCCATAACGGATAACTGTCGGATGAAGAAAATGACAAATTTGAGTTTTTATAAATAACGGCGTAATCGCTATCAATTAACATCGTTAGAATACCCTGGGTAAAGTATATAATGTCTGGCGTTGTTGCACAAAGAGTTACACGGTTTTGCATAATATTTTTGAATGATTGATTCTTACGTGAGAATGCACTACTCAATAATTGCTACAGTAATTACTGTTTAATATTTTATTTTATTGATTCAATAATTGTTGCGTTGATATTTTATATTATTGTTGTTTCAATAATTGTCACTGCATAGTATTTCCCATTATCAAATCAATAATTCATATTATTTGAATAATATTATTAGATAACATTATTGGCAATGTCTAGAAAGTTCTGTCAATGAGAGGTTTGGTCACCTAATCAAGGCGAAGAAAGGAGAAATCTTTATTGGAAAGCCCCCTCTTTCCGGGAACTACCGTTGTCATAATTGTGATTTCGTAATATTATTTGTGAATAATTAATTATTGATTTATATGATAAGAAAATATTTATTTTATGTGGATATAAATGATGGATATATTTATTTTTATGTGGATAAAAATGTAGGAATTAATGCTGAGGTGTTCATTCAGTATTTTGTCGGTGTAGAGGTATTAAAAATCATCCGTTTGTGGATTTCAGATATTTTTGGTTTGGAAAAACTCAAAGCTACAAAGTTGTAGAGAATTCAATTTCAGGCAGAATGGACATAAATTTCGTATTTTTCTGATAACCGGGCTATTTTCTATGAATTGTTGAAGTTTTGAAAAATAAAATGATTTTTATTTAATTTGGGTGGGACCCATTTTGGTTGGTGTACAAAAAAAAAGGTGCTGGAAATCAATTGAGGTGTGCTGAATTGGTTTTCAAGAATGATGGGCTTCATAGCAACATGCGTAGAATAATTAATATTATTATTTTATTAATTTAGTCTCCTTTGGCGTTTCTTATAAATAGTTGCTTATGTTAGAATTGAAAATCACACCAAAAACATAAGTTTTCTCTCTCTATATTGTCGAGTATATTTTGGTGAGTATTTAGATATTTAGAGAGTTTCTATTCAGTGCAAGTTTGCTTCGGCTTTTCGTCCGATATTCCAGTCAGAAATACTGCTCTTTTGAGGTAAGAGATTTTAAGGGTCGTTATGTTTTTTATGTTTCGTAACTTTTTAGACCTTCAAAAATTCTGGAAAAATTTGAAAAGATAATTTGATGAGTTTTCTAGATTGTGTCTAAAAATGGCGATTTTTTGATTTATAGATTAAGAGTTATGAATTTTATGGGAAAAGACTATTTTAAAAGTAAACCCTTATAACTCCTTGCGGTTAACTACAAAATTGGTGAAAATTTTATTTTGAGTACATCTATATAATATCAGTATACTCTGTGAATTTCGGAATTTTTGGAGAAAAGTACAATTTATGATAATGGACTAGTTATGAGTAAATGGACTAGTTATGAGTAAATGAATTAAATATGTTATGTGAAGTAAGAAAATTGGAAAATAGGATTTTATGGCTTGAGAATCCTATATGAGGTATATGCAGATTTTTATGAAGGGTTTTGGTTATTGGTGATGAAATCTTATGAGTTTGACATTTTAGGATGATTAAATGCATTATTTAGTAAAGTGTAAACAATTAAAATAAATTGTTTATAAACTTAAGAAATATTATTCTTTCAATATCATTATACCGAAATATTGGTATGGATTTTATTGTGGAATTTCTACCTTTTTCATGTCGGGGTTACTATTCACGAGTTACTATTTATGAGTTACTATTCATGAGTTACTATTCACGAGTTACTATTCACGAGTACTATTCACGACAAAATTGGTGTCTTTTTCTGACCAAATTATCGTTGATTTATGAATCTTACTCTTGAAATTAAATGCAGTTGTTGATCATATTGTTTTTATTATCATATATAACATTTTTATAACCCTGATGTTGAATTTTTCTTTCACTTGAGTGTAAAGATGGGTAGATTATTGGTATGATCATGACTATGGGTTCTCTTAGGCCAGTAGTGCAAAGATGAATTGTTAACTGTTATGATCATGACCATATAATTGAATATCTTTAGCTTAAGTGTAAAGATGAATTGATTAACATGGTTATAATTATTGTTTATATAAATTCTGAAATGATTATATATTTCTTTGAGATATTAATATATTTGGCCTGTAGTGCAAATATGAACTGTTGATGAATATATTTGGCCTGTAGTGAAAATATGAATTGTTGAGGAATATCTTTGGCCTGTAGTGTAAAGATGAATTGTTGATGAATATCTTTGGCCCGTAGTGCAAAAGATGACGTTGTTGAATATCTTAGGCCAAGAGTGCAAAGATGAACTATCGATTTAATATCTTTGGCCCGAAAGTGCAAAGATGAATTTATCAAGATGATTACTTAACAGAAATGTGATTTGGTAAACCATGATCTTTGATGTTTCGTGTAAAGACAGGTTATGAAAATTATCTTCGTCCTGGATGAGAAGAGGAATTTAGAACCACAATTATGATTATGAGTTATTCATATGATTGTGGATCAGAACTGTTGATTGATGTTACAGGGATAAAATATTGTTGATGAATTTTTAACATGGAGAAGATAATAGACTTTATGGTCTATTTGACTCTTCTAATGGATTGCTCGTTCCGCTGCAACTATGGTTGAAAATTTTTATCATCTACCATATGTTCTAAATCTCTGATTTATTATCGATGAAGGCTATTGATAATTTAATTATCTTTAGTCATGATATTCTTTATCGGGCTAGTTGTGCTCACCCTTCATTTCACAATTCCTTTCGAGATAATAAGAGTGTAATGGGTCAATGAAAGCGAGGGTAATGAGGAATAGCGCTATGGTCATCATTTAGTAGTTATATTTGGTGAATCAAATAGGGTGAGACGAACCCAACGTTGGAAGGGTGTTTTGTCACTATCATACAAGATGTCTAAAGACATACAACTTCATGTCATCATAAGACAGGGTTGTGCTCATCCACTTGCTGAGTATATCTACGAGCACTACCTATATAATCTTGGTGTTGAGTTGAAGTATAACTATCAATTAGAGACAGTTGAGATAATGATATGTCAAGAGAAGACTCACCATTGGAAAGAATATGATAGTAATCTTCTCGTTTTTCTTTGGGATTTATTGGGTCAACCAAGGATAATTCTGTGGCCATATGATATCTATCATAACCTAGACGCATGGCCTCCCATGTACGAAGGTTTTCTTGATCATTTTCCAAAGATTTTAATTTCTAAAACAGTTTTTGACTATACCTTTATGTAAGGTGTCATTGTGATGTGCTATCCAAGGTTGGGATGAGAGTCACAGTTGGTATATATTTGTATCCAAACTCATAGCATATGTGTTGTTGTATTTTGCACGACAATTGTTGTAATAAAGTTATAGTTGTTTTCTGTACCATGTATTTGGCGACTCAGAATAGGTTGGGTGAAATGAACCTATCTTGGGGTTGTCAAATTTGGTATCAGAGCTTAGGGATATGGTCTCTGGCGGAGATCGGGGAATATAACTAGGAGGGAACAGATGAGTAAATCCTTCGCTAGTGTGTCCTACCTAAGCTTAATTGTTGGTCGGTCATAATATGCGGATATTATGTGATACATTAATTTGTTTAATTAACCCTTGTTTTATGGCAGTATTTGAGAATGGTAGCTGAGAATGTTAACAATGGAGTGAATGCGACTGGGGGGATACCTCTAATCAACAATCATGATAATGTGATGTCAGGCGAGGAAGGAATTAGAGATATCCTTGTGGTAAGGGAAGAATTAATAGTTGCACTCGAGCTAGTCGCAGAGGTAGCAGCTGAGAGTGAGGAAGAAGAAGCACATGATGAGAATTTATTAGAGGTATTTTATGATCAAAATGTAGAATTGCAAAATCGTATTCATGAGTTAGAAGAGCAGGCTGAAGAACGACAGGCGGTCGTGGAGCAAAAGGATGCAACGATTCAAGCTTGTGTTACCCAATATGTGATGCTTGAATAGAAGCATTATTTGTCAGAGTATAAGATGATAAAGCTAGAATCTGAGCTGAAAGAAGAAAAAACTGAATGAGTAAGAATAAGTGATGCATGGGCAAAAGCCGGACGACGCATTGATATTATGAAAGAGATGTCCGATCAAAGAAGGCTAAAATAGATGATATGAATTTTCTTTTGACAAAGAATTGGGGAGAACCCAACATCGAAGTTTTGAATTACCCCGCACAGAGCTGGTCAACCTGAATTCGATATGGATCAAGATTGATGATTCAGATCATGAATCAGGAGTACGATGAGACAGTTGAGGGAGGAATATGCCCTATAGAAAAGTATATTCCAACGGTAGTGATGATGCCAAATGTTTCCCCAGACAAGTCAAAGCCGAGTAGTTCGAGGGATAGCGGTTGTCATGACTTCCCAACAAGTGAGGAACCCAAATAAAGTTATCACAGAAGATGAGCAATGGAGAAATCATGATGACCGGAGAGATAGAATCTGAAATGAAAGCAAGGTATTCTCAACTCTTCGAAATACCAGGTACATAAATTTCGGGAACGGAATTTTATAAGGAGGGTAGATTGTAAGACCCCGAATTTTATGAAATAAAAGTATTCAATTTTTCTTATAATTACTATTCAGTAAATGGTTAAATTGATAAAAGGTTAAAGTTAAGGGTGATATATGAATTTAATTTTTTTTTCAAAATACACAAGTGGTTATAAAATATTCATTGTTGTCGGGGAATATTCGTTTGGTCGTGGAATATTCTTTCTGTCGGGGAATATTCGTATGACGGCGTAGCCATTTGTGGGCCCCATAACGGATAACTGTCGGATGAAGAAAATGACAAATTTGAGTTTTTATAAATAACGACGTAATCGTTACCGTTAACACTGTTGGAATACCCGGTGGGTAAAGTATAGTAATACGCGTTGTTGCACAGTAGCACACTGTAAGACCCCAACTTTTTAATAAATAAAATCAAATTTCCTTTATTTATTATTGTGAATATTAAGGTATTAATTTGATATAATACTTTGGTTGTGGGTGAAATGTGTAAATTTTCAAAATAAGCAAGTGGTTATATAATATTCATTATTGTCGGGGAATATTCGTTTGGTCGTGGAATATTCTTTCTGTCGGGGAATATTTGTACGACGGCGCAGCTATTTGTGGGCCACATAATGGATAACTGTCGGATGAAGAAAACGACAAATTTGAGTTTAATAAATAACAGCGTAATTGTTACTGTTAACACTATTAGAATACCCGGTGGTTAAAATACAGTAATACGCATGGTTGCACAAAGAATATTACGTTTTGCACAGAGATTGTTGAATTATTGATTCTTCGTACGTGAAGGCACTACTCAATAATTGTTTAAAGAATTATCGTTCAATATTTTATTTTATTGGTTCAATAATTCTTTGCGTTGATATTTTATATTATTGTTGTTTCAATAATTGTCCTTCGCACAATATTTTCCATTATCGATCAATAATTCATATTATTTGGAATAATATTATTAGATAGCATTATTGGCAAAGTCTAGAAAGTTACATCAAGGAGAGGTTTGGTCACCTAATTCATGCCGCCAAGAAGGAGAAATCATTATCTAAAAGCCTCTCTTTCCGAACTACCTGGTCATTCATAAATGTGATTACGTAATATTATTTGTGAATAATTAATTATTGATTCATATGATAAGAAAATATTTATTTTATTAGGATATAAATATTGGATATATTTATTGTGGTTAAAAATGAAGGAGTTAATGTTGAGGTGTTTTATCAGTATTTTGTCGGATTGGAGGTATTAAAAATCAAACCAGTGGTTTTTGAGATATATTGCAGGAGTTATAATTTTTAATCCAACCGTTGGATCGTTGTAATTTTTGGATATGTTATACATATATAAGTTGAGTATATGTCCATAAATTTTGAACCGTTAAAAATGAACAAATGATTTGTTATGAATTTTAAGAGGTGACTGATTAGGAAATTAGGTTTATAAATAATTTTGGTGGAAAATTCTAGAAATGGGTGGGCCCCACTTTTTGTTGTTGGGGAAGATGGCTGATTTTTGGTGGGTGGAATAGTAAAGTGTAAAGCCATCAGTAAAGTGAGTCAAGTCTGCGCTTTTACGTGTTAACATTTTCCTATAAATAGAGGGCTAAGTTAGAATTGAAAATCACACCGTAAACAAGTTTACTCTGCTTTCTCTCTAGATTATTGAGTGTATTTTGTGAGTATTTAGATACTTTGTGAGTTTCTATTCATCGCTGCAAGTTTCCTTCAAATTTTATACCGATATTATTCGATCAATAATTCGATATTTTGAGGTAAGGGGTGTTATATTCTTCTTAAAATGATATTTTCTTCAATATCATTATCTTAGAAATGTTGGTATGAACTTTTATCAAATTTAGAACTTTTTGTGTTTGGGTTATTATTCACGATACGGTATTATTCACGATACGACATTATTCACGAATCATTTACATTATTCACCTAAAAATGAAGTTTTCTCCTTTTTGTCCAAGATGTCTATTATGGTTACTATCTTTGATTGTATCCATGTTTTGATCTTTATTCTTGAATTTTGCTTCAAAATTGGTTATTATGGAGTATTATTGATCTTGGATAAACTGTAATACGAATCTCTAATATTTGTTATTTTGTTTCACTGGATTCATTCCTTTAAAATATTTTTTATCATCCTCAGTCCTAAATGATGATATTACTGAATATCTTTGGCCTGTAGTGCAAAGATAAATGATTAAATGATGAATATCTTTGGCCTTTAGTGCAAAGATGAATGATTACCTGATGAATATCTTTGGCCCGTAGTGCAAAGGTGAACATGTGTTAAGATGAACATGACCAACTGGTGATACAAATGAATATCTTTGGCCCGTAGTGCAAAGATGAATATTTGATTAAAGATGTGTATTGATTGATGTTACAGGGAAAAAAATATTGATGTTGGACTTTTAAATCTTAGAAGATAGTAGAATTCTTTCTTTACTTGACTCTTCTAATGGATTGCTGTTTTCGCTGCATCCCATTTGGTTGATAATGAGGAGAGAATGACGCGAATGTTTCTGCGAGGTTTGAAACCCGAAATACGTTAATACCTCATTTCTCACAAACTTTGTTTATATTCAGATGTTGTGAATAGGGCTCGATTAGTGGAGTAGCGATAATGAGCCACCCAACCGAAGGATAACGAGCAACAACACAATAATAATTATACCGGTGGCAACGGTCATCGGAACAATGATAACCATCGTGGAGAAAATTATCATGCCAGAAATGGTAACCACTTCGGTGGTAATCATTGCCAAGATAATAGAAGAAATGATTCCAGTGGAAATTTCAAGAAGAGAAGATTTAACGATGACGGAAGACGCTTCAAGAACAACACCAAAGACCAAAGAACAAATTCTAGGGGAGGAGAACGACCGCCGGTTAGATGCTACAGATGTGGAGAGAGGGACATATAAGTCCAAACTGCTGTTCACAGATTTCCAAGAAATGTTTTAGTTGTGGAAAAGACGGTCACATAGCTCGATTTTGTCCTGTAGCAAAAATCAAGTCCAGTTGGGACAATGGCACCAAAGGAGGATACTGGACAAAACGAAGTGGTGGTTTCAAGAAGAGCGTTTTTGTGACTTCTCAAAAAAAGCGAGTGACCCGAACGGGTTAGTAGACAAAGTTAGTTAATTATAAATTTTTGCGAAGTTTATACCTTATTAGATACCGGTTCTACCCATTCTTTTATCTCTCTTGCTTGTGCTCAATGTTTAAATCTGACTCTAAAGAAGTTAGATTTTGACTTATTGGTTGAAATTCCGTTAGGAGAAACCTTCATTACATGTGTTATCCAAGTCTTGGATGAGAGTCACAGTTTTGAATGATATTTCCATTGTTAATAAATTTCCTGACGTATTCTTAATGACTTCTTAGCCTACCCTAGAGCGTGAAATAAAATTTTGTATTGACCCCAGTACAAAACCCATTTCTTAAACCCTAAAATATTTTCGTCACCCAAAATGAACGTAACATGCGCCAAAGACGTTGGCTTGAGCTGTTGAAGATTACGATTATACCATTCAATACCATTGTGGGAAAAGCGAACGTGGTAGCTGACGGGTTGAGCAGGAGATGGTATGCATTTACAAGTGCGAATATACGAACCTACGCGAAGATAGTAAATATACGATTAGAATCGACGATAAAGTTAAAGGTACTCAAGCTATAGACCCGAAGCTGATGAATACGAAGAAGAAGGTGCAAGAATGCGTTATTCTAGAAGTAAGAGTCAATGAAGAGAAGAAAGCTCAAGCCTTCGATTTAGTTGAAATCCTCGATCGAATAGGAACTGTGGCCTATAGACTTGCCTTAACGCTAAGTATGTCGCGTGTTCATAATATTTTTCACGTATCGATGTTACGTAAATATGTGGACGACCCAAATCATATTATTGCGTTAGAACCAGACGAGATAGCCGAAGATTTAACGTACGAGGAGGTACCTGTTAAGATCTTGGATATGAAAGAGCATGTCCTACG
Organism: Panax ginseng; assembly: GCA_020205605.1. Lineage (NCBI taxonomy): Eukaryota > Viridiplantae > Streptophyta > Magnoliopsida > Apiales > Araliaceae > Panax > Panax ginseng. The sequence continues at coordinate 77,088,204 of CM035142.1, read as the reverse complement.
CACGAAGGTTATACCACAAGTTAAGGTTTTATGGAGAAACCATGCTATTGAAGAAGTTAGAATCAGAAATGAAAGCGAGGTATCCTCACCTTTTCCAAATACCAGGTACGTACGTCAATTTCGAGGATGAAATTTCATAAGGAGGGGAGGTTGTAAGACCCCAACTTTTTAATAAATAAATCAAATTTCTTTTATTTATTATTGTGAATAATAAGGTATTAATTTTATATAATACTTTGGTTGTGGTTGAAATGTACAAATTTTCAAAATAAGCAAGTGGTTATATAATATTCATTGTTGTCGGGGAATATTCGTTAGGTCGTGGAATATTCTTTCTGTCGGGAAATATTCGTATGATGATTTGAACTATTTGTGGGCCCCATAACGGATAAGCCGCGGATGAAGAAAATGACAAATTTGAGTTTTATAAATAACGGCGTAATTGTTACCGTAATTAACATCGTTGGAATATTCTTGGTTAAAATACAAGTGAATACGCGTGGGTTGCATATGCTTAACGGTTTTGCACAAGTATTATTGAATTATTGATTCTTACGTAAGAAGGCACTACTCAATAATTGTTATGAATTATTGCTCAATATTTTATTTTATTGGTTCAATAATTGTTTGCGTTGATATTTTATATTATTGTTGTTTCAATAATTGTCACTGCACAATATTTTCCATTATCAGATCAATAATTCATATTATTTGGAATAATATTTTTAGATATCATTATTGGCAATGTCTAGAAAGTTCTATCAAGGAGAGGTTTGGTCATCTAATTGCGCGCCAGTAAGGAGAAATCATTATCGGAAAAAGCCCTCTTTCCGGAACTACTGGTTGTCATAAATGTGATTCTGTAATATTATTTGTGAATAATTAATTATTGATTCATATGATAAGGAAATATTTATTTTATGTGGATATAAATATTGGATATATTTATTGTGGTTAAAAATGAAGGAGTTAATGTTGAGGTGTTTTATCAGTATTTTGTCGGATTAGAGGTATTAAAAATTAAACCAGTGGTTTTTGAGATATATTGCAGGAGTAATAATTTTTAATCCGATCGTTGGATCGTTGTAATTTTTGGATATGTTATACATATATAAGTTGAGTATATGTCCATAAATTTTGAACCGTTAAAAATGAACGAATGATTTGTTATGAATTTTAAGAGGTGACTGATTAGGAAATTAGGTTTATAAATAATTTTGGTAAAAAATTCTAGAAATGGGTGGGCCCCACTTTTGGTTGTTGGGGAAGATGGCTGATTTTTGGTGGGTGGAATAGTAGCAGGTAAAGTCATCAGGTAGCAGGTCAAGTCTACTTCGGCTTGCTAACATTTTCCTATAAATAGAGGGCTAAGTTAGAATTGAAAATCACACCAGAAATAAGTTTTCTCTCTTTCTCTCTCTAGATTATTGAGTGTATTTTGTGAGTATTTAGATACTTTGTGAGTTTCTATTCATCGCTGCAAGTTTCCTTCACCTTATATACCGATATTCCATCGTAAGTAATGCGATATTTTGAGGTAAGGGGTGTTATATTCTTCTTAAAATGATATTTTCTTCAATATCATTATACCGAAATGTTGGTATGAACTGTTTATCAAATTTGGAACTTCTTGTGTCGGGGTTACTATTCACGTTTACGGTTCTATTCACGTATACGGCACTATTCACGAATACGGCAATATTCACCGAAAAATGAAATTTTCTCCTTTTTGTCCAAGATGTCTATTATGGTCACTATCTTTGATTGTATCCATGTTTTGATCTTTATTGTTGAATTTTGCTTCAAAATTGGTTATTATGGAGTATTATTGATCTTGGATAAATTGTAATACGAATATCTAATATTTGTTATTTTGTTTCACTGGATTCGTTCCTTTAAAATATTTTTCATCATCCTCAGTCCTAAATGATGATATTACTGAATATCTTTGGCCTGTAGTGCAAAGATGAATGATTAAATGATGAATATCTTTGGCCTGTAGTGCCAAGATGAATGATTTCCTGATGAATATCTTTGGCCCGTAGTGTAAAGATGAACAGGTGTTGAGATGAACATGACTAACCTGGTGATATAAATGAATATCTTTGGCCCGTGAGTGCAAAAGATGAATATTTGATTAAAAATGTGTATTGATTGATGTTACAGGGATAAAATATTGATGATGGACTTTTAAATCTTAGAAGATAGTAGAATTCTTTCTCTACTTGACTCTTTTAATGGATCATTGTTTTTATTTGCAGAATTGTTGATCTAAAACTTGTTATCTATTATATTTTATCGATTATTATCCATTGAAGACTAATGATAATTTTTTGTATATTATCTTAGTCATAATATTCTTTATTGGGCTAGTTGAGCTCACCCTTTTCTTTTTGTTCCATTTTTCTTCTCGTCGGAGGTGAGAACATAGCAGGATCTAGTGGGTAATGGAGTAATGGTTCTATAAAGATGTTTTTAAATCCTCACTATTTTTTGTAAAATAGTGTATGAATAATTGTAATGAGGACTAATTTGAGTGTGGATATTGTCTAGAAGACAATATTTGTATTTAAACTCACAGTATATGTGTTGTCGTATTTTGCACGACAATTGTATTACTGAAGTTGTATTTGTTTTTGTACCATGTATTTGGCGACTCATAATGGGTGATGTATACCTATTTTGGGGGCGTCATAGTTGGTATCAGAGCTTAGGGATATGATCCCTGGCTGAGATATGAGACAAGAACTAGGAGGGGAGAGACGGGGAATTCCTTCGCTAGTATGACCTTACTAAGTTTATTTGGTATTTAATTGGTTTCACGTAGTATAGGGATAATATGTGATATATCAATTAACCCTTATTTTGTGGCAGCGTTTGAAAATGGCATCTGAGAATGTTGTGATAAGCAATGAAGCACATGAGACCGTTGAGTCACCAACGATCAATACCCAGGATAATGTGCATCAGGATGACAATAATCCTCAGGTAAACAACAACACCGATCAAATGATGAACGATGGGATGTTCAGAGGCTTTATGAAATTCATGCAACATCAGGCGAAAGCGGTTCCTATTCAAAATACAAGTGGAAACAATGGCAACCCACGGTCGGTCACCGCTAACCAGTTCAAGGAGCTGGGACCACCGGAGTTTTTGGGAAAGCCAGAACCACTTACGGCAGAGACGTGGATAAAGCAGATCACCAAGATATTTGATGTCTTGGGATGTTCCGAGGAGCAAAAGGTTCCCTTTGCCACCTTCATGTTGCGAGGAGAGGCGACATTCTTGGTGGGAATCAGTAAAGCGACTCAATCACGCCAGACCGAAGATGTCTTGGGAGAAGTTCCAAGAATTGTTCAACGACAAGTACTTTCCCGAAAGTATTCGTCACATGAAGGAGGTTGAGTTCATCAATCTGGAGCAAAACAATATGAACGTGTCGCAGTACGAAGCTAAGTTTTTTGGAGTTATCCCGATTTGCATCCCATTTGGTTGATAACGAGGAGAGAATGACGCGAATGTTTCTGCGAGGTTTGAAACCCGAAATACGTCAATACCTCATTTCTCACAAACTTTGTTTATATTCAGATGTTGTGAATAGGGCTCAGTTAGTGGAGCGCGATAATGAGCCAGCCCAACCGAAGGATAACGAGCAACAACACGATAATAATCATACCGGTGGCAACGGTCATCGGAACAATGATAACCATCGTGGAGGAAATTATCATGCCAGAAATGGTAACCACTTCGATGGTAATCATTGCCAAGATAATAGAAGAAATGATTCCAGTGGAAATTTCAAGAAGAGAAGATTTAACGATGACGGGAAGACGTCGGCAACAACACCAGCACCAACGACAAATTCTAGGGGAGGAGAACGACCGTCAGTTAGATGCTACAGATGCGGAAAGGAGGGACATATAAGTCCAAACTGTTCACAGATTTCCAAGAAATGTTTTAGTTGTGGAAAAGACGGTCACATAGCTCGATTTTGTCCTGTAGCAAAATCAAGTCCAGTTGGGACAGTGGCACGAAAGGAGGATACGGACAAAACGAAGTCGGTGGTTTCAGGAAGAGCGTTTTTCGTGACTTCTCAAAAAGCGAGTGACCCGAATGAAGTTAGCATGGGTTAGTTAATTATAAATTTTTGCGAAGTTTATACCTTATTAGATACCGGTTCTACCCATTCTTTTATCTCTCTTGCTTGTGCTCAATGTTTAAATCTGACTCTAAAGAAGTTAGATTTTGACTTATTGGTTGAAATTCCGTTAGGAGAAACCTTCATTACATGTGTTATCCAAGTCTTGGATGAGAGTCACAGTTTTGAATGATATTTCCATTGTTAATAAATTTCCTGACGTATTCTTAAAGACTTCTTAGCCTACCCTAGAGCGTGAAATAAAATTTTGTATTGACCCCAGTACAAAACCCATTTCTTAAACCCTAAAATATTTTTCACACCAAAATGAATGTAATAACGCGCCAAAGACGTTGGCTTGAGTCATTGAAGATTACGATTATACCATTCAATACCATTGTGGGAAAACGAACGTGGTAGTACGGGTTGAAGCAGGAGATGGTATGCATTTACAAGTGCTTGAATATACGAACCTCACGCGAAGATAGTAAATATCGATTAGAATCGACGATATAAAGTTAAAGGTACTCAAGCTTATAGACCAAGAAGGTCGATGAATACGAAGAAGAAGGTGCAAGAATGCGTTATTCTAGAAGTAAGAGTCAATGAAGAGAAGAAAGCTCAAGCCTTCGATTTAGTTGAAATCCTCGATCGAATAGGAGCTGTGGCCTATAGACTTGCCTTAACGCTAAGTATGTCGCGTGTTCATAATATTTTTCATGTATCGATGTTACGTAAATATGTGGACGACCCAAATCATATTATTCGTTAGAACTGAGAGAGATGGCAGAAGATTTAACGACGAGGAGGTATTTTGTTAAGATCTTGGATATGAAAGAGCATGTCCTACGCACGAAGGTTATACCACAAGTTAAGGTTTTATGGAAAAACCATGCTATTGAAGAAGTTAGAATCAGAAATGAAAGCGAGGTATCCTCACCTTTTCCAAATACCAGGTACGTACGTCAATTTCGAGGATGAAATTTCATAAGGAGGGGAGGTTGTAAGACCCCAACTTTTTAATAAATAAATCAAATTTCTTTTATTTATTATTGTGAATAATAAGGTATTAATTTGATATAATACTTTGGTTGTGGTTGAAATGTACAAATTTTCAAAATAAGCAAGTGGTTATATAATATTCATTGTTGTCGGGGAATATTCGTTAGGTCGTGGAATATTCTTTCTGTCGGGAAATATTCGTATGACGGCGCAACTATTTGTGGGCCCCATAACGGATAACTGTCGGATGAAGAAAATGACAAATTTGAGTTTTATAAATAACGGCGTAATTATTACCGTTAACACTGTTGGAATACCCGGTGGTTAAAATACAGTAATACGCATGGTTGCACAGTAGCACACGGTTTTGCACAGTATTATTGAATTATTGATTCTTACGTAAGAAGGCACTACTCAATAATTGTTACAGTAATTACTGTTCAATATTTTATTTTATTGGTTCAATAATTGCTGCGTTGATATTTTATATTATTGTTGTTTCAATAATTGTCACTGCACAATATTTTCCATTATCAGATCAATAATTCATATTATTTGGAATAATATTTTTAGATATCATTATTGGCAATGTCTAGAAAGTTCTATCAAGGAGAGGTTTGGTCATCTAATTGCGCGCCAGTAAGGAGAAATCATTATCGGAAAGCCCCTCTTTCCTGGGAACGGCCTGGTTGTCATAAATGTGATTCTGTAATATTATTTGTGAATAATTAATTATTGATTCATATGATAAGGAAATATTTATTTTATGTGGATATAAATATTGGATATATTTATTGTGGTTAAAAATGAAGGAGTTAATGTTGAGGTGTTTTATCAGTATTTTGTCGGATTAGAGGTATTAAAAATTAAACCAGTGGTTTTTGAGATATATTGCAGGAGTTATAATTTTTAATCCGATCGTTGGATCGTTGTAATTTTTGGATATGTTATACATATATAAGTTGAGTATATGTCCATAAATTTTGAACCGTTAAAAATGAACGAATGATTTGTTATGAATTTTAAGAGGTGACTGATTAGGAAATTAGGTTTATAAATAATTTTGGTGGAAAATTTTAGAAATGGGTGGGCCCCACTTTTGGTTGTTGGGGAAGATGGCTGATTTTTGGTGGGTGGAATAGTAGCAGGTAAAGTCATCAGGTAGCAGGTCAAGTCTACTTCGGCTTGCTAACATTTTCCTATAAATAGAGGGCTAAGTTAGAATTAAAAATCACACCAGAAATAAGTTTTCTCTCTTTCTCTCTCTAGATTATTGAGTGTATTTTGTGAGTATTTAGATACTTTATGAGTTTCTATTCATCAGTGCAAGTTTCCTTCAGCCTTATACCGATATTCCGATCAGAAGTACTAATATTTTGAGGTAAGGGGTGTTATATTCTTCTTAAAATGATATTTTCTTCAATATCATTATACCGAAATGTTGGTATGAACTGTTTATCAAATTTGGAACTTTTTGTGTCGGGGTTACTATTCACGTATACGGCACTATTCACGAATACGGCACTATTCACCGAAAAATAAAATTTTCTCCTTTTTGTCCAAGATGTCTATTATGGTCACTATCTTTGATTGTATCCATGTTTTGATCTTTATTCTTGAATTTTGCTTCAAAATTGGTTATTATGGAGTATTATTGATCTTGGATAAATTGTAATACGAATATCTAATATTTGTTATTTTGTTTCACTGGATTCGTTCCTTTAAAATATTTTTCATCATCCTCACCCTAAATGATGATATTATGAATATCTTTGGCCCAGTAGTGCAAAGATGAATAATTAAATGATGAATATCTTTGGCCTGTAGTGCCAAGATGAATGATTTCCTGATGAATATCTTTGGCCCGTAGTGTAAAGATGAACAGGTGTTGAGATGAACATGACCAACTGGTGATACAAATGAATATCTTTGGCCCGTAGTGCAAAGATGAATATTTGATTAAAAATGTGTATTGATTGATGTTACAGGGATAAAATATTGATGATGGACTTTAAATCTTAGAAGATAGTAGAATTCTTTTCTACTTGACTCTTTTAATGGATTCTTTTTACCGCAGCTTGTTGTTGATCTAAAACTTGTTGTCTATTATATTTTATCAGATTATTATCTGTTGAAGACTAATGATAATTTTTTGTATATTATCTTAGTCATAATATTCTTTACTGGGCTAGTTGAGCTCACCCTTTTCCTTTTTGTTCCATTTTTCTTCTCGTGGAGGTGAGAACATAGCGAGGATCTCTGTGGGTATGGAGTAATGGTTCTATAAAGATGTTTTAGCAGTCCTCACTATTTTTGTAAAATAGTGTATGAATAATTGTAATGAGGACTAATTTGAGTGTGGATATTGTCTAGAAGACAATATTTGTATTTAAACTCACAGTATATGTGTTGTCGTATTTTGCACGACAATTGTATTACTGAAGTTGTATTTGTTTTTGTACCATGTATTTGGCGACTCATAATGGGTGATGTATACCTATTTTGGGGGCGTCATAGTTGGTATCAGAGCTTAGGGATATGATCCCTGGCTGAGATATGAGACAAGAACTAGGAGGGGAGAGACGGGGAATTCCTTCGCTAGTATGACCTTACTAAGTTTATTTGGTATTTAATTGGTCGGTCAGAGTATAGGGATAATATGTGATATATCAATTAACCCTTATTTTGTGGCAGCGTTTGAAAATGGCATCTGAGAATGTTGTGATAAGCAATGAAGCACATGAGACCGTTGAGTCACCAACGATCAATACCCAGGATAATGTGCATCAGGATGACAATAATCCTCAGGTAAACAACAACACCGATCAAATGATGAACGATGGGATGTTCGGAGGCTTTATGAAATTCATGCAACATCAGGCGAAAGCGGTTCCTATTCAAAATACAAGTGGAAACAATGGCAACCCACGGTCGGTCACCGCTAACCAGTTCAAGGAGCTGGGACCACCGGAGTTTTTGGGAAGCCAGAAACACTTACGGCAGAGACGTGGGTAAAGCAGATCACCAAGATATTTGATGTCTTGGGATGTTCCGAGGAGCAAAAGGTTCCCTTTGCCACCTTCATGTTGCGAGGAGAGGCAGATTACTGGTGGGAATCTGTAAAGCGTACTCAATCTGCCGCATTGAAGATGTCTTGGGAGAAGTTCCATGAATTGTTCAACGACAAGTACTTTCCCGAAAGTATTTCTGTAAAATAGTGTATGAATAATTGTAATGAGGACTAATTTGAGTGTGGATATTGTCTAGAAGATAATATTTATATTTAAACTCACAGTATATGTGTTGTCGTATTTTGCACGACGATTGTATTACTGAAGTTGTATTTGTTTTTGTACCATGTATTTGGCGACTCATAATGGGTGATGTATACCTATTTTGGGGGCGTCACACACACAGTTTTGCACAGTATTTTTGAATTATTAATTCTTACGTGAGAAGGCACTACTCAATAATTGTTACAGTAATTACTGTTCAATATTTTATTTTATTGATTCAATAATTACTGCGTTGATATTTTATATTATTGTTGTTTTAATAATTGTCACTGCACAATATTTCCCATTATCAGATCAATAATTCATATTATTTGAATAATATTATTAGATAGCATTATTGGCAATGTCTAGAAAGTTTTGTCAAGGAGAGGTTTGGTCACCTAATTGCGCGCCAGTAAGGAGAAATCTTTATTAGAAAGCCCCCTCTTTTCTGGGAACGGCCTGGTTGTCATAATTGTTATTTGTGAATAATTAATTATTGATTTATATGATAAGGAAATATTTATTTTATGTGGATATAAATGATGGATATATTTATTTTTATGTGGATAAAAATGAAGGAATTAATGCTGAGGTATTTTATCAGTATTTTATCGGTGTGGAGGTTTTAAAAATCATCAGTTTATGGATTTTGGATATTTTGTGTTTGGAATTTTGAAAAACTCAAAGCTACAAAGTTGTAGAGAATTCGATTTTAGGCAGAATGGACATAAAATTTGTATTTTTCTGATAACCGGGCTATTTTATATGAATTGTTGAAGTTTCGGAAAATAAAATGATTTTTATTTAATTTGGGTGGGACCCATTTTGGTTGGTGTACAAAAAAAAAGGTGCTGGAAATCAATTGAGGTGTGCTGAATTGGTTTTCAAGAATGATGGGCTTCATAGCAGCATGAGTAGAATAATTAATATTATTATTTTATTAATTTAGTCTCCTTTGGCGTTCTAGCATTTTCTTATAAATAGGTGCTTATGTTAAAATTGAAAATCACACCAGGAACATAAGTTTTCTCTCTCTATATTGTCGAGTATATTTTGGTGAGTATTTAGATATTTGGAGAGTTTCTATTCAGTGCAAGTTTGCTTCGGCTTTTCGTCCGATATTCCAGTCAGAAATACTGCTCTTTTGAGGTAAGAGATTTTAAGGGTTGTTATGTTTTTCATGTTTCGTAACTTTTTAGATCTTTAAAAATTCTGGAAAAATTTTAAAAGATAATTTGATGAGTTTTCTAGATTGTGTCTAAAAATGGCGATTTTTTGATTTATAGATTAAGAGTTATGAATTTTATGGGAAAAGACTATTTTAAAAGTAAACCCTTATAACTCCTTGCGGTTAACTCCAAAATTGGTGAAAATTTTATTTTGAGTACATCTATATAATATCAGTATACTGTGAATTTTGAATTTTTGGAGAAAAGTACAATTTATGATAAATGTCTAAATATTCAAGTGTTTTGGCCATATGAAAAATAGTAAATGAATTTTAAAAAATTCGAGAAAAATATATGTTCAATATGGGACTATATTACGCTAAATCCCGAGAAAAGAAAATTTGTTTGTCTTGATTTGGTATTTTTCATGAAAATGGACTAGTTATGAGTAAATGAATTAAATATGTTATGTGAAGTAAGAAAATTGGAAAATAGGATTTTATGGCTTGAGAATCCTATATGAGGTATATGCAGATTTTTTATGAGGGTTTTGGTTATTGGTGATGAAATCTTATGAGTTTGGCATTTTAGGATGATTAAATGCATAATTTAGTAAAGTGTAAACAATTAAAATAAATTATTTATAAACTTAAGAAATATTATTCTTTCAATATCATTATACCGAAATATTGGTATGAATTTTATTGTGGAATTTCTACCTTTTTCATGTTGGTGTTACTATTCATGAGTTACTATTCATGAGTTAGTATTCATGAGTTACTATTCACGAGTTACTATTCACGGGTACTATTCACGACAAAATTAGTGTCTTTTTTTGACCAAATTACCGTTGATTTATGAATCTCACTCTTGAAATTAAATGCAGTTGTTGATCATATTATTTTTATTATCATATATAACATTTTTATAACCCTGATGTTGAATTTCTCTTTCACTTGAGTGTAAAGATGGGTAGATTATTGGTATGATCGTGACTATGGGTTCTCTTTGGCCAGTAGTGCAAAGATGAATTGTTAACTGTTATGATCATGACCATTGAATTTATAATTGAATATCTTTAGCTTAACTATAAAGATGAATTGATTAACATGGTTATAATTATTGTTTATATAAATTCTGAAATGATTATATATTTCTTTGAGATATTAATATATTTGGCCTGTAGTGCAAATATGAATTGTTGATGAATATATTTGGCCTGTAGTGCAAATATGAATTGTTGAGGAATATCTTTGGCCTGTAGTGCAAAGATGAATTGTTGATGAATATCTTTGGCCCGTAGTGCAAAGATGACTTGTTGTTGAATATCTTTGGCCAGTAGTGCAAAGATGAACTATTGATGAATATTTTTGGCCCGTAGTGCAAAGATGAATTTATTAGTATGATTATGAGCAGGAAATGTGATTTGGTATAACCATGATCTTTGATGTTTCAGGTAAAGACAGGTTATGAAAATTATCTTCGTCCTGGATGAGAAGAGGAATTTAGAACCATAATTATGATTATGAATTATTCATATGATTGTGGATCAGAACTGTTGATTGATGTTACAGGGATAAAACATTGTTGATGAATTTTTAACATGGAGAAGATAATAGAATTTATGGTCTATTTGACTCTTCTAATGGATTACTCGTTCCGCTGCAACTATGGTTGAAAATTTTTATCATCTACCATATGTTCTAAATCTCTGATTTATTACTGATGAAAGCTATTGATAATTTAATTATCTTTAGTCATGATATTCTTTACTGGGCTAGTTGTGCTCACCCTTCTGTTTCACAATTCCTTTCAGGTAATAAGAGTGTAGCTGGGTTGGAGCGAGGCTAACAAGGAATAGAGCGGTGGTCATCATTTAGTAGTTATATTTGGTGAATCAAATAGGGTGAGACGAACCCAACGTTGGAAGGGTATTTTGTCACTATCATACAAGATGTCTAAAGATATACAACTTCGTGTCATCATAAGACAGGGTTGTGCTCATCCACTTGCTGAGTATATCTACGAGCACTACCTATATAATCTTGGTGTTGAGTTGAAGTATAACTATCAATTAGAGACAGTGGAGATAATGATATGTCAAGAGAAGACTTACCATTGGAAAGAATATGATAGTAATCTTCTCGTTTTTCTTTGGGGTCTATTGGGTCAACCAAAGATAATTCTGTGGCCATATGATATCTATCATAACCTAGACGCATGGCCTCCCATGTACGAAGGTTTTCTTGATCATCTTCCAAAGATTTTAATTTCTAAAACAGTTTTTGACTATACCTTTATGTAAGGTGTCAATGTGATGTGCTATCCAAGGTTGGGATGAGAGTCACAGTTGGTATATATTTGTATCCAAACTCACAGTATATGTGTTGTTGTATTTTGCACAACAATTATTGTAATAAAGTTGTAGTTGTTTTATGTACCATGTATTTGGCGACTAAGAATAGGTTGGGTGAAATGGACCTATTTTGGGGTTGTCACAATAACAACAAAACTTTCGTTGCCCACGATGAGGAGAAATTAAGTGGTTAGAAATTTTGCAACGAATTTTCTAACGAATTTTGTTTCCAAATTTTGCAACTACTTATGAATTTCGTTGCAAAAAGTGAAAGCCTGACTCAATCTGCAATGAAGGACAAGTTTCGTTGCTAAACATACACATTTAGCAACTACTTATAAAGTCGTTGCCTGAAAAATCGTTGTTAAAGCCCCAGTTTTAGCAACAAAAAACTTTCGTTGCCCACGATTACGGGAAATCAAGTGGCCAAAAATTTTGCAACGAATTTCTAACGAAATTTTTTCCCGCCAATGAATTAGCAACAAACTTTTGCAATGACTTATGAATTTTGTTGTAAAAAGTGAAAGCCTGACACAATCTGCAACGAAGGACAAATTTTGTTGCTAAACATATACTTTTAGCAACGACTTATAAAGTCGTTGCCCGAAAAATCGTTGCTAAAGACCCATTTTTTTGTAGTGGATATTCTACTAATTTTATGGAGTATAGAAGCCAAAACATAACAAAATGAGTATAGAATTCGAAATATAAAACGAAATAATATTACTTACATACTACAGAGTATGGAAGAAACTATTACTTTATACGAATACTGAACAAAAATAGTATCCCTTACCTTGAAAAGAAGAGTATTTCAACTGGTATAGCGGGGATATTCTTGAAGAAAACTTTCACTATTTTCTACTCTTAAAGCTTTCTAAAACTTGAAAGAAATACGCTCAATATTATAGAAGAAGAATTCTCTGATTCTGGTGTGATTTTCAATTCAAACTAAGCATCCTATTTATAGGAGAATGGAAAGGATACTGTAAGACCCCAACCTTTTGAATAAAGATTAATTTTTCTCGAAATATATTTTTGAATATTATGGTGTGGATTTGATATAATGCTATAGTTATGGATATTATTTACATGTTTTGCAAAGTACGCAAGTTGTTATATAATATTCGATTGGTCGGGGAATATTTGTTTTAGCAGGGAATATTTGTACAACGACACAATCATTGGTGGACCCCACAACGAAATTATTGTCGGATTGAGAAAACGACAAAAATACTTTATGAAAATAACGGCGGAAGTTTTACCGTTAACTGTTGAACTACCCGGTAGTAAAAGTACAGTAATACGCGTGGTTGCATAGTAGCACACGGTATTGATTATTGATGCTTACGTGAGAAGTCACTCAGTTATACTCAATTATTGCTACAGTAATTGCCGCATCATATCTCTCATATTATTGATTCAATTATTGTTACAGTATCATCTGCATAATATTTATTATTATTAAATCAATAATTGAGACGACAAAGTTATTCATATTATTATTTGCAATATTGACAATGTCTAGAAAGTTCTGTCAAGGAGAGGTTTGCTCACCTAATTGCGCTCCAATAAGGAGAAATCCTTATCGGAAAGCCCCCTCTTTCCTGGGAACGGCCTGGTTGTTAAATATTGTGAGTTATAATATTAATGATGAATAAGTTGTGTTGATTAAATATGAATTTGATAGTTCCATTGTGTTGGGATTATTAGTGTTAATGGAAATCGACATCTATTTTGATGATAATTGATGTTTGGGGGTTATATTGATAAATCGGGTAATTTATCGGATAAATGAGTACTTAATTACTACTAATTCACATGCTTATATAACTATTTGTTCATATGTGCGTACTATTGAATCACATTCATGTACTATTAGGGGAGTTGGTGCAAGATTGATAATACTTGCATGACTAAGTTAAAAATGGAGGTATAGTTGAAGGTACTATACTGTAATTAATTTTTTCACATGATTATACTATTTATTCACATGATTGTACTATTGATTCACATTATTTACTAATAGGGGAGGTGGTGCAAGTTTGATAATACTTGCAAGACTAAATTAAAAATGAAGAAAAAGAGGAAGGTATTATACTGTAATATTTTGAGCCCCAAAATGTGCAATTAGCGAAACTATATTTTCCTATAAATAGAAGCCCATCCTTCCTTCATTTCTCACCAATTCACAAAAGCTTTAGAGCAATTATTATAGAGAGAAATTTTAGAGAGAAAGAAGAATAGAAGTCTGCTACCTTTCTACTCCAGTATCTAGTTTTTTTTCTAAGGTAAGGGGTATTATTTCTTTCTTTCGTCTTCATGAAGATAACTTCTATTATTTCATTCTTTGTTATTATGTTGGAACAACCTGTCTATGCGAAGTACCGCATACTTGGTGAAATTCTTCTATTATTCCATTCTTTATTATTCTGTTGGGATATCATGCATGCATTTTGCTTGTGGGACTCGATTCCGTCTTTATTATTCTCGTTGGAATATCACTGCTCGCGTTTTTCACTTTGGACCTTGTTCCGTCTTTATTATTCTCGTTAGAATATCTTGTTCAGGCGTTTTACGTGGGACTCGATTAAAATCTTTATTATTCATTGGAATATCCATACATGCGCTTTTATGTCGGATCCGATTCCGTTATTTAGTATTCATTGGAATAACCTCGCCTGTTCCGTCTATCGTATGCCCGGTGATTTCTTTTGTTATTCCATTCTTTATTATACTCAGTTGGTTAAAGTTTGACTTCTATACTCCATGAAATTAGTGGAATATCCTTGCTATTTGCGCTTCATCCAGTATCTTTTCATGGAAATATTCTTCTGAGCATTCTTGAATTTTACTCCACAAAGAAATATCATGTTGACAATTTGGACGTTATTGGTTCCTGGACAAATTAATTCTTGAACTTGTTTTATTGAATTCTTATATCATTGTCATCATCCTCATGTTTATATTTTGTTGAAAGTCATCTGTGGCTTGTAGTGCATAGATGGACTTGGTATGATTATGACAAGGGATTATTAGGTGTAACATGACCGTAATGTTACAAATGATGTGGTAAAAGTCCTCATTGGCCCATAATGCATTGATGGACAGTTGTTGGCATGCACACGACCATTAATGAATACACAAATATCCTTGGCCCGTAGTGCATGGATAATTTATGGTCGTGATACTAAAGAATATCCTTAGCCGTAGTGCAGGGGTGATTCGATGATATGGATTATTTATTAAGCTGAGTCTCAACGATAAAAGTGATGCAAAACCTTTTAAATAATAAAAGATAGTAGATTTTATTCTCTACTTGACTCTTTTAATGGATTGCTTGTAGTTAAACTTGATGGCTATCATATTGTATCAGTTTAACACTGTTAAAGGCTAATGATAATTTATTTTGCATTATCTTAATCATAATATTTCTTACTGGGATAGTTGAGCTCACCCTTTCTTTCACTGTTCTCTTCAATAAATGAGAACGTAGCCGGGACTAGTCAGGGAACGGAGTGACGGTCCAGAAGATAGCATTAGTAGTCCTCACTATTCTGTTAAATAGTGTGATAATAAATGTATTGAGGACTTATTTTGAGTTTGTATAATGTCTAGAAGACAATATTTGTATTGAAACTCACAGCTCATGTTGTATATTTAAGATTATATTTGTATTCTGTACCATGTATTTGGCGACTCAGAATATGTGATGTATACCTATTTTGGGGGCGTCACAGTTGGTATCAAAGCTTAGGGATATGATCCCTGGCTAAGATGTGAGACTAGAACTAGGAGGGGAGAGATGGAGAATTCCTTCGCTAGTATGACTTACCTAAGTTTATTTGGTATTTAATTGGTCAGTCAGAGTGTAGGGATAATATGTTTCATGTTAATTAACCATTGTTTTGTGGCAGTATTTGAAAATGGCATCCGAGAATGTTGAGAACATCAATAGAGCACAGGAGACCGTTGAGTCTCCACAGATCAATAGCCAGGACAATGTGCATCAGGAAGGCGACAATCCTCATGCAAAAAACAACACTGAACAAATGATGAACGATGGAATGTTCCGAGGCTTCATGCAATTCATGCAACATCAGGCGAGAGCGGTTCCTGTTCAAAATGCAGGTGGAAACACTGGAAACTCTTGGACGGTCACCGCTAAACAGTTCAAGGAGCTGGGACCACCGGAGTTTATTGGAGAGCCAAAACCACTTAAGGCAGAAGCGTGGATAAAGCAAATCACCAAGATATTTGATGTCTTGGGATGCTCCTCGGAGCAAAAGGTTCCCTTCGCCACCTTTATATTACGTGAAGAAGCAGATTACTGGTGGGAATCTTTAAAACGTACCCAACCTGACGCACTCAAGATATCTTGGGAGTAGTTCCAAGAGCTGTTCAACGACAAGTACTTTCTCGAAAGTATTCGTCACATGAAGGAGGTGGAGTTTATCAAGTTGGAACAAAACAATATGACCGTATCGCAATACGAGGCTAAATTTGCGGAGTTATCTCGGTTTGGATCCCATTTGGTCGATAATGAGGAGCGAATGATGTGGATATTTTTAAGAGGTTTGAAACCGGAGATACGTCAATATCTTATTTCTCATAAACTGTGTTTGTACTCAGATGTTGTAAATAGGGCTCAGTTATTGGAGCGCGGTAATGAGTTAACGCAACCACGAGAAAGCAGCCGACAACATGAAAATACCAGTGGTAACAGTCATTGGAGCGGTGACAACAAACGTGTAGGGAATCAACATGCCAGAAATGGTAACCACTTCGGTGGTAATCATTGCCATGACAATAAGAGTGGACATTTCAAGAAGAGGAGATTCAACAATGATGGAAAGACGTCAGCACAAACACCTGTTGTTAAGGAAGGAGAACGACCACCTATCATATGCTTCAAATGCGAAGGGAGGGACATATAAGTCCGAATTGCGCGATGCCATCCAAAGCGTGTTATAATTGTGGAAGAGAAGGTCACCTAGCATGATTTTGTTTGTCGTGCACCAAAGACAAGTCCAGTTGGGATGGAGGCACCAAAGGCCATCCCAGAAAAGTCAAAGCCAGTAGTCCAAGGGAGAGCGTTTGTCGTAACCTCCCAGAAAGCAAGGAATCCGAACGAGGTCATCACGGGTAAGCTTATTATAAACTCTAGTGAAATCTATACTGTAAGACCCCAACTTTTTAATGAATAATATCGAATTTCCTCTAATTATTATTGTGAATAATAAGGTATTAATTTGATATAATACTTTGGTTATGGGTGAAATGTGCAAATTTTGCAAAATAAGCAAGTGGTTATAAAATATTCAATTGTCGAGGAATATTCGTTTGGTCGTAGAATATTCTTTCTGTTGGGAAATATTCGTACGACGGCGCAGCCATTTGTGGTCCCCATAACGGATAACGTTCGGATGAAGATAACGACAAAAATTGAGTTTTTATAAATAACGTAATCATATTCATGCTAACAACCGCTGGAATACCCGGTGGATAAAGTAAGTAAAATACGCGTTGTTGCACAAAGATAGCACTGCGGTATTGCGCAAGATTGTTGAATTATTGATCCTTACGTAAGAAGGCACTACTCAATAATTATCACAGTAGTTACTGTTCAATATTTGATTTTATTGATTCAATAATTGCTACGTTGATATTTATATTATTTTTGTTTCAATAATTGTCACTGCACATCATCTCCATTATCAGATCAATAATTCATATTATTTGGAATAATATTATTAGATAGCATTATTGACAATGTCTAGAATTTTCTGTCAAGGAGAGGTTTGGTCACCTAATTGCACGCCAGTAAGGAGAAATCCTTATTGGAAAGCCCCCTCTTTCCTAGGAACAGCCTGATTATCATAAATGTGATTCTGTAATATTATTTGTGAATAATTAATTATTGATTCATATGATAAGGAAATATTTATTTTTGATGTGGATATAAATGATGGATTTATTTATGTTGTTACTAATGAAAGAATTAATGCTGAGGTATTTTATCCGTATTTTGTCGGATTGGAAGTATTTAAAAATCATCCGTTTGTGGATTTCAGATATTTTTTGATTGGAATTTGGAAAAACTTTCTTCTACAAAGTTGTAGAGAATTAAATTTCCTATGCAAAACACGCGAGTTTCGAATTTTTCTGATAAACGGACTATTTTCTATGAATTATTAAAGTTTTTGATAATTGTTTAATTGATAAAACATTTTTGAAAATTCTAGAATTGGTTGGTGAGAAATGTGCTCAATTAATTTTCAAATGTGGTGGGTGGCAATAGTAACAGGTAAAGCCATCGTAGCAAAGTTAGTTAGTCTACATATGCGTTCTAAGCATTTTCCTATAAATAGGGTGCTTAGTTAGAATTGAAAATCACACCAGAATTCATAAATTTTCTCTCTTTTTCTCTCTATAATATTGAGCGTATTTTGTGAGTATTTTAGTACTTTGAGTGTTGTTATACAGTGCAAGTTCATTCAGCACTATATCCAGTATTCTAGTCAGAAGTACTATCTTTGCAAGGTAAGGGATGTTATTTTCTTCTTAAAATGATATTTTCTTCAATATCATTATGCCGAAATATTGGTATGAACTTTTTATCAAATTTGGAACTTTTTGTGTCGGGGTTACTATTCACGTATACGACACTATTCATGTATATGACACTATTCATGAATACGACACTATTCACCAAAAAATGAAATTTTCTTCTTTTTGTCCAAGTTGTCTATTATGGTTACTATCTTTGATTGTATCCATGTTTTGATCATTATTTTTGAATTCTGCTTCAAAATTGGTTATTTCAGAGTTTTATTGAACTTGGATAAATTGTAATACGAATTCCTAATATTTGATCTTTTATCTTACTGGATTCGTTTTCTTTAAAATATTTTTCATCATCTTCAGTCCTAAATGATGATATTGATGAAGATCTTTGTCCTGTAGTGCAAAGTTGAATTATTAACTGATGAATATCTTTGGCCTGTAGTGCAAAGATGAATGATTACCTAATGAATATTTTTGGCCCGTAGTGCAAAGATGAACATGCGTTGAGATGAACATGACCAACTAGTGATACAAATGAATATCTTTGGCCTGTAGTACAAAGATGAATATTTGATTCAAGATGTATATTGATTGATGTTACAGGGATAAAATATTGATGATGAACTTTTAAATCATAGAAGATAGTAGAATTCTTTCTCTACTTGACTCTTCTAATGGATTGTTGTTTCACCGCAAGCTGAGTTGTTGATCTAAAACTTGTTATCTATTATATTTTATCGATTATTCCTTGTTGAAGACTAATGATAATTTGTTGTATATTATCTTAGTCATAATATTCTTTACTGGGCTAGTTGAGCTCACCCTTTTCCTTTTTGTTCCATTTTTCTTCTCAGGAGGTGAGAACATAGCAGGAACTAGTCGGGGTACGGAGTGATGGAAAGTTGTTTAGCAGTCCTCGCTATTTTGTAAAATAGTGTATCAATAATTGTAATGAGGACTCCTTTTGAGTTTATATACTCTCTAGTAGACAGTATTTGTATTCAAACTCACAGTATATGTGTTATCGTATTTTGCACGACAATTGTATTACTGAAGTTGTATTAATTTTTGTACCATGTATTTGGCGACTCAGAATGGGTGATGTATACCTATTTTGGGGGCGTCATAGTTGGTATTAAAGCTTAGGGATATGATCCCTGGCTGAGATGTGAGACAAGAACTAGGAGGGAAGAGACGGGGAATTCCTTCGCTAGTATGACCTGACTAAGTTTATTTGGTATTTATTTGGTCGGTCAAAGTATAGGGATAATATATGACATGACTATTAACCCTTGTTTTATGGCAGTATTTAAGAATGGCAGCTGAGAACGTTAATAATGGAGTAAATGAGACTGTGGAGACACCTTTAATCACCACCCAGGGGAACGTGCAATAGGAAGGCAATATTCCTCCTGTAAACAATACTACCGAACAAATGATGAATGATGGGATGTTTAGGAGCTTTTTGTAGTTTATGCAAAACCAGACGAGGGAGACTCGTGCACAGAATACGGGTGAAAATGATAGCAATGCGCGGTATGTCACAGCCAAGCAGTTCAAGGAGTTGGGACCACCAAAATTTCAGGGAAAGCCGGATCCGATTAAGGCGGAAACGTGGGTCAAACAAATTACCAAGATATTCGATGTCTTGGGATGCACGGAGGAACAGAAGGTTCCATTCGCCACCTTTATGTTTCGTGGCGAAGGCATCATCGGTAGGAGTCTCTGTGAAGCGCACTCAAACTGTCGCACTCAAAGATGTCTTGGGAAAGCGTTCAAAAAGCTGTTTAATGACAAGTACTTTCTCGAAAGTATTCATCATATGAAGGAGGTGGAGTTTATCGATCGAACAAAACAACATGCTTATTGTCCCAAAGACGAGGCAAAGTTTGCAGAGTTATCCAGGTTTGCACCTCATTTGGTTGAAAATGAGGAACGAATGACGAGGATGTTTCTGAGAGGTCTAAAGCCCGAGATTTGGTAATATCTTATATCTCATAAATTTTCTTTATATTCAGATGTTATAAATAGGGCTCAATTATTAGAACGAGATAATGAGTATGTGCAACTGAGTGACCACAACCAGGGTCATACCGATGGCAGCAACCATCGGAGCAATGACAACCAGAAGGAAGGAAAGCATTCGGACAAAAGCGGTAACCACTCTGGTGGTAATCGTGGCCGTGATAATAGAAGGAGCGAGTCGGGAGGAGATTTCAAGAGGAGAAGGTACAACAATGATAACGTGAAGACGTCAGCACAAACATCAACTGTTTCTAGGGGAGGAGAACGACCACCGATTGTTTATTATAAATGCGGGAAAGAGGGACACATCATCCCAAACTGCCCACAACAATCCAAGATGTGTTATAACTGTGGAAAGGAAGGTCATATAGCTAGAGATTGTCTAGTTGCGAAACCAAGTCCAACGGGAATGGTGACTCCGAAGGCTGTTCCGGACAAGTCAAAGTCGGTGGTTCCTGGGAGGGCATTTGTCGTGACTGCCCAAAATGCGAGGAACCCAAACGAGGTGATCACGGGTAAGCTAATCATAAACTTTTGCGAAGTTTATACCTTATTAGATACCGGTTCTACCCATTATTTTTTTCTCCTACTTGTGTTCAACGTTTAAACTTGACTCTGAAGAAATTAGACCTTGACTTATCTGTTGAGACTCCGTTAGGAGAAACTTTCATTACATCCACTGTTTATAAATCTTTCTTGAATCAAGTCGGTACCATCACATTACCTGCCGACCTTATTTCGTTGAAAATTCTTGCATTTGATGTGATTTTAGGGATTGATTGGTTAACCACGCATCATGCTAAAATTGATTGTTTTCGTAAGGTTGTTAGTTTTCATATTCCTAACCAACCTATTATGCGAATTCAAACAACCAAACCATTAAAGTCAATCAATGTCATATCAAGCCATAAAGCTATTCGTTTATTGAAAAATTGATGTCAAGCTTTCTTAGCCCATGTCACGGACTTGAACAAAAACACATCTGATTTGAATACTATTTCTATTGTTAGTGAATTTCCTGACGTATTTCTTGAAGAACTTCCCGGTCTACCCGCAGAACGTGATGTTGAATTCTTTATTGACCTTGAACCGGGTACAAAACCCATTTCTAAAATCCCATATCGAATGTCTCGTATTGAACTTTAGGAGTTAAAAGTCCAACTACAGGAATTGTTAGACATCGGTTTCATTCGTCCTAGTACATCTCCTTGGGGTGCTCCTGTGTTATTCGTAAAGAAGAAAGATGGGAGTATGCGACTTTGTATTGACTACCAAGAATTAAACCATGTCACCATCAAGAATAGGTATCCGCTACCTCGCATTGATGACCTATTTGACCAGTTGTAAGGAGCACAATTCTTTTCAAAGATCGATCTTCGTTCTGGATATCATCAGCTGAAGATTAAAACTGAGGATATTCTAAAGACTGCCTTCAGAACTTGGTACGGGCATTATGAATTCTTAGTCATGTCTTTTGGATTGACTAATGCTCCTGCTACTTTCATGGATATGATGAACCGTGTGTTTAAAGAATATTTGGATCAGTTTGTTGTTGTCTTTATTGATGACATCCTCATCATTCCAAAAGCCGTGAAGATCATGAGCGCCATTTGAAGCTGGTACTGCAAAGGCTTCGTGATAGCAAGCTATATGCCAAGCTGAAGAAATGTGAGTTCTGGCTTAAGGAAGTAGCATTCCTTGGGCACGCGGTGTCAAAACATGGAGTATCGATCGACCCAGCGAAGATTGAAGCCATACAAAGTTTAGAGCAACCAAGTCGGCATGACCAAGCACGTAGCTTTCGGGCTTAATGTTACTATCGGAGATTCGTGGAAGGATTTTCTCGAATCGCTACTCCGTTAACTCAACTGACTCGTAAGGATACAAAATTTGGTTGGAGCGAGGATTGTGAGAAGAGTTTTCAAGAACTCAAGAGAAGACTCATTTCGGCACCTGTTCTGATAATACCATCTGGTTCGGATGGATTTTTTATCTACAGTGATGCTTCAGGCAAAGGTTTAGGATGTGTTCTCATGAAATATGGGAAAGTCATAGCCTATGCCTCGCGACAACTCAAAGAATATGAGAGGAATTATCCTACTCATGATCTCGAGTTGGCAGCAGTCATTTTCGCGTTGAAGATTTGGAGACACTACTTGTATGGGGAGATAGTGGAGATCTATACAGATCATAAAAGCCTAAAATATTTCTTCACCCAAAAGGAACTCTATATGCGGCAACGACGTTGGCTCGAGTTGTTAAAAGATTACGATCATACCATCCAATATTATCCTGGAAAAGTTTAACATAAGAGTCGTATTTATCGAGTAGTAAGATCATACGCGGCACGAGTGCAATGTTGTTAACACAAAGGTTCATTTTGTATGACTTGAAAAGGATGGAGATAGAGATGAAGGCTCCAAGTACCCACGTGATGATATCAAAGATACGAGTAGAACTCACTTTAATCGATAAAGTTAAAGCTGCTCAAGCTACGGACATGGAGCTGATACGTATGAAGAAGAAAGTACAAGAAGGTGCTATTCCAGAAGCAAGAATCGATGAAGAAGGAATACTTCGAGTCAACTCCCAGATTTTTGTGTTCTAACGATTCGACTTGAAGCATAGAATCGTGATGGAGGCACACAACACACCATTTGCAATCCATCCTGGAAGTACCAAAATGTATCATGATCTTCGACATACATTTTGGTGGAGCAATATGAAAAGAGAGATCGCGAAGTTTATCTCGAGGTGTTTAACTTGTCAACGTGTAAAGGCGGAGCATCAAGTACCAAAGGGTCCATTACAACCACTTGAGATTCCAAAATGGAAGTGGGAACACATTACTATGGATTTTGTTACGGGTCTTCCCAAGGTATCTCAAGGCATAGATGCGATTTGGGTTATTGTTGATAGATTAACCAAGTCTGCCCATTTCTTGCCTATACGGGAGACTTATTCCCTTGAACGTCTTGCAAGTATGTACGTGAACGAGATTGTGAGATTGCATGGCATGCTAGTATCCATAGTTTTGGATCGTGACCCAATATTCACTTCAACATTGTTGGGACCAGAATTGGTACGCATAACTACAGAAAAGATCCAAACGATTCGACAACGTATACAAACGGCACAGGATCGACAAAAGAGTTATGTAGATCTTCATCGGAAGGACGTGGAATTTAATATTGGGGATCATGTATTGTTACGTGTTGCACCATGAAAGGGAGTTACAAGATTTGGGAAGAGAGGAAAGCTCAATCCACAATTTGTTGGTCCAATTGAGATTCTTGACCGAATAGGAAATGTTGCCTATAGACTCGCATTACCTCCAAGCATGTCTCGTGTTCATAATGTTTTTCACATATCTATGCTTTGTAAATATGTTAAAGACCCGAACCACATTATTGAGTTAGAACCAGATGAGATAGCTGAAGATTTAATGTACGAAGAGGTACCTGTTAAGATCTTGGATAGGAAAGAGATTGCATGGCATGCTAGGTACCTGTTGTCGTATTTTGCACGACAATTGTATTACTGAAGTTGTATTAGTTTTTGTACCATGTATTTGGCGACTCAGAATGGGTGATGTAAACCTATTTTGGGGGCGTCACATATACCTTATTTGATACCAGTTCTACCCATTCTTTTATTTCTCCTACTTGCGCTCAACGTTTAAATTTGACTCCGGAGAAATTAGACTTTAACTTATCTGTTGAAACTCCATTGGGAGAAACCTTCATTACATCCACTGTGTATAAGTCTTGTTTAGTTCAAATCCACCTTCATTGATGTGATACTAGGGATTGATCGGTTAACTATTCATCATGCAAAAATTGATTGTTTTCATAAGGTTGTTAGCTTTCATATTCTTAATCAACCTATTATGCGAATTCAAGCGACCAAACCATTAAAATCAATCACGGTCGTCTCAAGCCATAAAGCTATTCGATTATTGAAAAACGGATGTCAAGCTTTCTTAGCTCATGTCACTTGATTTAAACAAAAAATACGCCGCTTTTGAATGATATTTCTATTGTTAATAAATTTCCGTCAGATTCCTCAAGAACTTCGGCCTACTTCCCAGTGTGAAACCAATTTTGTATCGACCTTGAACCCGCAGACAAAACCCATTTCCAAAACCCCATATCGAATGGCTCTTATTGAACTTCAGGAGTTAAAGACCCAATTGCAGGAATTGTTAGACATCGGTTTCATTCATCCTAGTACATCTCCTTGGGGTGCTCCTGTTCTATTCGTGAAGAAGAAAGATGGGAGTATGCGACTTTGTATTGATTATCGGGAGTTGAATCATGTCACCATAAAAAATAGGTATCCATTGCCACATATTGATGATCTGTTTGACCAGTTGCAAGGCGCTAAATTCTTTTCAAAGATTGATTTTCATTCAGGATATCATCAATTGAAGATTAGAACCGATGACATTCCAAAGACGGCTTTCAGAACTTGGTACGGGTATTATGAATTCCTAGTCATGTACTTTGGATTGACTAATGCTCCTGCTGCCTTCATGGATATGATGAACCGAGTATTCAAGGAATATTTAGATCACTTTGTGGTCGTCTTTATTGATAACATCCTCATTTACTCCAAAAGCCGTAAAGATCATGAGCAATACTTGAGGCTGATTGTAAGACCCCAAATAATTAATAAATGAAATTTAATTTCCTCTAATTATTATTTTGAAATAGTAAGGGTTGATTTGATTAATGTGGATAGTTATGGGTAAAATACGCAAGTATTTCAAAATAAGCAAATGGTTATAAAATATTCATTATTGTCTAGAATATTCATTTGGTCGTGGAATATTCAGATCTTTTTAGAATATTCGCATTTACTATTTGCCGTGACCATGTGGGCCCCATAATGTGAAAGCGATTGGAGGAAGAAAATGACAAATATAAGTTATTTAAAAATAACGGCGTAGTTGTTACCGTTTACACTGTTGGAATACCCGGTGGTTAAAACATAGTAATACGCGTTGTTGCAGACAAGAAGACACGCAGTATTGCACCAATTATTGATTCTTACGTAAGAAGGCACTACTCAATAATGGTTACGATAAATCATCGCTCAAAGATTTTATTTTATTGATTCAATAATTGTCGTGTTGATATTTTATATTATCGTTGTTTCAATAATTGTCACTACACGTATTTTCATTATCGAAGCAATAATTCATATTATCTGAATAATATTATTGGATAATATTATTGGCAATGTCTAGAAAGTTACATCAAGGAGAGGTTTGGTCACCTAATCATGGCGAAGAAGGAGAAATTCTTATTGGAAAGCCCCTTTCAGGAACCGCACTGGTTGTCAATATTGTGATTCTGTAATATTATTCGTGAATAATTAATTATTGATTTATATGATAATGAAATATTTATTTTATGTGGATAAAAATGTAGGAATTAATGCTGAGGTGTTCATTCATTAAGTATCTTTTTCTGATAAAATAATTCATTTAAATATATTATTATATTTTTAATAATATAATAATGGTGATATTTTTACAATGAATGTGTGATATATGAGTATAGGAGGAGAAAGAGTATTTTTGTTGCAATAAATGTTTAAAACATGTTAAACATGTCGGTGAACCCCATTTCTTGACTGAAATTTGATTATAGCTTGTAAAATCGCCCGTTTATGGATTTCAGTCAATTTCTCTTTGGAATTTGGAAAAACTTTCTTCTGTAAAGTTGTAGAGAATTGAATTTCCTATAAAAAAACGTGAGATTCGAATTTTCTGACAAAAGGCTATTTATTGTGAATTATTGAAGTTCTGAAGCTCCGAAATAATTAATTTTTGAAGTTTTAAATATTTTTAATAAGAAAAACGTTTTTTTGAGTTAGGCAAGGTGAGTCACTCTTGGTGGCTGATGGTTTGAATCAGATTTTGGGTGCGTAGGAATTTAATAAATATATATTAATATTTTATTAAATTTTCAATTTGGTGTTCTAAACATTTTTCTATAAATAGGGTGCTTAGGTTAGAATTGAAAATCACACCAGAAACTGAAGTTTTCTCTCTCTATATTATCGAGTGTATTCTTGTGAGTATTTTGAGTATATTTTGAGTATTGCTATACGGTGCAAGTTCAAGTTATAGCTTATATCCAGTATTCCAGTTAGAAGTACTGTCTTTCCGAGGTAAGGGATATTTTTTTTTCCTTAATGATATTATATCATTATGCTGAAATATTGATCTGAAGTTTTTATCAAATTTGGAACTTTTGGTATCGGAGTTACTATTCACGATATCAAGACTATTCACGTATATATGATACTATTCACGAATGGCATTATTCATCGAAAAATGAAAATTTTCCTTTTCGCCTAAAATATCTATTATGGATACTAGCTTTGATTGTATCCATGTTTTGATCATTCTTGAATTTTACACCACTATGATTATTTTTGAGGTATTTTTGGACATGGATAAAACAAAGTACTTAATCCTTAATCCTTAATCCTTGTCATTTTGTTTCATTGGATTCGTTTTTTAAAAATATTTTTCATCATCCTCGGTCTTAAATGATTAAATGATGATATTATTGAATATCTTTGGCCCGTAGTGCAAAAGATGAATGATTTCGATGAATATCTTTGGCCGTGAGTAGCAAAAGATGAACAAGTGTTTAGATGAACATGACTAATCGATGAATATCTTTGGCTCAGAGTGCAAAAGATGAATATTTGATTCGAGATATATATTGATTGATGTTACAGGATAAAAGATGAGACGATGAACTTTTAAATTCATACATAGAAGATAGTAGTTTGCATTCTCTACTTAACTCTTCTAATGAATTATTATTTTCATGAATATTGATTTAAAACTTGTTGTCTATTGTATTCTATTAGATTTTTCCTGTTGAAGACTAACGATAATTTGTTGTATATTATCTTAGTCATAATATTCTTCTACCGGGCTAGTTGAGCTCACCCTTTTCCTTTTTGTTCCATTTTTTTTCTCGGGAGGCGAGAATATAAGCAGTACGTAGTCTTGGTATGGAATGAAGGTTCTAGAGAGAGTTGTTTAGTAGTCCTCACCATTTTTGTAAAATAATGTATCAATAAATGTGATGAGGATTTATTTGAGTATAGATATTGTCCAGAAGATAATATTTGTATTCAAACTCACAGTTTTACTGTTGTAATAATAAAGTTGTAGTTGTTTCTGTACCATGTATTGACAACTCAGAATGGGTGATGTATACCTATTTTGGGGGCGTCACACTGATACTCCAAAAGCTACGTGAAAACAAGCTATATGCCAAGTTGAAGAAAAATGAGTTCTGGCTTGAGGAAGTTGCATTCCTTGGGCACGTGATATCAAATCATGGAATATCTGTTGACCTAACAAAGATTAAAGAAATTCAAAGCTGGGAGCAACCAAAATCAGCGATCGAAGTACATAGCTTTCTCTGATTAGCTAGTTATTATCGGAGATTCATGGAAGGATTTTCTCGAATCGCTACTCCATTAACTCAGCTGACTCGAAAAGATACAAAGTTTGGTTGGAGCGAGGAATGTGAGAAGAGTTTTCAAGAACTCAAGAGAAGACTCATTTTAGCACCTGTTCTGACAATACCATCTGGCTCGGAGGGATTTGTCATCTACAGTGATGCATCGGGCAAAGGGTTAGGATGTGTTCTCATGCAATATGGGAAAGTCATAGCCTATGCCTCAAGATTACTCAAAGAATATGAGAGGAATTATCCTACTCATGATCTAGAGTTGGCAGCAGTCGTTTTTGCGCTTAAAATTTTGAGGCATTACTTGTATGGGGAGAAAGTGGAGATCTTTACAAATCATAAAAGCCTCAAATATTTCATCACCCAAAAGGAACTCAACATGCGGCAACGACGTTGGCTTAAACTGTTGAAAGATTATGATCATACCATTCAATACCATCCTGGTAAAGCGAACGTAGTAGCTGACACATTGAGTAGAAGATCATATGCGGGTACGATTACGATATTGTCAACGCAAAGGCCCATTTTGTATGACTTGCAAAGGATGGAGATAGAGTTTAAGACTCTAGGGACCTATATGAAGATGACAAACATACGAGTAGAACTGACTTTAATCGATAAAGTTAAAGCTGCTCAAGCTACAGACCTGGAGCTGATGCGTATGAGGAAGAAAGTGCAAGAAGGTACTATGCCGGAAGCAAAAATCGATGAAGAAGGAATACTTTGAGTCAACTCCAGACTTTGTGTTCCTAACGACCCTGATTTAAAGTATAAAATCATGATGGAGGCGCGCAACACATCGTTTGCAATCCATCCTGGGAGTACCAAGATGTATCATGATCTTCGACATATATTTTGGTGGAGTAATATAAAGAGAGAGATAGCAGAGTTTATCTCAAGGTGTGTAACTTGTCAACGAGTCAAGGCGGAGCATCAAGTACCAAAAGGTCCATTGCAACCATTTGAAATTCCAGAATGGAAGTGGGAGCACATTACTATGGATTTCGTTACTGGTCTTCCCAAGGTTTCTCAAGGCATAGATGCAATTTGGGTCATTGTTGATTGATTGACCAAGTCTGCTCATTTCTTACCAATACGAGAAACTTATACACTTGAACGTCTTGTTAGTATATAAATGAATGAGATTGTAAGACTGCATGGTATGCCAGTATCCATAGTTTCTGATCGAGACCCAAGATTCACTTCACGATTTTGGGTTAGTTTGCATAGTAAAGCTATGGGACCGATTCTGATTTAGCTCAAAGATATCATCCTCGGGACGGATAGGCAGTCGGAGAGGACTATTCAAACTCTTGAAGATCTATTAAGACTCTGTGTCCTTGACTTCAAAGGAAGTTGGGACAAGTTCTTACTATTGGTGGAGTTTTCCTACAACAACAGCTATCAAGCAAGTATTGGCATGGCTCCATTTGAGGCGTTGTATGGAAGAAAGTGTCGTTCTCCAGTATGCTGGGATGAGGTGGGTGAAGAAACGTTGTTGGGACCGGAGTTGGTACGTATGACTACGGAAAAGATTCAAACGATTCGACAACGTATACAAACCTCACAAGATCGAAAAAAGAGTTATGCTGATCTTCATCGAAATGACGTAGAATTCGATATTGGAGATCATGTGTTGTTACGTGTTGCTCCATGGAAAGGAGTTACGAGATTTGGAAAGAGAGGAAAGCTCAATCCTCGATTCATTGGCCCATTTTTAATCCTCAATCGAGTAGGAACTATGGCCTATAGACTTGCGTTACCGCCAAGTATGTCTCGTGTTCATAACGTTTTTCACATATCTATGTTACGTAAATATGTGAAAGACCCGAACCACATTATTGAATTAGAACCAGGCGAGATAGAGGAAGATTTAACGTATGAAGAGGTTCCTGTTAAAATCTTGGATATTAAGGAACATATTCTACGCTCCAAGGTTATACCTTAAGTCAAAGTTTTGTGGAGAAATCATGATGTTGAGGAAATGACCTGGGAGTTAGAATCTGAAATGTAATAAAGGTATCCTCACCTCTTCGACTTACCAGGTACGCACCCTAATTTCGAGGAAGAAATTCATAAGAAGGGGAGGTTGTAAGACCCCAACCTTTTGAATAAAGATTAATTTTTCTCGAAATATATTTTTGAATATTATGGTGTGGATTTGATATAATGTTATAGTTTTGGGTATTATTTACAAGTTTTGCAAAGTACGCAAATTGTTATATAATATTTGATTGGTCGGGGAATATTTGTTTTAGCAGGGAATATTTGTACAACGGCACAATCATTGGTGGACCCCACAACGAAATTATTGTTGGATTGAGAAAACGACAAAAATACTTTATGAAAATAACGGCGGAAGTTTTACCGTTAACTGTTGAACTACCCGGTAGTAAAAGTATAATAATGGCGTGGTTACATAGTAACATACCTGTGATTGATTATTGATGCTTACGTGAGAAGTCGCTCGCTTATACTCAATTATTGCTATGAGAATTGCCATCATATCTCTCATATTATTGATTCAATTATTGTTACAAAGATCATCGCATAATATTTATTATTATTAAATCAATAATTGAGACGACAAAGTTATTCATATTATTATTTGCAATATTGACAATGTCTAGAAAGTTACATCAAGGAGAGGTTTGCTCACCTAATTGCGCTCCAATAAGGAGAAATCCTTATCTGAAAGCCCCTCTTTCCGGAACTACCGTTGTTAAATATTGTGAGTTATAATATTCATGATGAATAAGTTGTGTTGATTAAATATGAATTTGATAGTTCCATTGTGTTGGGATTATTAGTGTTAATGGAAATCGACATCTATTTTGATGATAATTGATGTTTTGGGGTTATATTGATAAATCGGGTAATTTATCGGATAAATGAGTACTTAATTACTACTAATTCACATGCTTATATAACTATTTGTTCATATGTGCGTACTATTGAATCACATTCATGTACTATTAGGGGAGTTGGTGCAAGATTGATAATACTTGCATGACTAAGTTAAAAATGGAGGTATAGTTGAAGGTACTATACTGTAATTAATTTTTTCACATGATTATACTATTTATTCACATGATTGTACTATTGATTCACATTATTTACTAATAGGGGAGGTGGTGCAAGTTTGATAATACTTGCAGGACTAAATTAAAAATGAAGAAAAAGAGGAAGGTATTATACTGTAAAATTTTGAGCCCCAAAACGTGCAATTAGCGAAACTATATTTTCCTATAAATAGAAGCCCATCCTTCCTTCATTTCTCACCAATTCACAAAAGCTTTAGAGCAATTATTATAGAGAGAAATTTTAGAGAGAAAGAAGAATAGAAGTCTGCTACCTTTCTACTCCAGTATCTAGTTTTTTTTCTAAGGTAAGGGGTATTATTTCTTTCTTTCGTCTTCATGAAGAGAACTTCTGTTATTCCATTCTTTGTTATTATGTTGAATAACTCGCCTCTGCTCAAGTACCGCATACTTGGTGAAATTCTTCTATTATTCCATTCTTTATTATTCATTGGGATATATCTCGCTGCATGCGCTTTTTATGGGACCGATAAAATCTTTATTATTCTCGTTAGAATATCCTCGTCTACATGCATTTTACGTCGGACCTGATTCCGTTATTTAGTATTCTGTTGGAATAACCTGCCTGTGCGGTCAATCGCATGCCTGGTGATTTCTTTTGTTATTCCATTCTTTATTATACTCAGTTGGTTAAAGTTTTGACTTTTATACTCCATGAAATTAGTTGAATATCCTTGATATTTGCGCTTCATCCAGTATCTTTTCATGGAAATATTCTTCTGAGCATTCTTGAATTTTACTCCACAAAGAAATATCATGTTGACAATTTGGACGTTATTGGTTCCTGGACAAATTAATTCTTGAACTTGTTTTATTGAATTCTTATATCATTGTCATCATCCTCATGTTTATATTTTGTTGAAAGTCATCTGTATTCAGAAAGTGCATAGATGAACTTGGTATAATTATGACTGTGGATTATTGATTGTAATCATGACCGTAATGTTACAAATGATGTGGTAAAAGTCCTCATTGGCCCGTAGTGCATTGATGGACAGTTGTTGGCATGTACATGACCATTAATGAATACACAAATATCCTTGGCCCGTAGTGCATGGATAATTTGTGGTCGTGATACTAAAGAATATCCTTGGTCGTAGTGCAGGGGTGATTCGATGATGTGGATTATTTATTGTCGAGAGTCTCAAATGATAAAAGTGATGCAAAACCTTTAAATCATAAAAGATAGTAGATTTTATTCTCTACTTGACTCTTTTAATGGATTGCTTGTAGTTAAACTTGATGGTTGTCATATTGTATCTGAGTTTAACACTGTTAAAGGCTAATGATAATTTATTTTGCATTATCTTAGTCATAATATTTCTTACTAGGCTAGTTGAGCTCACCCCTTTCTTTCACCGTTCTCTCGTGAAATGAGAACGAAAGGGACTAGTCGGGAACCGGAGTGACGGTCAGATGATAGCATTAGTAGTCCCTCACTATTCGTTAAATAGTGTGACAATAAATGTATTGAGGACTTATTTTGAGTTTGTATAATGTCTAGAAGACAATATTTGTATTAAAACTCACAGCTCATGTTGTATATTTAAGATTGTATTTGTATTCTATACCATGTATTTGGCGACTCAGAATAGGTGATGTATACCTATTTTGGGGGCGTCACAGATACTATTTGGAAATAATCACGGACGCACAATAGTTTTGATTCACGGGCGCAACCGGCGGAAAATTTTCTGAAAATTTAATTTTACTGTGCAATAAAATATTCTAATAAAATAAAAACTTTAAATAAAATATAATATATTCTATTTATAATCTAATAAAACAAAACTTATAATATATATATATATATATATATATATATATATATATATATATATATATATAACAAAACCGAGATAACTTCTACCGATAGCTTTTGAAAAATTGGTAAAAATGGAGGTCCAACAAATAAGCAACAAATTACCTCATAAAAATTCCCTCAATATTTTTAACAACCTTTATTATCATTATTATAATTCACAATATTTAACAACCAGGTCGTTTTTAGGAAAGAGAGGGCTTTCCAATAAGGATTTCTCCCTACTGGCGCGCAATTAGGTGACCAAACCTCTCCTTGATAGAACTTCTAGACATCGTCAATATTGCAAATAATAATATTAATAACTTTGTTGTCTCATTTATTGATTTAATAATATAAAATATTATGCAGATGATACTGTGACAATAATTGAATCAATAATATGAGAGATATGATGCAACAATTACTGTAACAATAATTGAGTATAACTGAGGGACTTCTCATGTAAGCATTAATAATCAATACCGTGTGCTACTATGCAACCACACGTAATACTTTACTTTTAACACCGGTTATTTCAACAGTTAACGGTAAAACTTCCGCCGTTATTTTTATAAAAAGATATTTATATCGTTTTCTCATTCTGACAATAATTCTGTTGTGGGGTCCACCAATGATTGTGTCGTCGTATGAATATTCCCTGTTAAAACGAATATTCCCCGACCAATTATAACAACTTGCGTACTTTGCAAAATTTATAAATATTACCCACAACTATAACATTATATCAAATTCACTTCTTAATATTCAAAAATGATATTTATAGAAAATTCATCTTTATTCATAAAAGTTGGGGTCTTACAGTCGCTATATATAGAACCGTCGTCTTATCTTTTAGCGACGTACAACATATAGCGACGGATTGAACCTATAGCGACAAACAGAATCGTCGCCCGGTCCGTTGCTAAAGGGGGGTGAGCAAGGTATGTTAGATAAGGGGTGAGTTTAAGATCCGGACCATATATATATATATATATATATATATATATATATATAGGAATAATACACTTTTTGGTCATTGTACTAGGGCTCAATTTTCATTGTGGTTACCGAACCTTTTTTTTGTTACAATCGAGTATCTAAACTCTAAAAAACTTACCAAATGGTCATTAGTTAAGATTTCTGTCCAAAAAATAGACAGTAGTGCTGAGTAGACTAACATTTGCCAGATGGTTGATGAGCTGACACTCCTATGTGGATCTGGAGGGAAATGTCCCTCTCCTTGCACCGATTAATCAATTTCTCTCTTAATTAAATTATTACTCGAACCACAGTTGAGAACAAAAAAATATCTAGGCCAAATTCTGAGAGATTTCATTTGATAGAGTTGTGCGATTTCTCAGAGATTAGTGAGATCTGTTGAAGAAATTCTCAGTTCCTCTACAGGTAAATAAATTCTACTCTCAATTTCTTCTCATCTCAGTTCTAGGGTTTAAGTAAAAGAGGGGTTTTTGAAATTTTGAAATTTCATTGGATGTAATTAGGTCAAATTCCCTCAAATCCATGTTTTTTACTCAATTTGTGGTCCCGATGGTCCTATGTTGTTATTTTCTTGTAAAAAATTTAGATGGTTAAATTATTTGATGGTGGCCCTAGGTTTGTCTGCTGATGGTGGCCCTTGGTTTGTCTGCTGATGGTGGCCCTTGTTTGTCTGACATGCGTATTAGGTTATATATTAAGAATTATGTCGTGGCCCTGTGTTGTCTCCAATTCTATCTATTTTGTATAAATTATTCTATGTCTTGTCTCTCATTCTATGCATATTTGGTTATTGCTTTGTCTGACATGCATATTAGTTTAAAATTTAAATATTTAGTTGTCTCCCATTCTATGCTTATGTTGTATTTTGTATAAAGTTTAAAGTAAATATTTGTCATATGTTGGCAGTGTACTCTTTATAGTATAATTCTTTATGTTTTTTGTAACTTTATCAATTTCACTATCACATGATCTCTTTGTTGCTACTAAATATACATTATGGTGGGAAGTTTAAATCGGTGCCAGTATATGAGTATGATGGTGGTTTTACAAAAACAACAAAAAGGAGGTTGATTATCTTTGTCCACAAATAATAGCTTCTATGTTTGAAGATTTTAATTATCATAAGGACTCTGTAGTTTACTATAAAGAAAATGGGGGTTCCAATGGCACATGGACTTAGAAAATTGTGTGATGACAAAAGTATTAGGGCATTGCAGGCAACATCCATAGTTTATGATTCAATTGATTTATATGTTGATCATGGGGATAATATTCCAGAGTATAATGCAGAGGGTAATATTGATGGGGATGTTAACGCCAAGTTTCGCCTGCGCGTTTAATCACCAAATCCATGCGCTTAAACCTGCACAGTAACAAGATCACATAGGAAGCTTTACGGCTTGTGTCGCCAGGTGATAACTCTGATGTGAGAATGAGTACAAGCTGAACAAGGTTTAACAATGAAGGCTTTAGTGTTTAGTACTCAAAAGTGTATTACCTGTTAATTGAAGTTAAGCTTTGTATTTATAGCTGATCTCATCACCTTAAAGCTGATTTTCGAATTGGATTAGGACTTATAAACATGGTAGTTACCTATGTTTGGGTCAAACTCAATCTCCTTAAAAGGTGGAAGTTGGATATAATCCTAACACCTACCTTTGGAGTTGGTATTTAAATATAGTTAGGATTATAATCCTTAACCATTCAAACTCTTTATCACACCAGACTCCATACGAGGAATAACCATTTGTATGGGCCTAAGTCACCTAAACCCCTCCAAATTGGTCTGGACTCGGGCCCAAAGGACTTGGTCGCCCGACCCCGAACACCACCAATCAGATCTGGACCCCGACCCAAAGGACTCGTTCGCCCAACCCCGAACACCAAAAATCCCCTTAACTGGCATTGTTCCATTGGGCTCAACAAATCCTTCTCAATCCCAACCTTCAGCCCATATAGGGGTTGGCAGATTACACCAGAACATTGCCCCCCCAGCCTCTTGTTATAAAAGGTTTATAATGAGAGACTTAAAGTGAAGCATGGGGAATCCAAACGGTCCTTTTAAACATCACATGTTACCCAAGAAACGGGCCCTACACGTCATCATTAACCGCCTTAGGGATTTGTGCCACGCCAATAATAAAACGCCCACCCAACATACGACTGTCACTCTTTACAGAATTTTTCTCTTTCATTTTCCTCTGCAAATACATTTTCTGGCGAGAAACCATCCTCGCCAGTTTTCTCCGATCAAAGCTTTTCTTTCACGTATTAGCACATCTCTTCCATTCAAGCCTCAATGGCAGATTCTAGCATTCCATCCACCTCAAACATTGAGCAAAATCCAGTTATCGACAACATCCCCAAACCTAACACCATCATCGCCACCGATTTGGTTCCGCTTGATTTACCAGCTCCTCCAACTGACACTGCCACCCCTTCATCTTCTACAACCATCAACGACATAGAGACGAGAATACGATCCGTTTACGCATCAGAGGGTGATTTCTCCTATATCAACACCAAATCCTCCATTCTCTCTTCTCAAATCTCTGATATTCGAATCCTGTTCAACATCTTAAAATAATACAAGCTTCGGGTGCCAGAGTCAAACAAAAGAATGTACTGACGCCCTGAAGGTGAATGGGTCGATGTTCCTCTCTGGGCTCTAAAATATGGGGTCTGATTCCCCTTACACGAGTTCATATCATCCTTTTGGGCTCATGGGCATCGGGTTCGCACAACTTGTGCCGAACTCTTATATTCACCTCATAAGCTTTATTGCTTTATGCCAAGAGCAAGGAATTGCTCCCGGGCTTGACTTCTTCTTCGTTATGTTTAGTGTTGGTAGATCTAAGGAACCGGGGCTTCAAAAGCTGAACCAATAACCCAACTGAGCCACCTTCATCAAAATCCCCTCCAACAACAAAGGTTGTCACCCACAATGGATCTTTGTCAAGGGGAGTGACCTCAAATTTCTCCCGAACTGGGACACCCCCGAAGATCCAATTGTCAAGGTGTCCAAATTCTCGAAGGACCATCAGGATGCTTTCAAGGAGTTCTACTAGAGGCTAAAGAAGACCGAATGGGGATAATAGGTCTTGTCCGATGAGACTTGGCTATACAAACACGGATGTAAGTCCTTTACCCCTATCCCATTCAATCTTTAATTACATTCTTCAATTGGCTTTCCAAATCAACCTTCTAACTATTTTTATCTTTCTGCATTAACGATCTTCAATCCCGAAGGAGTAGAAGAAACCTTCACTCCTCTACCCATCAAGCTCGAACTAATCTGCCAACCTATCACCGAAGAGTCTCTTGAAGAAGAGACCATTCCAATATCTGAGCTTTCAACTAGCTCCACTTCGGCTGCAGCTCCCCTAACCTCGACAGATGCCGAACCTTCCAAGAAGAACATATGAAGATGGACAGGTCAGATAAAATGGCTTTACTGAAGAAGAGCAAGAAGAAGCTCCCCAACAAAGGCCCCTCCAAGCCATCTTCTCCGATTGTCCCAAAACCTCCCACTTTACCAACTCCACCAGTCACTGACCTCGAGGATCTTGAGGAAATTGAAGAGGAAACTCTCGAACCTCGCTCCAAGAGGCCATGCCGAACTGAAGAGCCCAATTTGCAAATAATAAAAACCGCCCCTTCAACAAAACCGACCCCCTCAACCCAACATACTTTTGACACTGGGCCGTCCCAAGGAAAACCTTCAACATTCTGGTCGAAGATCCCTTCAGAAGTATTCCCTTTCGACCAGCTGGAGCACTTTAGACTACCTGGAGATAACGAGCGGTTCAAAGGATACACTTTTGAGGAGTATCTTGTAGAGTACAATAAGCTCTAGTGTCAGGTAAACCCGATAGACTAAAATGTCCCCATGATTACCCTATTTACATCATGTCAAATACATATTTCCACTTTATTGTAGGGTAATGTTGTCCTCGCCCGAGCCATTCCACCTTTGGCAAAAACCACTAAAAAAGAAACGCAGCTAAAGTTCGAGGTGGAATTTCTCGTGGTTGAGGTCCGAGGCTTTGCATCAAATCTGAAGAAGGAGAATGATCAGCACGCCAACACCCGAAATATGTTAACAAAATCCGAACGTCACGCCAACAAGCTTAAGCAAAAGCTTTATATACTTCAGAAGGAGTATGTTGGTCTTGACAACCATACCAAATAACTCTTCGAGGAGAAGACGGTTCTGCAGGAGAAGGGCAAGGATCAACAGGGTGCCATCCTAACCTTTGAAGGCACAGTATCCGACATGCACACCCAGATGATGGCGTTGATGCGGGAGAATATTTCCTTGGGGAAGGAATGTGCCGAAGCCAAGCAGCAAGCTACCAAAGATTATAAAGAATCGCTCGAACTTACAGATAAAATCATGACCCAATTTGCTAAAGGCTGTGAGGCTTATAGGGAAAAGGTTCGGGCGAAGATGACAGCTGCTGGGCTGGACACCTCTGTCCTTGACTCTTTAGACGAAGAATCCGAAGCTGAAGATGAGGCACCGAATGAATAGCCATTTTAGAACTTTTACTTGTAATTTTTACGATCATTTTCATTTGTAACTTTCCTGATCAGTTATGTTTGTAACTTTTTTGATCTAAATTGTTTGTAACTTTTTTGATCGATTTTGTTCTTAACTTTTCTGATAAGTTTTGTAAAAATATATGATCATAAATGAAGTACAAATTTTTTGAAGAGAAATTCTCATTTAATTTATTGATAAATGAAAGAATTTACAAAAATAAAGGAAAGAATAACATAACTTTTACTGATAATATTTCCTAAGTCTTCCAGAATGCAATGTGTTCTTTATCTCCAATCCATCCATTGTTCGAAGCCGGTAAGTACCTGGCTTTGGTACCTCTATCACTTCATATGGCCCCTCCCAGTTCGACATTAACTTGCCCGTGTTCTGGGGGGTAGATACCTCTGATTCTCGAAGCACCAAATCTCCAACTTTGAACCTTCTTTGTTTCACTTTCTGGTTGTGTCGGGCAGTTCGCTTCTGATAGATAGCCAATCTTACCAGAGCTGAGTCCCGAACTTCTTACAGAAGATCCAAATTTAGTCTTAGGTCATCATCATTATATACCTCTTTGTACTGACTGACCCGAAGTGTAG
Source organism: Panax ginseng (assembly GCA_020205605.1). Taxonomy (NCBI): domain Eukaryota; kingdom Viridiplantae; phylum Streptophyta; class Magnoliopsida; order Apiales; family Araliaceae; genus Panax; species Panax ginseng. Next base: position 77,049,112 of record CM035142.1, on the reverse strand, counting down.
GGGACCCAATCTCAATAGGTATAAGTGCATCGTTCCCATAGGCCAATCTGAATGGTGAATCCCCAGTTGTCATCCTTGGGGTAGTCCGATATGCCCATAAGACACTGAACAATTTTTTGGGCCAACGCCCATTCAATTCATCTAACCTCCTTTTAATCCCATTAAGTAGAGTCCGGTTGGTGACTTCTGTTAGTTCCCAAAGGGCACACAATAGATCTAGAAGGGGGGTTGAATAGATCCTTTTTAAATTTCAAAATTCTTTTCCATTTTAGTTTACATAGCTGAGTAAATAACAGATGACAAACCTAAGAATTATTTTAAGCACAACGGAATAAGTTAATGTGAAAGACCCCAACTTTTTATAAATGAAATTGAATTTCCTCTATTTATTATTTTGAAATAGTATGGTTGATTTGATTAATGTGGTTAGTTATGGGTAAAATACGCAAATATTTTAAATAAGCAAGTGGTTATAAAGTATTCATTTTGTTGGGGATATTCGTTTGGTCGTAGAATATTCTTCCTGTTGGGGAATATTCGTACGACGACGCAGCCTTTTGTGGGCCCCATAACGGAAAACGATTGGATGAAGAAAATGACAAGTATGCGTTTTTATAAATAACGGTGTAGTTTTTACCGTTAACACTGTTGGAATACCCGATGGTTAAAACACAGTAATACACGATGTTGCACAGTAGCACATGGTATTGCACCAATTATTGATTCTTATATAAGAAGGCAGTACTCAATAATTGTTACAGTAATTACTGTTCAATATTTTATTTTATTTATTCAATAATTGCTACATTGATATTTTATATTATTGTTATTTCAATAATTATCACTACACAGTATTTCCTATTATCAGATCAATAATTCATATTATTTTAATAATATTACTAGATAACATTATTAGCAATGTCTAGAAAGTTCTGTCTAAGGAGAGGTTTGGTCACCTAATTGCGTACAAGTAAGGAGAAATCCTTATTGGAAAACCCCCTCTTTCCTGAGAACAACCTGGTTGTCAGTATTGTGATTCTGTAATATTATTTGTGAATAATTAATTATTGATTTATATGATAAGGAAAATATTTATTTATGTGGATAAATGGAGGAATTTTTAAAAAAGTGACAATTGTTAAAAATTGATATTTTATCTTTTCTGATAAAATAATTTATTTAAATATATTATTATATTATAATAATATAATAATGGATATATTTTTACAAGGAATGTGTGATATATGAATAAATAAGGAGGAAGAGTATTTTTGTTACAATAAATGCTAAAAATATGGTAAACATGTTGGTGGGCCCTATTTTGACTGAAATTTGACTATAGCCTGCAAAATCGCATGTATGTGGATTTCGATCAATTTCTACTTAAAATTTGGAAAAACTTAAACTTATAAAGTTGTAGAGAATTGAATTTCCTATGGAATGGACACAAGATTCAAATTTTTTTTGATAAAAAGGCTATTTATTATGAATTATTGAAGTTCTGGAATAATTGATTTTTGAAGTTTTAATTTTAAAAGAAAAATAATTTTTTTTTTCATTTTGGTGGGCCCCACATGTGTGGTAAATGAGCTGATTTCAGATGTCAATAGGTGGGCATGAAATTTTTTATAAATATTATTTTATTAAATTTTCTGCTTTGGTGTTCTACGCATTTTTCTATAAATAGGGTGCTTAGGTTACAATTGAAAATCACACGTAAACTCAAGTTTTCTCTCTATATTATCGGCGTATTTTTTGTGAGTATTTGTATACTTTATTTGTTGCTATATCTGATGCAAGTTTCCTTCAAATAAGTTATATCCGATATTCCAAATCGTAAGTACTATTCTTTTGAGGTAAGGGATGTTATTTTTTTTTATATAAATGATATTATTTCTTCTAATATCATTATGCCGAAATATTGATATGAATATTATTATGGAATTTCTACCTTTTTGTGTCGGGGTTACTATTCACGTATACGGTACTATTCACGTATACGGCACTATTCACGAATACAACACTATTCACAGAAAAATAAAATTCTCTTCTTTGTCCCTGATGTCTATTTTGTTACTTCTTTGATTGTATCCATGTTTTGATCTTTATTCTTAAATTTTACTCCACTATGGTATATTATTGGGTGTTTTTGGACATGGATAAACCGAAGTACGAATCCCAAATATTTTTTCTTTTGTCTCACTGGATTCGTTTTTTTTAAAATATTTTTCATCATCATCAGTCCTAAATGATGATATTACTGAATATCTTTGGCCTATAATGCAAAGATGAATGATTTCCTGATGAATATCTTTGGCCCGTAGTGCTAAGATGTACATGTGTTGAGATGAACAAGACCAACTGGTGGTACAAATGAATATCTTTGGCCTGTAGTGCAAAGATGAATATTTGACTCAAGATGTATATTGATTGATGTTACAGGGATAAAATATTGATGATGAAATTTTAAATCCTAGAAGATAGTAGAATTTATTCTCTACTTGACTCTTCTAATGGATTGATGTTTCCCCTGCAGTTGTTGATCTACAACTTGTTGTCTATTACATTCTATCAGATTTTTCCCTGTTGAAGACTAATAATAAATTGTTGTATATTATCTTAGTCATAATATTCTTTACTGGGCTAGTTGAGCTCACCTTTTTCCTTTTTGTTCCATTTTTAATTCTTAAGAGGTAAGAATTTAGCAGGGACTAGCCGAGGTATGGAGTGATGATTCTAGAAAGTTGTTTTTAGCAATTCTCACTATTTTTGTAAAATAGTGTTTCAATAATTGCAATGAGGACTCTTTTTGAGTTTGTATATTATCTATTAGATAGTATTTATATTTAAACTCACAGTATATGTGTTGTCATATTTTGCACGACAATTGTATTAATGAAGTTGTATTTGTTTCTGTACCATGTATTTGGCGACTCAGAATGGGTGATGTATACCTATTTTGGGGGTGTCACATAATGTTCCCCTTCATAGATGTTATGTTGACCATTTATCTAGAGTTAGCTTAGTTGTAAGTAGTTATCATGTTAATAGCAGTTATAACAGTTATAGATTCATAATGTAAATGACAGAATGTAAAATACACAAGGGATTTTAAGTGGTTCAGAGACTAAAGCTCCTAATCCACTCTTCTGCTTCAACAAGCAAGGATTCCACTAAGGAAGTCTTTACATCACCGAATCACTAAGATTCCTTCAAGGCCAGCAGCCTTGGAACTTTAGTTCACTAAAAACGCTTCAAGTCCAGCAGACTTGGAACTTCAGTTCACTAAGAACTCTTCAAGGCATACAACCTTGGAACTCAGTTTAGTCCCTTGGACAAGGACCCTTCTGGCCCTGGCTTCTTGTTGTTGTTGCTGTTGTTGGTGCTGAGCTGCCAAGATGACTTTAAGCGTGCTCATCCTTGATTCTTGGCAGCTTGTTGTGATCCTCTTTGGATTCTATATCGAGACTGGATCACCATTGGACATACTGCTAAGTTGTTCATGAAGCTCGATCTCATTGAGTACTTAGCAGTTTGTCACTTCTTCCTTGGTGCATCTGATCTTGTGTTTGGTCCTTTTCTGATCTTAGCTTGCACTTCCTCACCACAAGAGGTTTGCTAAGTCTTTACACTTTTTGTAGACTCCGTCTGGTATTTAGCATCCTCTAAACCTTGGTTGGCTTGTGTACATATTTGGTTCTATATCTGTTCTTTTTCAGCTCTTGGTGGTTCATGGTGATTTGTAGACTGGCTCTTTGAATCTTCTCTCTGATCTGCAAATCTCTTGAATACTATTTTCTTGGCCTTCTCGGCTCTCAGCTTAGCTACCATTTTCAATGGCATTCTCATTTTTGTTGAGTGAAGCCTTTTCTTGGTAGAGCTTTTGTCCTTTCTTGCTTCACTTTCTACTTTCGTAGTCTCACTGCCACTGAGACATATTCTATTTTTCTCTGTAGAACTCGTAGAGTCAACAACCTTACTTGAACTAATAACTTCTTCTTTTGAGCCTCTGTTGTTAAATAACCTTTCACGAGCTTCCTGTTGGATTATAACTGTTGGGAGTTATTTGAATTGATTCGCAGATCTCGAGTTATTTAGTGCAGACTGCAGATGTGATATGATAACCCCTTTTTTTACTTTTCTGACACTGCAGTCTACTATTTCACCTACTCCTTCAGAAATGTCACTTTAGTGTGTTAGGCTGGTAGTCACCTTTATTTCTTCTTTCTAATTCCTCGATCAGAACATCAGGAGTTGTCCTTCTGCATCGATGCTTTCAATACCCAACATTTGAATGTTAGTCTTTGCATTGAGACATTTCCAAGGCTTCAATACTCTGATGACCAAACTCTACGATTCTGATGCAGATGTCTAAACTCTACGATTTCGAGAGTGTTCTTTAAGTTTACAATACAGAACTTTGCTTCCTTTATTCGTGCAGTGCTTTACCACTTCTTCTTGCCTTGACTTACATTAGGTACTGACAACTTGTTTGAATATTCTGGCCCTCCTTAACTTTAAGACTCATCAGATTGGTCATGCTCATCTCTTTTTCTCCTTGTGATCTCCTGTTCATATATCATCAATGGTCTGACCCATGCTTAGTCTTCTTTGTCTATTCTATATAGGTTGGCCAGTATCTCTATTATAAACCTCATCAATTCCTGTTTCTAATCTGGCTAGCACTATAATCATGGTTATACCCAAGATCGTTATCCTTTGTTTATCTTGACAGCTACTGTATTGCTGACTTTCTTTTATCAGTCACATTATCTGAAGTTTTCTCACTGTTGCTTTTCGAAGACTTCCCTCAAATGGCTTCACTACTCAATCAGGATGCTGATTGAATTGGTGCTTCGATCTTCTATTTGCTTGCAAGCCATTAGGTGAATGCTCTCTGGCTTCCGTTAGGTAGATTACATCTTTTACAGTTCTGACCAGAGGTTTCATTCTTTGGATGCTTTGGGAGTGCTCATGTGTTCAGAATTGTGTTAACACTACGATTCTTCCTTGATGTTGTGAGCACTGATAGGCTTTGTTGAAGACTTTGTTCTTTAGACTACGATCTAGCTTTGGTTCTGCAGACACTACGACTCTGGGAGAATATTGTATACCAGACTACAATTTCTACTTTAACACTTACTGTCCTTGTCTGAATTTGCTTGACTACAATTTTTGCCTTTGATATGATCAATAGACTCCACGACTTCAAGTGTGGTCTACGATTCTTGACTTGACTTGGCAGGCGTTTAAACCAACTCTACTATTCTGAGTGAGGTCCTCCAAGGTAGACTACGATCTATAGCCATTTTCTCAATACTCTACGATTCTGTCTTAGCTTCTGCAATTCCTCATCTGGCTGGACGGACTATGATTCTACATTGATAGTCTCCGAATACTTTGTTTCTTCTGGAAGACTTCTAAGGCTTGTGCAGTACTCGACAATCAGGCATGCCTATCTATTACATTATATAAGATCAACCTAACAAGCTTGATCTTTCTATATTTAGTCCTTGTACACCATATTCTTTTTAAGGACTTTACACAAGCTATTTTGTTCATATAGAATCAACCTAACATATTTGATCATTTTGGTCTAAGTCCTTGTACATATATTCATGTTATCTATTTAAAGACTTTACAGCTTATTTCAATACAGACATATTTGCATATTCATTCATTAAGATCATAATCAAATCTTATATAAATAGGAATATCATTCATATGTTTATTCCTAACAATCTCCCCCTATTTGATTATGACAAAAATAATAAGTGCATATATATGAGATGAATGAATCTTAAGATACTATGAGCTACTGTATTGCTAGAGCAGATAATATGAATGATATATTAAAAAGGATTTGATTACAACTGAATAGTAAACCTAAATTCTGGATCCAGAGTTAACTATTACATATAGAGATGTACCTTGTTCTTCATGTGTGTCTCCTAGATTTCCTCTATTGTTGCTACTCATCTGCTTGATCTTCTTACTCCTGCTCCCCCTAGGATGGTGACTTAATTTCTTCATGATCTCCTGGTTCCTGCTCCCCCTGAAATACATGCTCCATTTCTTCATCTTCATGATGCTCTGACTCAGATGCAAGCTGTTCTTCTTTGTCTTCTTCTTTGCCCTTCAGAATTTGCTTTAGCTCCCCCTCAGATGATGATACACTTGCTGCTATGTTGACCTGTTTCTTCTTCTTCTTCTCCTTCTTTGCTTTGCTTTCATTCTTCTTTCCCTGCTCTTTCGGCTCTTTCTTGAATACCTCTTTTTCTCCCCCTTTTTGTCATGATTAATTTGGGAAAGCTATTGGACATTTTTCATAAGCTGCTCTGTTAGATAAGATGAGTTGCTAACTTCAATCTTGATATAGAGTTGTTAACTTAGCTCCAACTATATATAGAGAGAGAGATTGCTTTAGGAAGTCAATCTTATTAGAGAGGGACAAGATTTGATCTTTATTGTCCTTTTTAGCTTGCAAAGCTTCTTCCTTCTGATCATTGATGAACTTCAAATAGATTTGATCTCTCTATTTGATTTTGAGAGATATATATGATATTGTGGCTTGGAGTCTATTTTGAAGCACACAATTTCCTTCTTCTGACAACATCTTTGCTTCTGCAACAATGAGAGATATCTTCTCAACCAGCTCATCAGAATTTTTCAATAACTCTTGTTCCTTAGGAGTTTGGTCATTTGGTTGAGCAGACTTCTGTTGAACACCAGATTGGACTCCATGATTCTCATTCTTGGACATGTTTTTGAATGTAGTGAGAATCTGATAGATCGTTGAGTGCCAATCACCGTTGGAAGACGAAGGAATATCAGATAATTGTGCTTGGACAGAGTAGAGCTTCTGAGCTTGATCATCTTCAATGGTAGAGTGAAGGGACTCTACGATCATAAACTTTGGTATAATCCTTCTTCCATCTAAACCTACTCTACAATCACAGGGAATGTAGTGGTTACCAGCATGTCGATAGACCTTGAAGTGAGACTGGTCTTTGATCAGCTTTATTGCAAATTTCTTTACTCTTGGAAAGTTTTGAGACACCAGCTCCAAGCTCTGAAAATACGAGTAACACCAGCTGAAGTAACTCCCATCTTTACGAGTATATGCCTTTAGCCAGGGCATCCATGGGTAGAACCATTTCATCAGGAGATCATCAGGATTGTACAGTATTGTAGTGCAATCTAAATCCATGTCTTTCCAGTTATTAAACAAGTCTTCTGTTGACATCCTTACTATTTTGAGTCGTTCGTTTCCATGGTTTATCCATCTTTCTGGTGGTACATCTGGTGGTTCATCAAAGACTTCCACCACTACTCTTCGGCGAACTCTTGCTGGAGAGAGAATATGATAGTCTGCTGATTCCTGATCTGCAGAACTGGAATCTATCTCCATCTCTTCACTTTTTATCTTTGAGCTTGAATCATGCTAGATCATTTCATCTGATTCATTAGTGAATCCTTCTTGCTGATTTTCATCACTTGTTCCTTCTTCAGTACCATTAGTATTTTCTAACTTGGATTCAGACTTATCATCACTTAATTCAATTATTGCAGTAGAAGATTCTCCTTTCTTCTTTAGGACAGATCTAACAAGCAATATGTTTCTCTTTCTTTTTCTTGGAGATTCAACTATAAGAGATTCAGTCCTTTCTTTATCTTCAGATTTTGAAGCCTTTAAATCATCAGATGAGCTTCTTTGAGATTCAGCCACAGGGGTAGATCATTCCTTTTCAGACCCTGAGTCTTCTGAGGTAGCAAAAAAACTCCTTGGGACTTCAACAGCGGGAGATCTAATTTCTTCAGATTTAGACCATTCCTTATCAGCAGAATGGCTACTTGAGAATTCATTCATAGGGTTTTCAGTTTTATTTTCTTCTCCTGAGTCTATTCTTTTCTCTTTAGTAGATAGACTTCTTTGGTGAACTGATATTGATTTCTTCATAACCTTTGCTTTCTTCTTGGATGACCTTTCAGACTTGGATTCTGGAATGATTGAATCCTCACCGTGTGATTGCTTTTCCTATATATCATTTTCCTTCCTTTTCTTAGAAGTGCTCTTGCTGCTGCTGGCATATGTTACTAGCCTCTTGTTTTCCATTTCTTTTTCCTTCCTCTTCTTTGTAGAGACCTTGCTGCTGCTGCCAGATGTCATTAGCCTTTTATTTTCCATGGGATTTTTCTTTCAGTTTTCAAACAGCTGTGGGGACATCACTTTATGAACATTCAATGGTTCTCCCTCATCATACTTTATCTTACTCTTCAGTTTCTTCTTCAGTATAATGCTCAAGAGTCTTCCATGAAAAACTTTTATGAGGGGCTTATCCGTAGACTGCTTCATCTTAGCTTTTTCTAGCTATTTGTATAACCAATCAATTAGAATGGCTTCGAAATTCATTTGTTGTTTCATGACGATTGCAGTCATAACTCTCAGTTGCAGATCACTAACAGTATCATGTGCAGTGTCCTTGCATAAGATGCATTTGCCCGCTATCTCAGCAAGGAATTCAAACTCTTCAGGAAACTCCTTCTTCTTCTTCATATCTTTTAGATTTATATTCCTTTTGTAGCGCATTAACTTCTTGCCTTCTTCGATGTCAACGTCCTCGAGGTTTATCAGACCTTGGTTAGGAAACCCTAGACATTGGTTGATGTCTGATGCTTTTATCTTCAGACTTACTCCTTTGACCTTTGTGGATAGAAGCCCAGAGTCTATCGTTGCATTTGAATAGAATTGCTTCACCAGATCGGTATAGACTAGAGTGTTAGCTTCCAGACATACTGAAAACCCAGCATTCTTTACAAGCTCAAGTATATCCTTGAACTTCTTTTCTGATCCTTCGAACTTCTTGAAGCCGAATTGGATTCCAGTTATAACACGCCACTCTTCAATTTTAAGAGTTTGAAGTATATGGGTATTTAATTTCAGAAATCTTATGAGGAATAGTTGAATGAAATTTGAGCGAAGCTCGAGGTTTGATGGATTCAGGCCTTGAAGAAGATTTTAAGGTTTGAAAAATGGAGGGAGAGCAAGTCGATAGCTTTTGATAACTGTTTGGAGATTTTGAATTTGTCTTTAAGATAATTCCTTCTAACTCTGCATAAGCTATGATGTGTCAAACAACTATTGGTTGCACGATACCAAGTAAGAAACTGTAACTCCCTATAAACTGATTAGTTTTTCAATTTTGATTTTTCTTTTAAGAAAATAAGCATTACTGACGTAGGCTGACCGTTGACTTCTTCAGAACAAAGAGTAGCTTAATGAGATAGCTATGGACTCTACGATTTTCTTTATCAATTCTACGATCGTCTTCTGAGATATGCTTCAGTAAGTGATTTGTCACTAATTAATCCCCATCTTGGAGTTTTATGGCTTAACCATTGATGCGCCCCATGAGAGTTCGGGCACTGAAATTCTGAGGTGAATTTTCAAAACGCCTTTTTAGACTGTATTTGTAACTTCCCTCCACACGATCTGAATGGTGGGGCACGTGTCGAGTTTTGCCGAGCTCCATGATTTTGAATGATGTGGAAAATATTGATCTGCCCTTAGCTCCCCATGAGCTAGTGTTTCCTTTAGGAAGACTACGATCGTCGAGGCTGCTCTACGATTGTTGAGTTTACTGCTGATCATACTCTACGATCATTGTCTGACCTGGTTCTTGTGATGATCTCTGACTTAACATTCCTTCTGGGTTATTAAGGTAGCTCAGGAAGGGCCAACCTCTTAGACTGAACTAAGGGTCAGGTTTGTCCCGGAGGCTCTTATCAAAAGGACTGTAGATACTTGGTGGTAAGAATGTCATCACGATAGTCTTTTTGTCAGAGTTTGTTCACCATCATTGGACATACTTGATGTTGGCATTTTTTAGTGGAAGAGGGTGAAGTTCTTTCAACTATGTCACTTGTTTGTTCAGGAGAGTGTACTCAGAAGTATTGCAATCGTAGAGTTAGTATGCTTATACTCTACGATTGGAATATTGATAGTGGGGAATCTCATATTGAGATGGTGAGACTTGATGATCAGTCTTAGAGTTTTAGGGACTCTACGACTAGGAGTAAGAATTCATTTGATACATCAGCCGCAGAGTTTTGGGACTCTTTAACTGGGATATTTTTGTTTTGAGTTAGTTCCTGTCTCTATGATATTGACAAGAGTGGTCTTGATATTTGTGGAGTGGTTAATAAACATATACCCTGGTTGACCTATCCTTCAAGCTTATCTCATATCTTCTTGCAAGTATCCACTTCTTCATTTTGCTCCCTAAGCTTTATCATCTTCATCACTTGCATCTAGAACTTCCTCAGTCTGATCAACAACTTCAGGGTAGTATTTCTTATTTAGGCTTCAGTATCTCTTGCACTCGTGAAGGTATTATTCAGTAGTGCATTCTTCATCATTAGTTTGATAATCCTTTGATATGAACTTCCTCGATGTTCCCTTTAGAATAATATGCTTTGCATGGATAAAACCAGTAGATCTCTTTTGTCTTGGTATGAACAACCCGCTTTCATATGAAGATCATCAATTGTGTGACTCTTCAATAATGGGGACTCAACAAGTCTTCAGGAACAGTTTTTGATTGATTTTTTTTTCCAGGCTGAGATGTCGTTGCAGCATTCATCTCTGATGGGTTGGCAAGTATGAACTCTACAATCGGTAGTGAGTCTACGATCGAGATGAGTGAAGACTTCTTTGATTTGTGGCTGCATTTTCCCTTCTTAGACAGATGACCTTGCAACTATTTGAACCCTTGTGACTGAAGCTATCTGCTTTAGTATTTCTTGTGTTGTCAGATAGATCAAGTACCTGTAGGTTAGGTAAGTTTCTATTTTTGGTACCCATTATTGTTTGGGTCCTACTAGGTCAGTTTTCTCAAGATCTCAATCCCTCACATTCTTAAATTTATGTCACATTTGCATCAATAATCACATTTATGCATATATTAAATTTAGATATGACATTTATGATGCATGATGACGCGTGTGTGAATGATTAAGTATTTTGATGGGACATTCTTTTTCTTTGATTGTTTCACTCTTTGTTTGGTTGTGTTCACAGATCTTGAATGTTCTCAGAGTAGGAATCAACTCTAGTATTTATTTGCATCTGGTTGATTCATGGAGATGATCAGTTTCTGAGAATCTTCAAGATACTTCTCTAGTGTTGATCATACTCTATATTTTATCAAGAACACAAAACATTGGTTTTGTATATATTTGCATACATACCAATCCTTTAGCAAGAGTTAATCCACTTAAGCTTCATAGGATTTAGATTAACTTACGACATACTCCAGACTTCTTTCAAGAAGCTATCTTCAACCTAAACTTTGAGTGGAGAGAGAGTTTGTTGACAATTTAGTATCCAACCTTAATGTACCCTCTCTTCCCCTTTTCAGGAAGAGTATGGTCTCTTGATAGAGTATTGTTGTAGTACATAAGTTGATTCAACATAACAATCATGTAAGTGTTAATGAGGAGTCGTACCTTTACACTGTCAGTTTCTTGACAATCATTTGTCTTGCTATAATGATGTTAGGCATTGATGTGCAAATCTTTACATTCGTTGCTGATAACTTGTTGCTCTATTTGACCTTAGATCAATCAGGCATCGTCTTGGAGATGATAACATAGGAAAGTCTTGGCAACTTTAATTCTTTGATAATCTTGAGTCTCACGGATCAGATCTAACTGATTAGCCAAGTACATATTGAATGAGATTTTCTTTCTTCTCTTGGATAGACATTTCTCTACATGTATAGGCCTTTCATTTTTCAGAACAGTGGATGACAGACTCTTTATTTTTGATGCCCTTCTTGACTTTCCATCACTAGTCTGCAGACTGCTGATTTTCTTTGGACATGGATTGGTCTCGTTGCTGCATTAATTTGGAATAGGGACCAATCTGAGTTGCTTTAGGTGAATGTGCACATTTACCTATATGCATAATTTCCAATGTGTGAGCTCATCAGTAATTACAAACAGCTTACTACTAAACTAAGTCTAGACCATGGTTTTTGCCTCGATTTAGACTCAAAGCGTTAGCTTTTAGAATGTAATATGAGAACCTGCTTTGATAAGAGGGCACATAATAGATCTAGAAGGGGGGTTAAATAGATCCTTTTTAAATTTCAAAAATCTTTTCCATTTTAGTTTACATAGCTGAGTAAATAGCAGATGACAAACTTAAGAATTATTTTAAGCACAACAGAATAAGTTAAGGTTCCCCTACATAGATGTTATGTTGACCATTTATCTAGAGCTAGCTTAGTAGTAAGTAGTTATCACGTTAATAGCAGTTATAGATTCATAATGTAGATGTAAGAATGTAAAAGACACAAGGGATTTTAAGTGGTTCGGAGACTCAAGCTCCTAATCCACTCTTCAACTGCAACAAGCAGGGATTCCACTAAGGAAGTCTTTACATCACCGAATCACTATGATTCCTTCAAGGCCAGCAGCCTTGGAACTTTAGTTCACTAAGAACTCTTCAAGTCCAGCAGACTTGGAACTTCAGTTCACTAAGAACTCTTCAAGGCATGCAGCCTTGGAACTCAGTTTAGTCCCTTGGACAAGGACCCTTCTTGCCCTGGCTTCTTGTTGTTATTGTTGTTGGTGCTGAGCTTGTGACGCCCCCAAAATAAGTATACATCACCCATCTTGGGTCGTCAAATACATGGTATTGAATACAAATACAAACTTAATTATACAACATGAGCTGAGAGTTTTTACACGAATATTGTCTTCTAGAAAATATCCAAACTCAAATGGAGTCCTCATTACATTTATTGTCACACTATTGTATAGAATAGCGAGGACTACTATAACACCATCTCGGACCATCACTCTGTTCCCCGACTAGTTCCGGCTACGTTTTCATTTCCTGAAGAGAACAATAGAAGTAAAAGGGTGAGCTCAACTATCCTAGTAAGAAATATTATGACTAAGATAATGTAGAATAAGTTATCATTAGCCTTCAACAATGTTAAACTGATAGAATATAATCGACAACAAGTTTAACAGTAGCAGAATAAGCAATCCATTAGAAGAGTCACGTATAGCATGCTATCTACTATCTTCTATGATTTAAAAAGGTTTTCACCAACTTTATCGCTGAGACTCAGCTTAATAAATAAACCACATCATCGAATCATCCTTGCACTACGGGCCAAAGATATTCATGAAATCATCAATGGTCATGATTATACCAAATGATCCCTGGTCATAACCATATCAATCAACAGTCCATCTATACACGTAAGCCAAAGATGACTTTCATCACAATATAAGAATGAGGATGATGACAATGATATAAGCATTTAATTAAATAAAAGCAAAGGATAAATTTTAAAGATTCACAATTTAATTTATCCAGTATTCAATAATGTCCAAATTATCAACATGATATTGCTTTGTGGAGTAAAATTCAAGAATAATATCCATGTATCAAAAATATTTTGGACAGAAAAGAAATCAATTTTTCGGGTGAATAGTAACCGAGTGAATAGTACTCCGTGAATAGTACTTCGCGAATAGTAACCCAACATGAAAAGTATCCCAAATACCCGAGTGAATAATATTTGAGTGAATAGTAACCCCTGAATAGTAACTCGTGAATAGTACCCCGACATGAAAAGTGTCCCGAATACCCGAGTGAATAATATTATAGTGAATAGTAACCGGGTGAATAGTAATCCGTGAATAGTACCCCGGGTGAAAATATTGATATTTAATAAGAAAGTTTAGATTAATATTCCAATGAAACGATACTGGATGAAGCGTAAAACTCATGGATATTCCACTAATTTCAAGGATTATAGAAGCAATACTTACTATAGTAAGTTTAGATTTAAGAATATGAAAAGAAATAACATACGAAACTGCAAATAGATTTTCACTCGTCATACGGTACGTAATCCGCGTAGACAGGTTATTCTGTCATATTAAAGGATGAATACGAAAAAAATAGTATTCCTTATGAATACGAAAGAAATAATACCCCTTGCCTTAGTAAAAGGCTGGATACTGCAATAGTGAAGTATTAGAATACTATTCTTCTTGCTCTCTATAGTGTCTCTTGTGAATCTCAGTGAATTGGTGAGAATGAAAGAAGAATTAAGCTTCTATTTATAGGAGAATGGACTAAATAGTAACTTATTCATGAACGGTCCAATTGATTTACTATTAAAACGGACAGTCCTTAATGATTACTATTAAAACCACAACCGACGATCCAAATTGATTTACTTTTAAAACCACCACCGATGGTCCAGATTGATTACTTTTAAAACCACAACCGACGGTGTAGATTGATTACTATTAAAACCACCACCGATGGTCCAGATTGATTTAACTTATTACACTTTGGTACCCCTAAAGTTTTCCAAGTTTGCATTATTCCCCTCTAACTTTTGTAATTCACGTATCTTCAATAAACACATTCTTAATACTTTAATAATTATTCATCACTAATATTATAACTCACAATATTTAACAACCAGATCATTCCCAGGAAAGAGGGGGCTTTTCAATAAGGATTTCTCCCTATTGGCGCGCTATTAGGTGACCAAACCTCTCCTCGACAGAACTTTCTAGACATTATCAATATTTCAAATAATAATATGAATAACCTTGTTGTCTCAATTATTGATTTAATAATATAAAATATTATGCAGATGATACTGTGACAATAATTGAATCAAATAACGTGAGATACTATGCAACAATTACTGTAGCAATAATTGATTAAACTGAGTGGCTTCTTACGTAAGCCTCAATAATCAATACTGTGTGCTATTATGCAACCACGCGTGTTACTGTACTTTTATCATCGGGTAGTTTAACAGTTAACGGTAAAACATTCGCTGTTATTTTTATAAAAAGATATTTCTGTCATTTTCTAACTATGACAATACTTCCGTTGTGGGGTCCACCAATGATTGTACCGTCGTACGAATATTCCATGTTAAAATGAATATTCCCCGACACAACGAATATTTTATATCAACTTGTTTACTTTGCAAAATTTTCAAATATCACCCTTAAATTTAACCTTTTATCAATTTAACCATTTATTAAATAGAATAATAATTATAAGAAAATTAGATACTTTAATTTCATATAATTCGGGGTCTTACAACCTCCCTTCCTTATGAAATTTCGTCCTCGAAATTGGTGTACGTACCTGGTATAACGAAGAGGTGAGGATACTTTGATTTTATTTCAAATTCTAACTCCCAGGTTATTTCCTCAACATCGTGGTTTCTCCACAAAACTTTGACTTTAGGTATAATCTTGGAGCGTAGAATATGTTCCTTCTTAACCAAGATTTTAACAGGTACCTCTTCATACGTTAAATCTTTTGCTATTTCGTCCGGTTCTAACTCAATAATGTGGTTCGGGTCTTCCACATATTTACATAACATAGATATGTGAAAAACATTATGAACACGAGACATACTTGGCGGTAACGCAAGTCTATATGCCACAGTTCCTACTCGATCGAGGATTTCGAATGGCCCAATGAATCGAGGATTGAGCTTTCCCCTCTTTCCAAATCTTGTAACTCCTTTCCATGGAGCAACACGTAACAACACATGATCTCCAACATTGAACTCCACGTCCTTTCAATGAAGATCAACACAACTCTTTTGTCGATCTTGTGAGGTTTTTATACGTTGTCGGATCATTTGAATCTTTTCCGTAGTCATATGTACCAACTTCGATCCCAACAACGTTGCTTCACCCACCTCGTCCCAGCATACTAGAGAACGACACTTGCATTCGTATAACGCCTCAAATGGAGTCATGCCAATACTTGCTTGATAACTATTGTTGTAGGAGAATTCCACTAATGACAAGAACTTATCCCAACTTCCTTTGAAGTCAAGGACACAGAGTCTTAATAAATCCTCAAGAGTTTGAATAGTCCTCTCCGACTGCCCGTCCGTTTGAGGATAATATGCCAAACTAAATCATAAATCCGTGCTCATAGCTTTTTACAAACTAACCCAAAATTATGAAGTGAATCTTGGGGTCTCGATCAGAAACTATGGATACTGGTATGCCATGTAGTTTTACAATCTCATTTATGTACATACGAGCAAGACGTTGAAGTGAATATGTTTCTCGTATAGGTAAGAAATGAGCAGACTTGGCCAATCTATCAATAATGACCTAAATCGCATCTATGCCTTGAGAAACCTTGGGAAGACCAGTAACAAAATCCATGGTAATGTGCTCCCACTTCCATTCTGGTATTTCAAGTGGATGCAATGGACCTTTTGGCACTTGATGCTCCGCGTTGACTCGTTGACAAGTTATACACCTTGAGATAAAATCCGCTACCTCTCTCTTTATATTGCTCCACCAAAATATATGTCGAAGATCACGATACATTTTGGTACTCCCAGGATGGATTGAAAATGGTGTGTTGTGCGCCTCCATCATGATCTTATACTTTAAATCAGGGTTGTTTGGAACACAAAGTCTGGAGTTGACTCTAAGTATTCCTTCCTCACCAATTCTTGCTTCCGGAACATCACCTTCTTGTACTTTCTTCTTCATACGCATCAGCTCCAGGTCCGTAGTTTGAGCAACTTTAACTTTATCAATTAAAGTCAGTTCTACTCGTATATTTTCCATCATTATGTGGGTCCCTAGAGTCTTTAACTCTATCTCCATCCTTTGCAAGTCATACAAAATGGGCCTTTGTGTTGACAATATCACACTCGTACCCGCATATGATCTTCTACTTAATATGTCAGCTACCACGTTCACTTTTCCAGGATGGTTTTGAATGGTATGTTCATAATCTTTCAACAGTTCAAGCCAACGTCGTTGCCTCGTATTGAGTTCCTTTTGAGTGAAGAAATATTTGAGGCTTTTATGATCCGTATAGATCTCCACTTTCTCCCCATACATGTAATGCCTCCAGATTTTAAGTGCGAAGACGATAACTGCCAACTCTAGATCATAAGTAGGGTAATTCCTCTCATATTCTTTGAGTTGTCATGAGGCATAGGCTATGACTTTCTCATGTTGCATGAAAACACATCCTAACCCTCTGCCTGAAGCATCGCTGTAGATGACAAATCCCTCCGAGCCAGATGGTATTGCCAGAACAGGTGCTGAAATGAGTTTCCTCTTGAGTTCTTGAAAACTCTTGTCACATTCTTCGCTCCAACAGAATTTTGTATATTTTCTAGTCAGCTGAGTTAATGGAGTAGAGATTCGAGAAAATCCTTCCACGAATCTCCGATAATAACCAGCTAAGCCCAGAAAGCTACATACTTTGGTCACTGACTTAGGTTACTCCCAGCTTTGAATTGCTTCAATCTTTGCCGGGTCAACAGATATTCCATGATTTGATATCACGTGCCCAAGGAATGTGTTGGTCGATTTTGCAATCAATGAATATATGCAAGTATACATGGTCAACAAGTAATAAAATGAAAGTAGAGTATCGTTCCCACAAGGAATTATTTAATAAAAATCACAAAGTACTAATTCTTAACCAAACTAATATTATTTAAACAATCTCAAATCGTGATTTTTCTAATTAAGAAAACTAAATTAACTAATTAAACTGAATTGCTTTATGACTGAATTCAGATAAATAAATATTAAGACTTCAATATCCCCAATTATGAACTGTAAATCAATTATCCAATTATCCCAATTATTATGTCTACTGAATTGTTAACAGAAATTCTCAAATGCCAAAAGTCCTTTTCCAAGTGATCAATTGCCTTCTATTTAATCCAGATTAATCTTGCTATATTCCTATGCAAAATAATTGAATTAAACTCTTTCCAATCCAAATTCCTTATGTGTTACATGCGATGAACAAATATTTCCATTCAATTCATAAACCTAATTATTCACCATGCAAATAACTAAGTCACATGTTATCATGCCCAGTTCTAACCCTAGAATTCCTCTTTCAATTCCTTCTAGAGTAACAAGGTAATTACTGATCAAATAATTAAGCAATAAGCTCAAGACAAGATAAACAATTCACTTTGACATAAATAATTGGAATAAATCGAATAACTAATTTATAGACATAAAATGTTCAATTGAAATCTTAATAAAAGAGTTAGTTCATAATTAATGAATTGAAACCAATAATCCACAACTGAATAGACATTAAAAGATAAAAGTATGACAAGAGAAGAGAATAGAATCTGTTGTCAGCAAATCTGATGCTCCCCTCTTGCTCCTGCTCTTGATCTTCAATGATCTCCAAGTTGCTTCAATTTCCAAAACTAATAAGAACTAGGGTTAATTTCTAATCTAATGGAGCATATCTCTAATCTAATCTATGTAATCTCCCTTTATTTTATGCCTTACATCATGTATTTATAAGTTACAAGTCCAATTTTTTGCTTAGGAACAAACCCAATCCAATTTGGAGTCAAAAAAATGTCAAAATTCGCCCCAAAATTCGTCCAAGCTTGCCCAACCACTTCCCAGTCAAGCGCCCAAATACTGGGCACTACATGCAACACTACCTTCCAGTAGCCGGCGCTAGGCATAGGCTTCGAAATGGGCGCCCCTTTCAACCAGCCAATTTTTTCGAAAATTTTTCGCTCAACGTCCTTTGGGAAAATGGCCATAACTTCTTCTTCCGAACTCCAATTTTGATGATTTAATATGTTCCGGAAAGAGAAGACGTAGATCTACAACTTTCATTCTTTAAAGTTTTCGAAATAAGGTCCCAATAAATACTCAAATATTCTCTGAAGTGACTGCGGTGTAAATGGCAAGCCGAAAATGCGCATCTAGCCACCCCAAACGTCGATCCAACTTTTGTCCCAATTCCTACAAAACAACATAAAACATGTATGAATAGACATAAATACTTAAAAACATCCAAAAGATTAAGTTCAAACGCACTCAATTATGAGTATAAAACTCACTCATCAAATACCCCCAAACTTAAACCTTTGCTTGTCCTCAAGCAAAAACACAAAAGAACTAAAAATAAACAACGTAAATTAACTACATGAATGCATATGCATGATCTACTTCCTAATATACCTACGAACCTAGTAATAAACCAATATGATATATAACAACAAGCCTCAAAGATATCATTGATACTCAAATAATTTATCAGATCAAATCAAAGTCCATAACTCTAACCAGTTAGTGAATCCAAACCTATCATCACCCATGTTGTGCGTGTGTGCTTGTTAACCATTCTAACCAACCACAATTCAAGATAATCACATAACAAACTTCTTAGAAGGAAAATTTTAGTTCCAATTCAATTACTTTTGTGAACAAGATAACTCCGGTTAAAACTAAGCAAATACAAAGTGTAAAGGTAAATATAGGATTTATTTCTACCTTTATTCAACCACGAGGGCATTTTTTCTCTTTCTCGTGTTTTATTCATTTTTTTTCCTCATGGTTGTGCAATGTCTTATTCCCTTAGGCTTTTCAATGCTACCTTAACTAGCTTTCGACCAATGACTCCCAGACCATTAAGACCTTAGGGCGCTAGGTGTAAAGACAATCCCCTCGGGCTTACTTACTCAAGTAACAAAGGCAACAAAACTAGACAAGCATGCCACGGTGTTTATTCATATATTTTTCTTCTGGATTTTCTATTTTTTTTCTTTTCATCATTTCTTTTTTTTTCTTTCTTTTTCTTTTCATTTTCATTTTGTATATTTATACCCCATAGATTCCCCCAAACTCAAGCTTTTACGTCATTCCAACCTTTACCGCCAGTTCACTAATTTCCTTAAATTTTTAACCAAGATTTTCCCTCAAAAACAAATTATGAAACCCTTGAACCAAGTAGATTAAAACAGTTAAACTTTAAGTGCTAACCGGTTACATAAGTTTTAGACAGGCTCAGATTTTCTTCATGTTTAAAATTAGAACTCATCATCAATTATCAACACTGTTCTAGTTAACATGCAAAACCAATCTTATCATAGGCCGAGCTAAGACCACACCAACCGATCACACAGATTCATGCAAAAAAAAATGCAATTATACTACATGAACACATACTAATGCAACACATATATGAATATGCAAATAACTACCATGTATTATATGAAACCTAAAAAAACACAACGTTAACACATAAAAAAACAAACTACCATGAAGATAACTAACTATATGCAATACGACACTAAAATGCCCCCAAACTTAAACCAAACATTGTCCTCAATGACTAATTAGAAAAAATTAAAGCAGAGGACTTCCCTGAAAATATAGCAATCTTCCTCCTTGTCCACTAAGTTTGGAGAATAGGCTAAGCACATGGAACAAACTGGGCACCACACTTGAATTTGACTTGAATAACCTGTAAACCATGATAGAAATAATTTTATTAAATTCTAAATAAATGCAAATTCAAAACTACTAATATAAAACCTAATAAAAACTAAAAATAAAAATTAAACTTGGGTTGCCTCCCAATAAGCGCTTGCTTTATAGTCTCAGCCTGACTTCTTCAATTCTCTATCAAATTCCCCTACGAAAATTGAGGAACCCTCCATCCATCAGTAATAATGTCTCTTTTGGGAGGTTCCCATTAGCAAAAACCCTTGAATTGAAGTCACCTAGCATGCTCTTTGTAGATAGGTTCCCTATTAAGAACGTCCAACAACTAGGTGTTTTCTCCACTATATCTATGATCAGATTGGGGCATTGAAGCTTAATAAACATAATGGAATCTTCCTCTATCTTCTCCTTTTCATCCCACCATGACTCCATAACTGTACTAGCTCTTATGTCACAAAGAGCTTTGCCGACGACATGACTGCCAATTGGGCACGGTTTTGCAAAACTGCCCGGATTATTGAACTTTGGTGGAGGAGGCACATGGGATACTAATGAAATCGGTTCATCTTCGTTGAATCTTATAGTTAAATCTTCGCCGATCTCCTTTTCTTGGTCCCCAAGCACATCCGGTTGCAGATTTGGTTCGGGCTCACCATCAGTCTTGGAATTCATGTCATAGAGCCAAGTGTATTGAGGACAAATGTTCGAGGCATTGGTTAGTTGTTCCGTTTGGTTCGTAAAATTTTGACTCAATATCTCTTGATTAATCCTCCTCTCCTCACATGAAGCTATGTACTTGGACAAAACTTCCTCCAAATTTGAATGTTCTTCCTGTTGTAGTGGAGGTGAACACGAGGAATCCGGTGGGTATATTGGACTTGGAGCATAAAATTGATCTTGATGCGTATGGCTCCATGAAAAATCTGGGTGATATCCCCAATCCTGATAGTAGTTATTGGGATATACATAATTGTTGGGGTAATCACCACCATACGGTACCGGCTCGAAACTTGTGGTGCATTGATGATTCATATGATTTCCAGCATAATAATCACAAGTAACCGCCACACTTTGACGACATTGAGCTTCAAAAGCGTCGACCATCTTTGCCAGTTTCTCAATTTGTGCTAATAATGCAGAAAGTGTTGTTGCGAGTCCATCATTCTCCGCTCCCCTTGGCTGAGTCATTTTTGCAATCCTTCGCTTCTGTTGGGCTGCGATAACCTCCAACGTCTTCGAATTTGCCTCAATTTGTATTGGCTCTGGATTATATGCATTTTGATTCGAATACGGTTGGGTAGATCGATTATAGCTCCCTATGAACTGAGCTGATTCCCAATTGATGGCACATTGATCTATAGTATGACTCCCAGCACATAACTCACAAATTATTGCTACTTGTTGTGTGGATGGTGGGCTCCATGTTTCCATTGGTAAGGTCATGTGTTAGTGTATGGCCATTGATCATAAAGTCATCCATGGTACACGAAAAGAGAAAAAATTGAAAGAGAATTAAAGAAAAAAATGTTTAAATTAAAACTAATTTGATAAAAATTAATATTGGCAAAATTATTAAACTAATTCCCCAGCAACGGCGCCAAAAACTTGTTGGTCGATTTCGCAATCAATGAATACGTGCAAGTATACACGGTCAACAAGTAATAAAATGAAAGTAGAGTATCGTTCCCACGAGGAATTATTTAATAAAAATCACAAAGTACTAATTCTTAACCAAACTAATATTATTTAAACAATCTCAATTCGTGATTTTTCTAATTATGAAAACTAAATTAACTAATTAAACTGAATTGCTTTATGACTGAATTCAGATAAATAAAGATTAAGACTTCAATATCCCCAATTATGAACTGTAAATCAATTATCCAATTATCCCAATTATTATGCTCTCTTGAATTGTTAATGAGAATTCTCAAATGCCAAAAGTCCTTTTCCAAGTGATCAATTGCCTTCTATTTAATCCAGATTAATCTTGCTATATTCCTATGCAAAACAATTGAATTAAACTCTTTCCAATCCCAATTCCATATGTGTTACATGCGATGAACAGATATTTCCATTCAATTCACAAACCTAATTATTCACCATGCAAATAACTAAGTCACATGTTATCATGCCCAGTTCTAACCCTAGAATTCCTCTTTCAATTCCTTCTAGAGTAACAAGGTAATTACTGATCAAATAATTAAGCAATAAGCTCAAGACAAGATAAACAATTCATTTTGACATAAATAATTGGAATAAATCGAATAACTAATTTATAGACATAAAAGGTTCAATTAAAATCTTAATAAAAGAGTTAGTTCCTAATTAATGAATTCAAACCAAGAATCCACAACTGAATAGATATTAAAAAATAAAAGTATGATAAGAGAAGAGAATATAATCTGTTGTCAGTAAATCTGATGCTCCCCTCTTGCTCCTGCTCTTGATCTTCAATGATCTCCAAGTTACTTCAATCTCCAAAACTAATAAGAACTAGGGTTAATGTCTAATCTAATGGAGCGTATCTCTAATCTAATCTATGTAATCTCCCTTTATTTTATACCTTACATCATGTATTTATAGGTTACAAGTCCAATTTTTAGCCTAGGAACAAACCCAATCCAATTTGGAGTCAAAAAAGTGTCAAAATTGCCCCAAAACGCGTCCAAGCTTGCCCAACCACTTCCCCAGCGCCCCAACGCTAGGCACGCGGTCTTTGCGACACTTCGCCTTCAGTATACTCAAGGCCAAGCATAATCTGAAATGGGTGCCCCAACGCTGGCCACTTTTCCAAAAATTTTCTGCTCCGATGTCCTTTGGGAAAATGGCCATAACTTCTTCGTCCAAACTCCAATTTTTATGATTCAAGATGCTCCGAAAAGAGAAGACGTAGATCTACAACTTTCATTCTTTAAGTTTTTCAAAATAAGGTCCCGATCAATACTCAAATATTCTCTGAAGTGACTGCTGTGTAAATGGCAAGCCAAAAACGCGCATCTAGCCACCCCAAACGTCGATCCAAGTAACTTTTGTCCCAATTCCTTCAAAACAACATAAAACATGCATGAATAGACATAAACACTTAAAAACTTCCAAAAGATTAAGTTCAAACGCACTCAATTATGAGTATAAAACTCACTCATCAGAATGCTACTTCCTCAAGCTAGAACTCGCATTTCTTTAACTTGGCATATAATTTGTTCTCACAAAGCTTTTGTAGTATCAGCCTCAAGTGTTGCTTATGATCTTCATGACTTTTGGAGTAAATGAGAATGTCATCAATAAAGACAACCACAAAATGATCTAAATATTCCTTGAATACTCGGTTCATCATATCCATGAAGGCAGCAGGAGCATTAGTCAATCCAAAAGTCATGACTAGGAATTCATAATACCCGTACCGAGTTCTAAAAGCAGTCTTTGGAATGTCATCAGTTTTAATCTTTAACTGATGATATCTGGAACGAAGATCGATCTTTGAAAAGAACTTGGCGCCTTGCAACTGGTCAAATAGGTCATCAATGCGAGGTAACAGGTACCTATTTTTGATGGTGACATGATTCAAATCCCGATAATCAATACAAAGTCAAATACTCCCATCTTTCTTCTTTACGAATAGAACAGGAGCACCCTAAGGAGATGTACTGGGACGAATGAAACCGATGTCTAACAATTCCTGCAGTTGGGTCTTTAACTCCTGAAGTTCAACATGAGCCATTCGATATGGGGCTTTGGAAATGGCTTTTGTACCAGGTACAAGGTTGATATAAAATTCAATTTCACGCTCTGGGGGTAGGCCAGGAAGTTCTTCAGGGAATACGCCAGGAAATTTATTAACAATAGAAATATCATTCAAGACTGACGTATTTTTGTTAAAATCCGTGAGATGAGCTAAGAAAGGTTGACATCTGTTTTTTAATAAACGAATAACTTTATAGCTTGAAATAACAGTGATTGACTTTAATGTTTTGGTTGCTTGAATTCACATAATAGGTAGGTTAGGAACATGAAAGCTAACAACCTTACAAAAATAATCAATTTTTGCATGATGAGTAGTCAACCAATCAAATTCTAAAATCACATCGAATTCAAGTATTTTTAAAGAGATAAGATCGACAGGTAACATGCGGTTACCGATTTGAATCAAACAAGACTTATAAACAGTGGATGTAATAAAGGTTTCCCCCAACGGAGTTTCAACCGATAAGTCAAAGTCTAATTTCTCCGGAGTCAAATTTAAACGTTGAGCGCAAGTAGGAGAAATAAAAGAATGGGTAAAACCGGTATCAAATAAGGTATAAGCTTCGCAAGAGTTTATGATTAGCTTACTCGTGATCACCTCATTCAGATTCCTCGCTTTTTGGGAGGTTACGATAAACGCTCTCCCTTGAACTATCGGTTTTGTCTTGTTTGGGACGGCCTTTGATGCCTCCATCCCAGTTGGACTTGACTTTGGTGCTCAACAAAATTGGGCTAGGTGACCTTCTCTTCCACAATTGTAACATGCTTTGGACTGCTGCGTACAGTTTGGACTGATGTGTCCCTCCCCTCCGCATTTGTAATATACGATCGGCGGTCGTTTTCCTTCCTTAACAACAGGTGTTGGTTCTGACGTCTTTCCATCATTATTGAATCTCCTCTTCTTGAAATTTCCACTTCTATTATCTTGGCCATGATTAGCACCGGAGTGGTTACCATTTCTGGCATGTTGATTCCTTCCACGTTTGTTGTCACTGCTTCTATGACTGCTACCATTGGTATTATCGACTTGTCGACTGCTCTCTTTGGGTTGGGTTGACTCATTATCACGCTCCAATAACAGAGCCCTATTTACAACATCTAAATACAAACACAGTTTGTGAGAAATTAAGTATTGACGTATCTCGGGTTTCTAACCTCTTAGAAACATCCGCGTCATTTCTCCTCATTATCAACCAAGTGGGGCGTAAACCGGGACAACTCAGGAAACTTAGCTTCGTATTGTGACACGGTCATATTGTTTTGCTTCAACTTGATAAACTCCACCTCCTTCATGTGATGAATACTTTCGAGAAAGTACTTGTCGTTGAACAGCTCTTGGAACTTCTCCCAAGATATTTTCAATGTGGTAGTTTGAGTACACTTTATAGATTCCCACCAGTAATCTGCCTCTTCTCGCAACATGAAGGTAGCAAAGGGAACCTTTTGCTCCTTGGAACATCCCAAGACATCAAATATCTTGGTGATCTGTTTTATCCACGTCTCCGCCTTAAGTGGTTTTGGCTCTCCAATAAACTCTAGTGGTTCAGCTCCTTGAACTGCTGAGCGGTGACCGTCCGAGAATTACCAGTGTTTCCACCTGTACTTTTGACAGGAGCCGCTCTCGCCTGATGTTGCATGAATTGCATAAAGCTTTTGAACATCCCATTGTTCATCATTTGATCGGTGTTGTTGTTTACCTGAGGATTATTGTCTTCCTGTTGCACATTATCCTGTGTATTGATCGTTGGTGACTCAACAGTCTCATGTGCTTCATTGTTGATCTCAACATTTTCAGATGCCATTTTCGGACATTGCCATAAAACAAGGGTTAATTGACATATCACATATTATCCCTATACTATGACCGACCAATTAAATACCAAATAATCTTAGGTAGGTCATACTAGCGAAGGAATTCCCCATCTCTCCCCTCCTAGTTCTTGTCTCACATCTCAGCCAGGGATCACATCCCTAAGCTTTGATACCAACTGTGATGCCCCTAAAATAGGTATACATCACCCATCTTGGGTCGCCAAATACATGGTACTGAATACAAATACAAACTTAATTATACAATATGAGCTGAGAGTTTTTACACGAATATTGTCTTCTAGACAATATCCAAAATCAATGGAGTCCTCATTACATTTATTGTCACACTATTTTATAGAATAGTGAAGACTACTATAACACCATCTCGGGCCATCACTCCGTTCCCCGACTAGTTTCGGATACGTTCTCATTTCCTGAAGAGAACAATGGAAGTAAAAGGGTGAGCTCAACTAGCCCAGTAAGAAATATTATGACTAAGATAATGCAGAATAAGTTATCATTAGCCTTCAACAATGTTAAACTGATAGAATATAATCGACAACAAGTTTAACTGTAGCGGAATAAGTAATCCATTAGAAGAGTCACGTAGAGCATGATATCTACTATCTTCTATGATTTAAAAAGGTTTTCACCAACTTTATCGCTGAGACTCAGCTTAATAAATAAACCACATCATCAAATCATCCTTGCACTACGTGCCAAAGATATTCATGAAATCATCAATGGTCATGATTATACCGAATGATCCCTGGTCATAACCATATCAATCAACAGTCCATCTATTAAGCCAAAGATGACTTTCATCACAATATAAGCATGATGATGATGACAATGATATAAGCATTTAATTAAATGAAAGCAAAGGATAAATTTTAAAGATTCATAATTTAATTTATCCAGTATTCAATAATTTCCAAATTGTCAACATGATACTGCTTTGTGGAATAAAATTCAAGAATAATATCCATGTATCAAAAATATTTTGGACAGAAAAGAAATTAATTTTTTGGGTGAATAGTAACCGGGTGAATAGTATCCCATGAATAGTATTTCGCGAATAGTAACCCGACATGAAAAGTACCCCAAATAGCCGAGTGAATAATATTTGAGTGAATAGTAACCGGGTGAATAGTAACCCATGAATAGTAATTCATGAATAGTACCCCGGCATGAAAAGTGTCTCGAATACCCGAGTGAATAATATTATAGTGAATAGTAACCAGGTGAATAGTAACCCATGAATAGTACCCCGGGTGAAAATATTGATATTTAATAAGAAAGTTTAGATTAATATTCCAATGAAACGATACTGGATGAAGCGCAAAACTCATGGATATTCCACTAATTTCAAGGATTATAGAAGCAATACTTACTATAGTAAGTTTAGATTTAAGAATATGAAAAGAAATAACATACGAAACTGCAAATAGATTTTCACTCGTCATACGGTACGTATTCCGCGTAGACAGGTTATTCGTCATATTAAAGGATAAATACGAAAACAAATAGTATTCCTTATGAATACGAAAGAAATAATACCCCTTACCTTAGTAGAAGGCTGAATACTGCAAAACTGAAGTAGCAGAATACTCTTCTTCTTGCTCTCTATAGTGTCTTTTATGAATCTTAGTGAATTGGTGAGAATGAAAGAAGAATTAAACTTCTATTTATAGGAGAATGGACTAAATAGTAACTTATTCACGAACGGTCCAGATTGATTTACTATTAGAACGGACGGTCCATATTGATTACTATTCAAACCACAACCGACGGTCCAGATTGATTTAACTTATTACACTTTGGTATCCCTAAATTTTTCCAAGTTTGCATTATTCCCCTCTAACTTTTGTAATTCACTTACTTCAATAAACACATTCTTAATACTTCAACAATTATTCATCACTAATATTATAACTCACAATATTTAACAACCAGATCATTCCCAGGAAAGAGGGGGCTTTCCAATAAGGATTTCTCCCTATTGGCGCCCAATTAGGTGACCAAACCTCTCCTCGACAGAACTTTCTAGACATTGTCAATATTACAAATAATAATATGAATAACTTTGTTATCTCAATTATTGATTTAATAATATAAAATATTATGCAGATGATACTGTGACAATAATTGAATCAAATAACGTGAGATACTATGCAACAATTACTGTAGCAATAATTGAGTAAACTGTAAGACCCCGAATTTTATGAAATAAAAGTATTCAATTTTTCTATTCAGTAAATGGTTAAATTGATAAAAGGTTAAAGTTAAGGGTGATGTATGTAAATATTTTAAATAAGCAAGCGGTTATAAAATACTCATTGTTTGTCGAGGGAATATTCGTTTTGGTCGTGGAATATTCTTCTGTCAGAATATTAAATGCAACCAGGGCGACCTTTTTGTGGGCCTCATAACGGAAAGCGATTGGATGAATAAAATGACAAGTATGAGTTTTTATAAATAACAGCGTAGTTGTTACCATTAACACTGTTGGAATACCCGGTTGTAAAAACACAGTAATACGCGTTGTTGCACAGTAGCACACGGTATTGCACCAATTATTGATTCTTACGTAAGAAGGAACTACTCGATAATTGTTACAAAGGTAATTCTTTATTCAATATTTTATTTTATTGATTCAATAATTTCTACGTTGATATTTTATATTATTGTTGTTTTAATAATTGTCACTACATAGTATTTCCCATTATCAGATCAATAATTCATATTATTTTAATAATATTACTAGATAACATTATTGGCAATGTCTAGAAAGTTCTGTCTAAGGAGAGGTTTGGTCACCTAATTGCGCACCAGTAAGGAGAAATCCTTATTGGAAAGCCCCCTCTTTCCTAGGAACGGCCTGATTGCCAGTATTGTGATTCTGTAATATTATTTGTGAATAATTAATTATTGATTTATATGATAAGAAAAATATTCATTTTATGTGGATATAGATGGAGAAAATTTTTAATGTGACAATTGTTGAAAATTGATATTTTATCTTTTATCATTAAATAATTCATTTAAACATATTATTATATTTTAATAATATAATAATGGTGATATTTTTACAATGAATGTGGGATATATGAATAAATGAGGAGGAAGAGTATTTTTGTTACTAAAAATATTTAAAACATGTTTTGTGTGTTGGTGGACCCCATTTCTTGATTGAAATTTGATTATAGCCTGTAAAATCATCCGTATGTGGATTTCGGTCAATTTCTATTTGGAATTTGGAAAAACTTTCTTCTGCAAAGTTGTAGAGAATTAAATTTCCTATGGAAGGACATAAGATTCAAATTTTTCTGATAAAAGGGCTATTTATTATGAATTATTGAAGTTCTGAAATATTGAGTCTGAATTGATTTTGTAACAAAAATTGTTTAAAACATGTTTTTCTAGAAGGTGGGCCCCACAATTGTACTCTTGCATGTGTTAAAGGCTGGAATCTGAATTCAAAGTGTGCGTAGGAAATTAAAAATAAAATATTATTATTTTATTAAATTTTCTGCTTTGGTGTTCTAAGCATTTTCCTATAAATAGGATGCTTATGTTAGAATTGAAAATCACACCAGAAACTGAAGTTTTCTCTCTCTATATTATCGAGCGTATTTTTGTGAGTATTTATATATCTTGAGTGTTTCTATCTGATTTGCAAGTTCTTTCAAACGTTATATCCAGAGATTCCAAATGTAATAATTCTTTTGAGGTAAGGGATTTTAAGGGTTGTTATGTTTTTCAGTTTCGTAATTTTTCTGACCCTCAAAAATTCTAGAAAAATTTGAAATGATAATTTGATGAGTTTTCTAGATTGTGTCCAAAAATACGATTTTTGGATGTATAGATTAGGAGTTATGAAGTTTATGGAAAAAGACTATTTTAAAAGTAAACCCTTATAACCCCTTGTGGTTAACTCCACAATTGGTGAAATTTTTATTGGGAGTACATATATATAACAGAAGTATACTCTGTAAATTTCGGAATTTTTGGATAAAAGTATAGTTTATGATAAATGTCTAAATATTTGGTTGTTTTGGCCATATGAAAAATAGTAAATGAATTATATAAATTCCGAGAAAAATATATGTTCAATATGGGACTAGTTTCTGCTAAATCTCAGGAAAAAAATATTTCTGGGACTGATTTGGTATTTTTCATGAAAATGAACTAGTTATGAGTAAATGAATTAAATATGTTATGTAAAGTAAGAAAATTGGAAAATAGGATTTTATGGCTTGAGAATCCTATATGAGGTATATGCAGATTTTTAATGAGGGTTTGGTTATTGGTGATGGAATCTTATGAGTTTGGCATTTTAGGATGATTAAATGCATTATTTAGTAAAGTGTAAACAATTAAAATAAATTATTTATAAGTTTAAGAAATGTTACTATTTCAATATCATTATACCGAAATGTTGGTATGGATTTTATTGTAGAATTTTTACCTTTTTCATGTCGAGGTTACTATTCATGAGTTACTATTCACGAGTTACTATTCATGAGTTACTATTCATGGGTTACTATTCATGATAAAATTGGTTTCTTTTTCTGACCAAATTATCGTTGATTAATGAATCTTACTCTTAAGATTAAATCTATATGTTGATTATATTGTTTTTATTATCATATATAACATTTTTATAACCCTAATGATGATATTTCTCTTTGACTTGAGTGTAAAGATGGGTGGATTAATGGTATGATCGTGACTATGGGTTCTCCTTGGCCAGTAGTGCAAAGTTGAATTGTTGACTGGTATGATCATGACCATTGAATTTATAATTAAATATCTTTAGCTTAAGTGCAAAGGTGAATTTATCAACACGGTTATAATTATTGTTTATATAAATTCTGAAATGATTATATATTTCTTTGAGATATTAATATCTTTGGCCTGTAGTGCAAAGATGATCTATTGTTGAATATCTTTGGCATGTAGTGCAAAGATGATATGTTGTTGAATATCTTTGGCCAGTAGTGCAAAGATGAACTGTTGACGAATATCTTTGGCCCGTACTGCAAATATGAATTTATTCGTATGATTATGAATAGGAACTGTGATTTGGTATAACCATGATCTTTGATGTTTTAGGTAAAGACATGTGATGAAAATTATTTTTGTCCTGGATGAGAAGAGGAATTTAGAACCAAAATTATGATTATGAGTTATTCATATGATTGTGAACAAGAACTATTGATTGATGTTACAGGGATAAAACATTATTGGTGGACTTTTAACATGGAGAAGATAATAGATTTTATGGTCTATTTGACTCTTCTAATGTATTGCTCGTTCCGCTGCAACTATGGTTGAAAATTTTTATCATCTACCATATGTTATAAATCTCTGATTTATTACTGACGAAGGCTATTGATAATTTAATTATCTTTAGTCATGATATTCTTTACTGGGCTATTTGTGCTCACCCTTTTGCTTCACAATTCCTTTCAGGTAATAAGAGTGTAGCTGGGTCGAGTGAGGGTGACACGAAAATAGAACGGTGGTCTCTAGCTGTGGAGGTTCTCCCTAAGCAGTATAGAAAAGTGTGTTGTATAATTTTATACATCATTTAGTAGTTATATTTGGTGAATCCAATACGGTGAGGCGAACCCAACGTTGGAAGGGTGTTTTGTCACTATCATACAAGATGTCTAATGACATACAATCTCGTGTTATCATAAGGCAGGGTTGTGCACATCCACTTGCTGAGTATATCTACGAGCACTACCTTTATAATCTTGGAGTTTGGTTGAAATATAATTTTCAACTGCAGACAGTGGAGATAGTTATATGTCAAGAGAAGACTCACCATTGGAAAGAATATGATAGTAATCTTCTCATTTTTCTTTGGGGTATATTGGGTCAACCAGGGATAATTATGTGGTCATATGATATCTATCATAACCTAGACGCATGGCCTCCCATGTACGAAGGTTTCCTTGAGCACTTCCCAAAGATTTTAATTTCTAAAACAGTTATTGATTGTACCTTTATGTGAGGTGCCATTGTGACGTACTATCCAAGGTTGGGACATGAGTCACAGTTGGTATATATTTGTATCAAAACTCACAACATTTGTGTGGTTGTATTTTGCACAACAATTGTACTAATAAAGTTGTAGTTGTTTTATGTACCATATTTTTGGCGACTCAGAATAGGTTGGTTGGATTGGACCTGTTTTGGGGTCGTTATATAAACTGAGTGGCTTCTTACGTAAGCATCAATAATCAATACCGTGTGCTACTATACAACCACGTGTATTACTGTACTTTTACCATCGGGTAGTTCAACAGTTAACGGTAAAACTGTCGCTGTTATTTTTATAAAAACATATTTTTGTCGTTTTCTAACTACGACAATACTTCTGTTGTGGGGTCCACCAATGATTTTACCGTCGTACGAATATTCCCTGTTAAAACGAATATTCCCCGACCAATCGAATATTCCCCAACACAATGCATATTTTATATCAATTTGCTTACTTTGCAAAATTTTCAAATATCACCCTTAACTTATACCTTTTATCAATTTAACCATTTATTAAATAGAATAATAATTATAAGAAAATTAGATACTTTTATTTCATATAATTCGGGGTCTTACAGAGCTGCCAAGATGACTTTAAGCTTGTTCATCCTTGATTCTTGGCAGCTTGTTGTGATCCTCTTTGGATTCTACATCGAGACTGGATTACCATTGGACATACTGTTAAGTTGTTCATGAAGCTCGATCTCCTTGAGTACTTAGCAGTTTGTCACTTCTTCCTTGGTGCAACTGATCTTGTGGTTGGTCCTTTTCTGATCTCAGCTTGCACTTCTTCACCACAAAGAGGTTTGCTAAGTCTTTGCACTTTTGGTAGACTCCGTCTGGAATTTAGCATCCTCTGAACCTTGGTTGGCTTGTATACAAATTTTGTTCTGTATTTGTTCTTCTTCAGCTCTTGGTGGTTCATGGTGATTTATAGACCGGCTCTTTGAATCTCTTCTCTAATATGCCAATCACTTGAATGCTGTTTTCTTGGCCTTCTCGGCTCTCAGCTTAGCTGCCATTTTCAATGGCATTCTCATTGTTGTTGAGTAAAGCCTTTTCCTGGTAGAGCTTTTGTCCTTTCTTGCTTCACTTTCTACTTTCGTAGTCTTGATAAATGGGTTTTATACCTACTTATTGAATACCAATTCACGCGAACTATGCCCATCTCAAGTACATTTTAGTGTGTTTTTAGTTGCATTTCATGTTATTTTGCATTGTGTTTACTTAAAACTCCTTTTGGTGAAAAAGTGAAGGAAACGGCCTAATTTGGTGGAATTAGAGGGCACGAGGCGAATGGACGCATGAAGCGAGGCACAAGCTGGGATATGCGTGGCATGAGGATCAAGTGGAGCAGAAGACTAAGCATGGATGGACAAAGGAAGGAGCATCGAACGGATCGATTCTGTGAACAGTAACGAACTTAAAATTGTAGAAGCCGCGCGGTAGGAAAAGCTTGGGGACCTTGGCATGAAAGCACACACGGCCGGGACAACATTACACATTGCAAGTTCTTGGCGCCAAGCACGAGGATTACACTGGGGAGCGCATGCTTGTAGCTTAGCGATGCCCGATTAATCTTTGAAATATTTATTTTAATTTCCAATTTTAAGGGTTGTAATTGATTTAAAACGATTTCTGACTGGTGTCAGAGGAATCATTATTCAGTTTTTACGTATTTTCATTTTGGAACTAGGGTTTACACTCTGAGAGAGATTCCAACGTAGAACAAAGCCTAAACTTCTACTTTTCTAATTCTTTTTGGGATTTTCTGTCATTGTGGATATTTATTAGTAGTTGCTGGATTTATATGAGGATTTGAACGTTACTAGTGGATTATAATCAGCAATTAGGTTTGATCGTTTCTATCTTTCATCTTTCAATTGTTTGCTTATTAGCCATGTTTAGCTTTGATCCCAAATGGCTTTTGGTTTAGTCATGAACTAAACTCCATTATGGGATTCTAACGGATTTTAATATGTAGTTTGGTTGCATGCTTGAATACTGGACTGTTTTACATATCATATGGGATTTCTATCATGATTGTTTTGCATGTATGAATGCTTGATCACCATTCGCTTTTAGTACTTGTATGGAATTGACAATGAACATGCAAGTATGGATTGTAATCATGATAGCATACGTATATGGAAATTTGTTTTGTATGGCTTGTGTATTTAAAGTGAATCAGGATAGACATATCTTTGTTTCACCGTATGAGTTAGAATAAGGGCTTGTGCTTAAATTCAATATGATTGCAATTTCACATAGACATATAGTGATTTTGGTTATATTGACGATTACATAAGAGTCATAAACGTCATGGATGATGTGTAAGTAGGTCATAGTACATTGAAAAATGGCTATGACTCTATTAGTGCTCTTAGCTACTTTCCTGTGATATGTGAACAAGTCTTGCATGATAGCGGTGATTAGATAAAATATTAAATGAAGTTAGGATCCCATTACTTTCAGATTTGATTTATTACATCTTTATTATTGTTTTAATCATTATTTGCGATTAGAGTAACAAACCAATTATAGTCATTAGTTTGAGCATATAAATATAGTGATTTAATTGATGCATAGTAATTTAAATTAAACAACTTTCTTCGTGGGATCGATACTTTACTTACTCTGTATTGCTTGCTCTTTTGTTAGAACTGAAAAAGAGGCAACAAGTCTCACCGCCATTGAGACATATTCTATTTTGCTCTGTAGAACTCGTAGAGTCAACAACCTTACTTGAACCAACAACTTCTTCTTTTGAGCCTCTACTGTTAAATAACCTTTCACGAGCTTCCCGTTGGATTATAGCCGTTGGGAGTTATTTGAATTGATTCGCAGATCAAGACTTATTTGGTACAGACTACAAATGTGACATGACAAGCCCTTTTTTTACTTTTCTGACACTGCAGTCTACTATTTCACCTACTCCATCAGAAATGTCACTTTAGTGTGTCAGGCTGGTAGTCACCTTTATTTCTTCTTTCTAATTCCTCGATCAGAACATCAGGAGTTGTCCTTCTATATCGATGCTTTCAATACCCAACATTTGAATGTCAGTCTTTGCATTGAGACGTTGCCAAGGCTTCAATACTTAGATGACTGAACTCTACGATTCTAATGCAGATGTCTGAACTCTACGATTTCGAGAGTGTTCTTTGAGTTTGCAATACAGAACTTCTCTTCCTGAATTCGTGCAGTGCTTTACCACTTCTGCTTGTCTTGACATAAATTAGGTACTGACAACGTGTTTGAATATTCTGGCCCTCCTTAACTTTAAGACTCATCATATTGGTCAGCTCTCTTTCTCCTTGTGATCTCCTGTTCACATATCATCAATGACATGACTGTGACAACCCAAAAATTTAGAAAATCTTAAATGATTAAATTAAAGGTTAAAATTTAAACCTAGAGTAAAAATAAAGGATTTATTTAAAAATTTTAAGAAAAATCTATACGGTTTAATAATTGAAAGAGATTATGTAATAATAAATATGGCAAGCCATATAAAGAAGGCTTATTGAATGTAGCAAACCGTATGAAGAGGTTTAATAGACATTAAATTAAAAGTCTAGTCTAATTTATCTAATTTATGAGTATATAAATTATTTTATGATTTATGAAGGATGTGTATGTTGACGTAATATGGTAAATATATTAAATTTTATTTGTTATAAGTAAAAAAATTTATATAAACAATTTATAATGTGAGGAAATAAAACTATTAATTATTTTCTATATGTGACGTGTGCATGTTTGGTGTAACTGATAATTGGGAGTTAGTGAATATTATATATATATATATATATATATATATATATGTTTAGTATGTGGGGAAAATAAAATTGTTGGGAACAATTTGTGTAATGAAGCAAAACAGAGGCGAGTTAAGCATATAATATTTATATATACTTTACCCAAGAGTATTAGAATAAATTATTACACGAAATTAAATTAATAAAGAAAATATATTATATTTATCGTAATATCTTAAGGAAGTAAATAAATTCTTCATTGAATTTATGTTAATGAGGTAAGGATATTATATTATAATATATTGGTATTTGCATAAGGAATTATGTGTAACATATTTATTTTTGTAATTATAAAATAAATATGTAATTTAAGTAAGTTATGTTATGTTTTATATAACTTATATATCAAAGATGAGATATTTAAATTATATGATTCCAAGAGGGTAAAGTAGTTTAAGGAGATTTATGTAGTAACTTATTTGATTAAATTAAGTTATTAAGGTTGGGTAATTAAATTACTTAACAAAAGCATTAAAAGAATAATTGATTTAATTATTTAAGTAAGCAAATAAGGCAAATTAAAATAAATCACAAATGGGCAAAATGGAGGAGCATGTGCCGGGTAAAAAGAGGAAGTTTTATGGCATGTGATTTTAATTGGAAGATTTATTCAAGATAGAAAAGAGAAGGGATATTGGCTAGGTTTGCAAGCAAGCTTATGAGAGAGAAATAAATAAAATATGGGGAAAATTAAGGGGGGGCTTCACTCGGCTAAAAAGGGGAGGAATAAGCACACATGGTGTAATTTATTTTTTTCTTTCAAAGTTTCATTTTACACTCCATTGGCCAAGTGTCACCTTATTATACTAGCCATATGTTTTTGCCCAAGATTATACAAGATATATAAGAGAGAAAGCAAATAAACATTTGAAAAAGAAGGGTGCAATAAATCGGGTAAATGAGGGAGTAATAACATGTGGGTAAATTTTTTTCCAAGCCATGTGGCTCTCTATAATGTAAGCCTTATTATTTGTTTAGATTTGCAAGTAACCTCAAAGATTAAGAGAGTGAAGATGAAAGATTGTGGAAGATTTGCTATAGACATATAAGTTATGTATACACACATTTTACCACTACTTTCTCTCTTTGGACAAAACACTTTATTTACTTCTTTTATTTCAAAGCTTCCACAAAAGCTAGAGAAAGAAAATATATATATATATATATATATATATATATATAGAGAGAGAGAGAGAGAGAGCAAAGTCGGCAGCCCTATAGAGGAAGAAGAAGAGAAATTTTTCATGCTCCCTAGCTTCATCCTATATATATTGTGTAAAGAGAAGGATAAAAGCTGCATGATCTAGGTATAAAATCCTAGTTTAGTTTATTTGTTTTATTTTGTTTGATTTGATAAAGAACTTATGTTCTTGAACTTTAAAACTTTAGATCTACATGTTAAATATTGTGTTATGTGTAGATCAAGACATTTTAGGTGTTAAAAGTTGATCTAAAGAAAGAAGAACCAAAACAGTTTTTAACTTAAAAAAATAAAATAAAATAAAAATTGGTGACTGCTACCTCTAAACAGATATTTTGGGGTTAGCTAGAATGCCCTTACAATTCTGGGCTTTTGGTATGTTATATTACACTGAATAAGTTTTCCATAGACTCCGGAACGGACTAAATCCGACATCGGATGAGAGAGTTATGACATTTCAAAGTTGTAGTGTCAAAACCGTCCAACAAGTGCGGTGCAGTCCACTTGAACGGAATTTCTGGACTAATGTGTTTGGAATCTGAGAAAACGTTAGTAGGAAAGAGTTGTAGTCCCGGAAGTTATCTTCGCGTGGGCTCAAGAATCACTCAAAAATATTTTTAAACGAAAAAGTTATGACTGTTTTAACAAAAGAGGGTAAATCTTGGAAAAAGATGAAAACTGTTGCGAGTAGACATTTTTGGGACCTATTTTAGGCTGCCTAAGAGGTTCGAAATTGCTGGGTGATATTTTTTAAAAATAATTTAGTATAACATTATAACATATCCAAAAATGAGATTAACCGGAGTTCCGAGTAATGCGTGAAAAAATCGCAAAGTGGCTGTCTAATGATGCGTAATAGAGACCAATGACTGCCTTCGCCGAAGCGCCATGAAGCGCTCAAGCGGTTGTCTTGGCCTAACGCATGACGTCCTTTTTGACGCTCTATTTTGAGTAGTTTCCATGATCCATTTTCGCGGTGTAAAGTTTTTTCTAAAATACTATGTCATGAGGTCTATAATACGCCCGAATTTTCGCTGCTATATGACTCATGATTTGAGAATTAAAATGGTAACAGGCATGTCGAACTAAAATTTGAGCGAGCAACGAGCGGCGTCGCGTCGGCGACTTTTGGCGTTCAGCCGTTAGAATCGCGTTCCGGTGAAATAATAAGTATTAATAAGTCTAATAAAGTCCCACGGGACGAGATTTGGCTATAAATGATATTTTACACCGATAAACTTCTTTTCAGGCATAAATAAAGCAATAAAAATATGTAATAAATATAAATTACATATTTAAGTGAAATAAAAACTATAATTGCCTATAAAATTGTTTTATGGTGCAACGAAGAACGTAAAACCTTTTTAAAAATTGTATTAATCATAAAAATGATATTTTGAGATTTTCAGTGCTCAAAATGAAGTTTTTGAGCTGAGATTATGTAGCATAATATATATATATATGAAACGAAAATGCGAATAATCGTAAAATGAAAAATAAAATGAATGTGCTAGCGAGATAAAATATTTATATATGAGGCAACTGTCAGTATTGACTCATGAACGGACAAACTGATGTAAAAATTATTTAAATTAAAGAAATAATATAGTATATTGAGTTTTACTATAAAAGCATTAGCTGTTTAAACTTCAAATTTGCGAGTAAAGGTAAAAGATATTTCTAAAATGAAATTTAAATAGTTTAAGCTTCAAGATGTAAAATATTTGCATCTTAAAATATGTGAGACCTTTATTAATTATGAAAACAAGTAAAATATTATTACATGATTAATAATATTAGAAGGTGATTAAAATATTATTAAATAATTAATAATATTAGTAAAGGATTTAAATATTATTAAATGATTAGTAATATTTGTGAATGATAAATATTCTATTAAATGATTAAAAATATTAGACAAATGTTTAAGAGAATGGTTAAGTGATATTAATATTATTAAGAGATAATAATATTACTAATGAGTTAAAGAATTATTCAATGTTTAATTATGTGGCTAAATGTTAGCTAATTTATTATTTGAGTAATAATGTTGTGAGATAAAATGTATTATGCTAATTGGAAAATCGATCTTATTAATGATAGGTCTTTCATAAGAGATTAAATTAGATTGCATAGCGGTAATCAACGGTACATGCAAGTTTCCCTAACTCAAACTTGAGTTGTATGTTCAAAGCATGTTAGTGAATAGTTGTTGTTGATTATTCACGTCTATATTGATTATTGATTCGCACGTTGTGCATGTTGTAAATGTTAATCAGGTATGAAAGGCTGATCACCTTCATTACCATTTGGATCAGTTAATCTGTTCATGTTCATTATTGACCATTCATTTTTATTGACTTAGTCATTCAGCTAAGAAAATTTGTTCATGCTCTTTCACAATGTTTATATTGTTGAAAGTTAGCTAGCTTATTGTTCAATTCTTTCAATCATGATATATCCTCAAATAAATTTGAACTTGTTGGGCAAATTTGTTGCTCACCCTTGCTATATCATGATAAAATTTTTAGATTTAGAGGAAAGCTCGAGTAAAGACAGAAGTAAAGGCAAAGTGCAAGACTAAATTATGGTGCAGTTAGATTTATTAAATCTTCTGACGAAAATAGTATTGTAAACATTTAAGATATTGAATGTATGTCTTAAGTTAAGGTTGTAGACCTTGGAAATGATGTGTAAAAGTTTAATGTATAAACAATTTATGTTTATATCTTTCGCAATAATTATAAAATTAGTATACCAGATTCGTGATAAAAAGTACCCGAATTTGGGGATGCTACAATGACTCATGCTTAGTCTTCTTTGTCTATTCTGTATAGGTTGGCCAGTATCTCTATTATAGACCTCATCAGTTCCTGCCTCTAATCTGGCTAGCACTACAATCATGGTTAGACCCAAGATCGTTATCCTTTATTTATCTTGACAGCTACTGTATTGCTGACTTTCTTTTATCAGTCACATTATCTGAATTTTTCTCACTGTTGCTTGTGGAAGACTTCCCTCAAATGGTTTCACTACTCAATCAGAATGCTGAATGAATTGGTGCTTCGATCTTCTATTTGCTTGCAAGCCATTAGGTGAATGCTCTCTGCCTTCCTTCAGGTAGATTGCATCTTTTATAGTTCTGACCAGAGGTTTCATTCTTTGGATGCTTTGGGAGTTCTCATGTGTTGAGAATCGTGTTAATGCTACGATTCTTCCTTAGCGTTATGAGCAATGATTGGCTTTGTCGAAGACTTTGTTCTGCAGACTACGATCTAGATTTGGTTCTGCAGACACTACGACTCTGGGAGCATATTGTATACTAGACTACGATTTCTTCTTTAACACTTGTTGTCCTTGTCTGAATTTGCTCGACTACAATTCTTTCCTCTGATATGATCAGTAGACTCCATGACTTCAAGTGTGGTCTACGATTCTTGACTTGACTTGGCAGGCGTTTAAACCAACTCTACGATTCTGAGTGAGGTCCTCCAAGGCAGACTACGATCTATAGCCGTTTTCTCGATACTCAACGATTCTGCCTTGGCTTCTATAATTCCTTGTCTGGCTGGACGGACTACGATTCTGCCTTGATAGTCTCCGAATAATTTGTTTCTCCTGTCAGACTTTTAAGGCTTGTGCAGTACTCGATGATTAGGCAGGCCTATCTATTACATTATATAAGATCAAGCTAACAAGCTTGATCTTTCTATATTTAGTCTTTGTACACCATATTCTTTTTAAGGACTTTACACAAGTTGTTTTGTTCATGTAGAATCAACCTAACATATTTAATCATTTCAGTCTAAGTCCTTGTATATATGTTCCTGTTGTCTATTCAAGGACTTTACAGCTTATTTCAATGCAGACATATTTTCATATTCTGTAAAACACCAACTTTTTGAATAAAGTTGAATTTTTTATAAATATTATTTTTGAATATTATGGAGTGAAATTGATATAATGTTATAGTTGTGGGTAATATTTATAAATTTTTCATAGTATGCAAGTTGTTATATTATATTCGATTGGTCGGGGAATATTCATTTTAGCAGAGAATATTCGTACAACGGCGTAATCATTGGTGGATCCCATAACAGAATTATTGTCGGATTGAGAAAACGACAAAAATATTTTTATGAAAATAATGGCAGAAGTTTTACCGTTGATACTGTTGAACTACTCGGTAGTAAAAGTACAGTAATACGCGTGGTTGCATAGTAGCACACGATATTGATTATTGATGCTTACGTGAAAAGTCATTCAGTTTTGTTCAATTATTGCTATAGTAATTGTTGCATAGTATCTCACGTTATTTGATTCAATTATTGTCGATATTTATTATATTGTTAAAATCAATAATTGAGACGATAAAATAATTAATATTATTATTTGCAATATTAACGATGTCTAGAAGTTCTGTCAAGGAGAGGTTTGGTCACCTAATTGCGCACCAATAGGGAGAAATTCTTATTGGAAAGCCCCCTCTTTCCTTGGAACGACCTGGTTGATTAATATTGTGAATTGTAATAAAGATGATAAATGTTGTTAAAATTATTAAGGTGATTTTTATGAAGTTTGCTTATTTTATGGATTCTTATTTACCCATTTTTCAAAATAATCGGTAGAAAATTATTTAAAGGTGGGGCCCACATGTGGGGCCCATATGTGTTGGAAAAATGATTTTGGAAATGGAAGAGTATATGTATGGAAGTATATGTATGTATTGAGTATATGGTGGGAGAAAATGATATGTGAAAGTGATAGGTGTGTGATGTGTGTGTGAGTGGAAAATGGTGGAAAAGTGGTAGTGTGATAGTGATGTGTAAGAGTGTAGTGAATTTGATTATTGGGTGGGTGGGGGATTGATGTTGGTTATGGGGGAGAAACATTAAGTGGTGTATATATAATATTGATATATATAAGTTGAAAACATGTGTTTATATATATGTATTATATTTTAATTTTTTGTTGTAATCTTATTGGTTAGTTGATTGAGTTTTTGCATTGGTGATATCAAAACCTTGATACGTATATTTGCAAAATTATTTCATCCATGAACAGTGCTCTTCCATTCTCCTATAAATAGAAGTTCATTCCTTCATTATTTATTACGAATTCACTGAAATTCTAGAGAGAGAAAATTATAGAGAGAAAGAATAAAAGTTTTTTGCTACTTAACTACTCTTATATTCAGTTCTTTTACGGTAAGGGGTGTTATTCTTTCTTATTCATGAAGAGAACTGTTGTTATTCCATTTCTTATTATTCTGTTGGAATAACCTGTATACGCGGTCTACCCTATGCTTGGTGACATTCTTCTATGATTCCGTCTTTATTATTCTGTTGGAATATCCTGTTTGTGCATTTCTGTGGGACCGATTAAAAGTCTTTTGTTATTCCGTTGGAATATCCTCGTCTGTGCGTTTTCTGTGGGACTGATTCCGCTTTATTATTATTCATTAGAATATCATGTCATATGCATGCTTTTACGCCGGACTGGTTAAAATCTTTATTATTATTATTCGTTGGAATATCCTCTGTCTACATCGTTTTTTGTGGGACCGATTCCATCCTTATTAGTATTTCATTGGAATAACTTTGTCTATGCTGGCACCGCATGCATGGTGATTTCTTTTGTTATTCCATTCTTTATTATACATAGTTGGTTAAAGTTTTGACTACTATACTCCATGAAATTAGTGGAATATCCTTAATATTTGCGCTTCATCCAGTATCTTTTCATGGAAATATTCTTCTGAGCATTCTTGAATTTTACTCTACAAAGCAGTATCATGTTGACAATTTGGACATTATTAGTTCCTAGATAAATTAATTCTTGAACTTGTTTTATTGAATTCTTATATCATTGTCATCATCCTCATATTTATATTTTTTTTGA
The DNA here is from genome assembly GCA_020205605.1 of Panax ginseng. Classification (NCBI taxonomy): domain Eukaryota; kingdom Viridiplantae; phylum Streptophyta; class Magnoliopsida; order Apiales; family Araliaceae; genus Panax; species Panax ginseng. The sequence continues at coordinate 77,006,248 of CM035142.1, read as the reverse complement.
AAGTCATCTGTGGCCTGTAGTGCATAGATGGACTTGGTATGATTATGACCAGGATTATTCAGTGTAATCATGACCGTAATGTTACAAATGATGTGGTAAAAGTCCTCATTGGCCCGTAGTGCCTTGATGGACAGTTGTTGGCATGATCATGACCATTAATGAATACACAAATATTCTTGCCCCGTAGTGCATGGATATTTGTGGTCGTGATACTAAAGAATATCCTTGGCCGTAGTGCAGGGGTGATTCGATGATGTGGAATATTTATTAAGCTGAGTCTCAGCGATAACAGTGATGAAAAACCTTTTAAATCATAAAAGATAGTAGATATTTTTTTCTACTTGACTCTTTTAATGGATTGCTTGTTCCGCTGCAGTTAAACTTGATGTCTATTATATTTTATCAGTTTAACATTGTTGGAGACTAATGATAATTTATTCTGCATTATCTTAGTCATAATATTTTTTACTAGGCTAGTTGAGCTCACCCTTTCTTTCACTGTTCTCTTCAGGAAATGAGAATATAGTTGGGACGAGTCGGGGAACGGAGTGATGGTCCAGAGGATAGCATTAGTAGTCCTCACTATTCTGTGAAATAGTGTGATAATAATTGTAATGAGGACTCCTTTTGAGTTTGTATACTCTCTAGTAGACAATATTTGTATTTAAACTCACAGTTTATGTTTTGTCGTATTGTACACGACAGTTGTATTAATAAGTTGTATTTGAATTCTGTACCATGTATCTGGCGACCCAAGATGGGTGATGTATACCTAATTTTGGGAGCGTCTCAGTTGGTATCAAAGCTTAGGGATATGATCCCTGGCTAAGATGTGAGACTAGAACTAGGATGGGAGAGACGGGGAATTCCTTCGCTAGTATGACCTACCTAAGTTTATTTGGTATTTAATTGGTCGGTCAAAGTATATGGATAATATTTATATGTTAATGAACCTTTGTTTTGTGGCAGTATCTAAAAATGACATCCGAGAATGTTGGAAATAGCAATGGAGCACAAGAGACCGTTGAGTCTCCACATATCAATAATCAGGAGAATGTGCATCAGGAAGGCGACAATCCTCATGCAAACAACAACACTGACCAAATGATGAATGATGGACTGTTCAGAGGCTTTATGCAATTAATGCAACATCAAAGTAGAGCGGCTCTCATCCAAAATGTAGGTGGAAACTTTGGAAACTCTCGGACGATCCATCGCTAAATGCAGTTTAAGGAGCTGGGACTACCGGAGTTTATAGGAGAGCCAAAACCACTTAAGGCGGAAGCATGGATAAAGCAGATCACCAAGATATTTGATGTCTTGGGATGCTCCGAGGAACAAAAGGTTCCCTTCGCCACCTTCATGTTGCGTGAAGAGGCAGATTACTGGTGGGAATCTGTAAAACGTACCCAGCCTGATGCACTCAAGATGTCTTGGGAGAAGTTCCAAGAGCTATTCAACGACAAGTACTTTCCCGAGAGTATTCGTCACATGAAAGAAGTGGAGTTTATCAAATTGGAACAAAATAATATGACCGTGTCACAATACGAGGCTAAATTTGCGGAGTTATCCCGGTTTGCATCCCATTTGGTCGATAATGAGGAGCGAATGACGCGAATGTTTTTAAGAGGTTTGAAACCGGAGATACGTCAATATCTTATTTCTCATAAACTGTGTTTGTACTCAGATGTTGTAAATAGGGCTCAGTTATTGGAGGCGGTAACGAGTCAACGCAACTAAGAGAAAGCAGCCGGCAGTATGAAAATACCATTGGTATCAGTCATCAAAACGGCGACAACAAACGTGGAGGGAATCAACATGCCAGAAATGGTAACCACTTCGATGGTAATCATGGCCAAGACAGTAAAAATGGACATTTCAAGAAGAAGAGATTCAACAATGATGGAAAGACGTCAGCACCAGCACCCATTGTTAAGGAAGGAGAACGACTACCTATCATATGCTTCAAATGCGGAGGAGAGGGACACATCAGTCCAAACTGCCCGATGTCGTCCAAAGCATGTTATAATTGTGGAAGAGAAGGTCACCTAGCCCGATTTTGTCGTTCACTGAAGACAAGTTTAGCTAGGATGGAGGCACCAAAGGCCGTCCCAGAAAAGTCAAAGCTAGTAGTGCAAGGGAGAACGTTTGTAGTGACCTCCCAAAAAGCAAGGAACCCGAATGAGGTCATCACGGGTAAGCTTATCATAAACTCTAGCGAAGTCTATACCTTATTTGATACCGGTTCTACCCATTCTTTTATTTCTCCTACTTGCGCTCAACGATTAAATTTGACTTTGGAGAAATTAGACTTTGACTTATCTGTGGAAACTCCGTTGGGAGAAACCTTCATTACATCCACGGTTTATAAGTCTTGTTTGGTTCAAGTTGGTACCCACACATTACCTGTCGATCTTATTTCATTAAAAATACTTGCATTTGATGTAATTCTAGGGATTGATTGGTTAACTACTCATCATGCAAAAATTTATTGTTTTCATAACGTTGTTAGCTTTCATATTCCTAATCGACCTATTATTCGAATTCAAGCAACAAAACCATTAAAATCAATCACTGTCATCTCAAGCCATAAAGCTATTCGTTTATTGAAAAACGGATGTCAAGCTTTCTTAGCTCATGTCACAGATCTAAACAAAATACGCCGATTTTGAATAATATTTCTATTGTTAATGAATTTCCGACGTATTCACGAAGAACTTCTGGCCTACCCCAGTGAGCGTGAAATTGAATTTTGTATCGAGCCTTGAACCGGTACATAACCCATTTCTAAAGCCCTATATCGAATGGCTCCTATTGAACTTCGAGGAGTTAAAGACTCATTTGCAGGAATTGTTAGACATTGGCTTTATTCGGCCCTAGTACTTCTCCTTGGGGTGCTCTGTTTTATTCATAAAGAAGAAAGATGGGAGTATGCGACTTTGTATTGATTATCGGAGTTAAATCATGTCACCATCAAAAATAGTTACCCATTGCCACGTATTGATGATGACTGTTTGACCGATTTGCAAGGAGCCAAATTCTTTTCAAAGATTGATCTTCGTTCCGGATATCACTAGTTGAAGATTAGAACCGATGACATTCCAAAGAGGGCTTTCAGAACTCGGTACGGGCATTATGAATTCCTAGTCATGTCCTTTGGATTGACTAATGCTCCTGCTCCCTTCATGGATATGATGAACCGAGTATTCAAGGAAAATTTGGATCACTTTGTGGTCGTCTTTATTGATGACATCTTTATTTATTCCAAAAGTCGTGAAGATCATGAACAACACTTGAGGCTGATACTCCAAAAGCTTCGTGAATATAAGCTTTATGCCAAGTTGAAGAAATATGAGTTCTGGCTTGAGGAAGTAGCATTCCTTGGGCACGTGGTATCAAGTCATGGAATATCTCATTGACCCAAAGAAAGATTGAAGCTATTCAAAGCCGGGAGCAACCTAAATCGATGATCGAAGTCACGTAGCTTTCTCGGCTTAGTTGGTTATTATCGGAGATTCGTAGAAGGTTTTCTCGAATCACTACTCCACTAACTCAGCTGACTCGTAAAGATACAAAGTTTGGTTGGAGCGAGGAATGTGAGAAGAGTTTTCAAGAACTCAAGAGGAGACTCATTTTAGCACCTGTTCTGATAATACAATCTGGTTCGGAGGGATTTGTCATCTACAGTGATGCTTCGGGAAAAGGGTTAGGATGTGTTCTCATGCAATGGGAAAGTCATAGCCTATGCCTCACGACAACTCAAAGAATATGAGAGGAATTATCCTACTCATGACCTAGAGTTAGCATCTGTGGTCTTCGCACTTAAAATTTGGAGGCATTACTTGTATAGGGAGAAGGTGGAGATCTTTACGGATCATAAAAGCCTCAAATATTTCTTCACTCAAAAGGAACTCAACATGCGATAACGACGTTGGCTTGAACTGTTGAAAGATTATGATCATACCATCCAATACCATCCTGGAAAAGCGAACGTGGTAGCTGACGCATTGAGTAGAAGATCTTATACAAGTACGAGTAATTGTCAACACAAAGGCCCATTTTGTGTAACTTGCAAAGGGTGGAGATAGAGTTAAAGACTCCAGGGACCCATGTGATGATAGCGAATATACGAGTAGAACCGACTTTAATTGATAAAGTTAAAGCTGCTCAAGCTATATACCTGGAGCTGATGCGTATGAGGAAGAAAGTACAAGAAGGTGCTATGCCGGAAGTAAGAATCGATGAATAAGGAATACTTCGAGTCAACTCCAAACTTTGTGTTCCTAACGACCCTGATTTAAAGTATAAAATCATGATGGAGGCGCACAACACACCGTTTGCAATCCATCCTGGGAGTACCAAAATGTATCATGATCTTCGACATATATTTTGGTGGGGCAATATAAAGAGAGAGATAGCGCTATTTTTCTCAAGGTGTCTAACGTGTCAACGAGTCAAGGCGGAGCATCAAGTACCAAAAGGTCCATTGCAACCACTTGAAATTCCAGAATGGAAGTGGGACCACATTACCATGGATTTCAATTCTACGGTCTTCCCTAAGGTTTCTCAAGGTATAGATGCGATTTGGGTCATTGTTGATAGATTGACCAAGTTCGCTCATTTCTTACCGATACGAGAAACTTATACACTTGAACGTCTTGCTCAGATATACATAAACGAGATTGTAAGATCGCATGGTATTCCAAATATCCATAGTTTTCGATCGAGACCCAAGATTCACTTCATGATTTTGGGTTAGTTTGCAAAAAGCTATGGGCACGGATTTATGATTTAGTTCGGCATATCATCCTTAGACGGACGAACAATCAGAGAGGACTATTCAAACTCTGGAAGATTTATTTAGACTCTGTGTCCTTGACTTCAAGGGAAGTTGGGATAAGTTCTTACCATTGGTGGAGTTTTCCTACAACAACAGTTATCAAGCAAGCATTGGCATGGCTCCATTTGAGGCGTTGTATGGAAGAAAGTGTCGTTCTCCAGTATGCTGGGTTGAGGTGGGTCAAGCAATGTTGTTGGGACCAGAGTTGGTACGTATGACTACGGAAAAGATTCAAACGATCCGACAATGTATAAAAACCTCACAAGGTCGACAAAAGAGTTATGCTGATCTTCATCGAAAGGACGTAGAATTTGATATTGGAGATCATGTGTTGTTACGTGTTGCTCCATAGAAAGGAGTTACGAGATTTGGAAAGAGAGGGAAGCTAAATCCTCGATTCATTGGCCCATTTTTAATCCTCGATCGAGTAGGAACTATAGCCTATAGACTTGTCTTACCGCCAAGTATGTCTCGTGTTCATAATGTTTTTCACGTATCCATGTTACGTAAATATGTGAAAGATCCGAACCACATTATTAAGTTAGAACCGGACGAAATAGCGGAAGACTTAACGTATGAAGAGGTTCCTATTCAAATCTTGGATAAGAAGGAACATATTTTACGCCCAAGGTTATACCTCAAGTCAAAGTTTTGTGGAGAAACCATGTTGTTGAGGAAATGACCTGGGAGTTAGAATCTGAAATGAAATCAAGGTATCCTTACCTCTTCGACATACCAGGTACGTACCCTAATTTCGAGGGAGAAATTTCATAAGAAGGGGAGATTGTAAAACCCCAACTTTTTGAATAAAGTTGAATTTTCTATAAATATTATTTTTGTATATTATGGAGTGAAATTGATATAATGTTATAGTTGTGGGTAATATTTATAAATTTTGCATAGTATGCAAGTTGTTATATTATATTCGATTGGTCGGGGAATATTCGTTTTAGCAGGGAATATTCGTACAAAGACGCAATCATTGGTGGACCCCACAACAGAATTATTATCGGATTGAGAAAACGACAAAAATATTTTTATGAAAATAACGGCAGAAGTTTTACCGTTGATACTGTTGAACTACTCGGTAGTAAAAAGTGCGATGTCTGGCGTGGTTGCATAGTAGCACACGGTATTGATTATTCATGCTTATGTGAGAAGTCATTCAGTTTTGTTCAATTATTGCTATAGTAATTGTTACATAGTATCTCACGTTATTTGATTATTTATGCTTACGTGAGAAGTCATTCAGTTTTGTTCAATTATTGCTATAGTAATTGTTGCATAGTATCTCACGTTATTTGATTCAATTATTGTCGATATTTATTATATTGTTAAAATAAATAATTGAGACGACAAAATTATTAATATTATTATTTGCAATATTAACGATGTCTAGAAGTTCTGTCAAGGAGAGGTTTGGTCACCTAATTGCACACCAATAGGGAGAAATCCTTATTGGAAAGCCCCCTCTTTCCTGGGAACGACATGGTCGATTAATATTATGAATTGTAATAAAGATGATAAATGTTGTTAAAATTATTAAGGTGATTTTTATGAAGTTTGCTTATTTTATGGATTCTTATTTACCCATTTTTCAAAATAATCGGTAGAAAATTATTTAAAGGTGGGGCCCACATGTGGGGGCCACATGTGGGGCCCATATGTGTTGAAAAATGATTTTGGAAATGGAAGAGTATATTTATGGAAGTATATGTATGTATTGAGTATATGGTGGGAGAAAATGATATGTGAAAGTGATATGTGTGTGATGTGTGTGTGAGTGGAAAATGGTGGAAAAGTGGTAGTGTGATAGTGATGTGTAAGAGTGTAGTGAATTTGATTATTGGGTGGGTGGGTGATTGATGTTGGTTATGGGTGAGAAAAATTAAGTGGTGTATATATAATATTGATATATATAAGTTGAAAACATGTATTTATATATATGTATTATATTTTAATTTTTTGTTGTAATCTTATTGGTTAGTTGATTGAATTTTTGCATTGGTGATATCAAAACCTTGATACGTATATTTGCACAATTATTTCACCCATGAATAGTGCTCTTCCATTCTCCTATAAATAGAAGCTCATTCCTTCATTATTTTTTACGAATTCACTGAAACTCTAGAGCGAGAAAATTATAAAGAGAAAGAATAAAAGTTTTCTGCTACTTAACTACTCTTATATTCAGTTCTTTTACGGTAAGGGGTGTTATTCTTTCTTATTCATGAAGAGAACTGTTGTTATTCCATTTCTTATTATTCTGTTGGAATAACCTGTATACGCGGTCTACCCTATGCTTGGTGACATTCTTCTATGATTCCGTCTTTATTATTACATTTGGAATATCCCGTTTGTGCATTTTACGGGACTGATTCCGTCTTTGTTATTCCGTTGGAATATCACATTCAGGCGCGTTTACACGGACTGATTCCGTCTTTTTATTACATTAGAATATCATGTTATATGGCATGCGTTTACGCCGGACTGGTTCCGCTCTTTATTATTATTCTCGTTGAATATATCACATCTACGCGTTTTACGGGACGATTCCATCCTTATTAGTATTCTCGTTGGAATAACTCGCATACATGCAAGCAATCGCATGCATGGTGATTTCTTTTGTTATTCCATTCTTTATTATACATAGTTGGTTAAAGTTTTGACTACTATACTCCATGAAATTAGTGGAATATCCTTAATATTTGCGCTTCATCCAAAGATCTTTTCATGGAAATATTCTTCCGAGCATTCTTGAATTTTACTCTACAAAGCAAAGATCATGTTGACAATTTGGACATTATTAGTTCCTAGATAAATTAATTCTTGAACTTGTTTTATTGAATTCTTATATCATTGTCATCATCCTCATATTTATATTTTTTTTGAAAGTCATCTCATGGCTTCAGAGTGCATAGATGGACTTGGTATGATTATGACCGAGGATTATTCAAATTGTAATCATGGACCGTAATGTTACAAATGATGTGGTAAAAGTCCTCATTGGCCCGTAGTGCCCTTGATGGATGATTGTTGGCATGATCATGACCATTAATGAATACACAAATATTCTTGCCTCAGTAGTGCATGGATATTTGTGGTCGTGATACTAAAGAATATCCTCGTCAGTAGTGTGGGGTGATTCGATGATGTGGAATATTTATTAAAAAGTTTGAGTCTCAAATGATAATGATGATGAAAACCTTTTAAATCATAAAAGATAGTAGATTTTTTTTTCTACTTGACTCTTTTAATGGATTGCTTGTTCACCGCAGCTTAAACTTGATGTCTATTATATTTTATCAGTTTAACATTGTTGGAGACTAATGATAATTTATTCTGCATTATCTTAGTCATAATATTTTTTACTAGGCTAGTTGAGCTCACCCTTTCTTTCACTGTTCTCTTCAAGAAATGAGAATATAGCTGGGACGAGTCGGGGAACGGAGTGATGGTCCAGAGGATAGCATTAGTAGTCCTCACTATTCTGTGAAATAGTGTGATAATAATTGTAATGAGGACTCCTTTTGAGTTTGTATACTCTCTAGTAGACAATATTTGTATTTAAACTCACAGTTTATGTTTTGTCGTATTGTATTACACGACAGTTGTATTAATAAGTTGTATTTGAATTACATACCATGTATGTCTGGCGACCCAAGATGGGTGATGTATACCTAATTTTGGGGGCGTCTCTCATGCAGTATCAAAGCTTAGGATATGATCCGGCTAAGATGTGAGACTAGAACTAGGATGGGAGAGACGGGAATTCCTTCGCTAGTATGACCTACCTAAGTTTATTTGGTATTTAATTGGTCGGTCACAAAGTATATGGATAATATTTATATGTTAATGAACCTTTGTTTTGTGGCAGTATCTAAAAATGACATCCGAGAATGTTGGAAATAGCAATGGAGCACAAGAGACCGTTGAGTCTCCACATATCAATAATCAGGAGAATGTGCATCAGGAAGGCGACAATCCTCATGCAAACAACAAAGACCTTGACCAAATGATGAATGATGGGTACATTCAGAGGCTTTATGCAATTCATGCAACATCAAAGTAGAAAGCGGCTCTGTCCAAAATGTAGGTGGAAACACTCGAAACTATCGGACGGTCACTGCTAAACAGTTTAAGGAGCTGGGACTACCGGAGTTTATAGGAGAGCCAAAACCACTTAAGGCGGAAGCATGGATAAAGCAGATCACCAAGATATTTGATGTCTTGGGATGCTCCGAGGAACAAAAGGTTCCCTTCGCCACCTTCATGTTGCGTGAAGAGGCAGACTAATGGTGGGAATCTATAAAACGTACCCAGAATGCCGATGCACTCAAGATGTCTTGGGAGAAGTTCCAAGAGCTATTCAACGACAAGTACTTTCCCGAGAGTATTCGTCACATGAAAGAAGTGCGAGTTTATCAAATTGGAACAAAATAATATGACCGTGTCACAATACGAGGCTAAATTTATGAGTTATCCCGGTTTGCATCCCATTTGGTCGATAATGAGGAGTGAATGACGCGAATGTTTTTAAGAGGTTTGAAACCGGAGATACGTCAATATCTTATTTCTCATAAACTGTGTTTGTACTCAGATGTTGTAAATAGGGCTCAGTTATTGGAGGGCGGTAACGAGTCAACGCAACTAAGAGAAAGCAGCCGGCAGTATGAAAATACCATTGGTATCAGTCATCGAAACGACGACAACAAATGTGGAGGGAATCAACATGCCAGAAATGGTAACCACTTCGATGGTAATCATGGCCAAGATAGTAAAAATGGACATTTCAAGAAGAAGAGATTCAACAATGATGGAAAGACATCAGCACCAGCACCCATTGTTAAGGAAGGAGAACGACTACCTATCATATGCTTCAAATGTGGAGGAGAGGGACACATCAGTCCAAACTGCCCGATGTCGTCCAAAGCATGTTATAATTGTGGAAGAGAAGGTCACCTAGCCCGATTTTGTCGTTCACTGAAGACAAGTTTAGCTAGGATGGAGGCACCAAAGGCCGTCCCAGAAAAGTCAAAGCTAGTAGTGCAAGGGAGAGCGTTTGTAGTGACCTCCCAGAAAGCAAGGAACCCGAATGAGGTCATCACGGGTAAGCTTATCATAAACTCTAGCGAAGTCTATACCTTATTTGATACCGGTTCTACCCATTCTTTTATTTCTCCTACTTGCGCTCAACGATTAAATTTGACTTTGGAGAAATTAGACTTTGACTTATCTGTGGAAACTCCGTTGGGAGAAACCTTCATTACATCCACGGTTTATAAGTCTTGTTTGGTTCAAGTTGGTACCCACACATTACCTGTCGATCTTATTTCATTAAAAATACTTGCATTTGATGTAATTCTAGGGATTGATTGGTTAACTACTCATCATGCAAAAATTTATTGTTTTCATAACGTTGTTAGCTTTCATATTTCTAATCGACCTATTATTCGAATTCAAGCAACAAAACCATTAAAATCAATCACTGTCATCTCAAGCCATAAAGCTATTCGTTTATTGAAAAACGGATGTCAAGCTTTCTTAGCTCATGTCACAGATCTAAACAAAAATACGTCAGTTTTGAATAATATTTCTATTGTTAATGAATTTCCTGACGTATTCCCTGAAGAACTTCCTGGCCTACCCCCAGAGCGTGAAATTGAATTTTGTGTCGACCTTGAACCCGGTACATAACCCATTTCTAAAGCCCTATATCGAATGGCTCCTATTGAACTTCAGGAGTTAAAGACTCAACTGCAGGAATTGTTAGACATTGGCTTTATTCGTCCTAGTACTTCTCCTTGGGGTGCTCCTGTTTTATTCATAAAGAAGAAAGATGGGAGTATGTGACTTTGTATTGATTATCGGGAGTTAAATCATGTCACCATCAAAAATAGTTACCCATTGCCACGTATTGATGACCTGTTTGACCAGTTGCAAGGAGCCAAATTCTTTTCAAAGATTGATCTTCGTTCCGGATATCACTAGTTGAAGATTAGAACCGATGACATTCCAAAGAGGGCTTTCAGAACTCGGTACGGGCATTATGAATTCCTAGTCATGTCCTTTGGATTGACTAATGCTCCTGCTCCCTTCATGGATATGATGAACCGAGTATTCAAGGAAAATTTGGATCACTTTGTGGTCGTCTTTATTGATGACATCCTTATTTATTCCAAAAGTCGTGAAGATCATGAACAACACTTGAGGCTGATACTCCAAAAGCATCGTGAATATAAGCTTTATGCCAAGTTGAAGAAATATGAGTTCTGGCTTGAGGAAGTAGCATTCCTTGGGCACGTGGTATCAAGTCATGGAATATCTGATTGACCCAAAGAAAGATTGAAGCTATTCAAAGTAGGAGCAACCTAAATCGATGGATCAAGCACGTAGCTTTCTCGGCTTAGTTGGTTATTATCGGAGATTCGTAGAAGGGTTTTCTCGAATCGTTACTCCACTAACTCAGCTGACTCGTAAAGATACAAAGTTTGGTTGGAGCGAGGAATGTGAGAAGAGTTTTCAAGAACTCAAGAGGAGACTCATTTCAAAGACTGCTCGACAATACCATCTGGTTCGGAGGGATTTGTCATCTACAGTGATGCTTCGGGAAAAGGGTTAGGATGTGTTCTCATGCAATGGGAAAGTCATAGCCTATGCCTCACGACAACTCAAAGAATATGAGAGGAATTATCCTACTCATGACCTAGAGTTAGCGGTTGTGGTCTTCGTGACTTAAAATTTGGAGGCATTACTTGTATAGGGAGAAGGTGGAGATCTTTACGGATCATAAAAGCCTCAAATATTTCTTCACTCAAAAGGAACTCAACATGCGACAACGACGTTGGGTTGAACTGTTGAAAGATTATGATCATACCATCCAATACCATCCTGGAAAAGCGAACGTGGTAGCTGACGCATTGAGTAGAAGATCTTATACAAGTACGAGTACGATATTGTCAACACAAAGGCCCATTTTGTGTAACTTGCAAAGGGTGGAGATAGAGTTAAAGACTCCAGGGACCCATGTGATGATGGCGAATATACGAGTAGAACCGACTTTAATTGATAAAGTTAAAGCTGCTCAAGCTATATACCTGGAGCTGATGCGTATGAGGAAGAAAGTACAAGAAGGTGCTAGCCGGAAGCAAGAATCGATGAATAAGGAATACTTCGAGTCAACTCCAAACTTTGTGTTCCTAACGACCCTGATTTAAAGTATAAAATCATGATGGAGGCGCACAACACACCGTTTGCAATCCATCTTGGGAGTACCAAAATGTATCATGATCTTCGACATACATTTTGGTGGGGCAATATGAAGAGAGAGATAGCGTTGTTTATCTCAAGGTGTCTAACGTGTCAACGAGTCAAGGCGGAGCATCAAGTACGAAAAGGTCCATTACAACCACTTAAAATTCCAAAATGGAAGTGGGAGCACATTACCATAGATTTCGTTATTGGTCTTCCCAAAGTTTCTCAAGGCATAGATGCGAATTGGGTCATTATTGATAGATTGACCAAGTCTGCTCATTTCTTACCGATACAAGAAACTTATGCACTTGAACGTCTTGCTCGTATGTACATAAACGAGGTTGTAAGTTGCATGGTATGCCAGTATCCATAGTTTCTGATCGAGACCCAAGATTCACTTCGCGAATTTGGGTTAGTTTGCAAAAAGCTATAGGCACAGATTTACGTTTTAGCTCAAAGATATCATCCTCGAGATTTGGACGGGACAATGGAGAGGACTATTCAAACTCTTGAAGATCTATTAAGACTCGTGTGTCCTTAATTTCAAGGGAAGTTGGGACAAGTTCTTACCATTGGTGGAGTTTTCCTACAACAATGCTTATCAAGCAAGTATTGGCATGGCTCCATTCAAGCGTTGTATGGAAGAAAGTGTCGTTCTCCAAAGATCTTTGGGATGAGGTGGGTGAAGCAACGTTGTTGGGACCAGAGTTGGTACGTATGACTACGGAAAAGATTCAAATGATCCAGCAACGTATAAAAACCTCACAAGATCGACAAAAGAGTTATGTTGATCTTCATCGAAAGGACATGGAATTCGATATAGGAGATCATGTGTTGTTACGTGTTGCTCCATGGAAATGAGTTACGAGATTTGGAAAGAGAGGAAAGCTCAATCCTCGATTCATCGGCCCATTTTTAATCCTTGATCGAGTAGGAACTGTGGCCTATAGACTCGTTTTACCTCCAAGTATGTCTCGTGTTCATAACGTTTTTCATATATCCATGTTACGTAAATATGTGAAAGACCCGAACCACATTATTGAGTTGGAACCAGACGAAATAGCGGAAGATTTGACGTATGAAGAGGTTTCTGTTCAAATCTTGGATAAGAAGGAACATATTCTACGCACCAAGGTTATACCTCAAGTCAAAGTTTTGTGGAGAAACCACGATGTTGAGGAAATGACTTGGGAGTTAGAATCTGAAATGAAATCAAGGTATCCTTACCTCTTCGACATACCGAGTACGTACTTCTAATTTTGAGGGCGAAATTTCTTAAGAAGGGAGGTTGTAAGACCCCAACTTTTGAATAAAATGAATTTTCTATAATTATCATTTTGAATATTATGATATAATGTTATAGTTGTGGGTAATAATTATAAATTTTGCAAAGTACGCAAGTTGTTATATAATATTCGATTGGTCGGGGAATATTCGTTTTAAATAGGAAATATTCGTACGACGGCACAATCATTGGTGGACCCCACAATAGAATTATTGTCGGATTGAGAAAACGACAAAAATATTTTATTGAAATAACGGCGGAAGTTTTACTGTTAATACTGTTGAACTACTCTGTAGTAAAAGTACAGTAATACATGTGGTTGCATAATAGCACACGGTATTGATTATTAAGGATTACGTGAGAAGTCATCTCAGTTTTGTTTTATTACTTATATATATATAAGAGTTATATATATATATATATATATATATATATATGTATGTATGTTGTCAAGTTGTCTAGTGGGTGGAGGAAAAATTTGATATTAATCACGTGGAGGGGAGTATAATTAATATTATTATATATATATGATAGTTTGTTGACAAAATGGGAGGGGGAGTACAATTATTATATATATATATATATATATATATATATATATATATATATATATATATATATATATGATAGCTTTGTTGACAAAGTGGAGAGAGAGGAAAAATTTGATCACGGAAGTGTATTCCGTGAATGTGTTAACACATGCTATATATATATATATTTAATATATATAATATATATATATATATAGTATTTTATTTAAAATATTTTGCTTTAAATATGGACCGTTAGATTAAAGTAAATCAATCTGGACCATTCAAGAGTTAGTTACTATGCATTCCATTTTTCTATAGATAGAAGCTCATTCCTTCATTATTTTCTTACGAATTCACTGAAACTCTAGAGAGATAAACTATAGAAAGAAAGAAGAAAGTATTCTGCTACTTCACTACTTATATATCCAATACTCTTCTTCTTAAGGTAGGGAATATTATTTGTTGTACTCGTAAGGGGTGTTATTCTTTCTTATTCATGAATAGAACTGTTGTTATTCCATTGCGTATTATTCTCATTGGAATAACTCGTATCTGTGATCTACCCTATACTTGGTGACATTCTTCTATTATTCCGTCTTTACTATTCTCGTTGAATATCACGTATGCATGCGTTTCATGGACACGATTCCGTCTTTATTATTCTCATTGGAATATCCACATGCATGCGTTTTACGCTGGACACGGTTCAAATCCTTATTATTATTCTGTTGGAATATCTTGTGCATGCGTTTTACGCGGACCGATTTCGCCCTTATTAGTATTACATTGGAATAACTTTGTCTATGCAATACCGCATGCATGGTGATTTTGTTGTTATTCTATTCTTTATTATTACGTTGGAACATCCCGTCGGTGCGTAATTTCACGACACGGTTCCGATTATTTAGTATTCGTTGGAATAACCTCGTCTATGAGAAGAAGTACCGCATGCATGGTGATTTCTTTTGTTATTACATTCTTTATTATACTCGATTGGTTAAAGTTTTGAATTCTATACTCCATGAAATTAGTAGAATATCCTTGATATTTGCGGCTTCATCCAAAGATCTTTTATGGAAATATTCTTACGATCATTCTTGAATTTTACTCTACAAAGCAAAGATCATGTTGACAATTTGGACATTAGTAGTTCTTGGACAAATTAATTCTTGAACTTGTTTTATTGAATTCTTATATCATTGTCATCATCCTCATGTTTATATTATGTTGAAAGTCATATGTGGCCTGTAGTGCATAGATGAACTTGGTATGATTATGACCAGGGATTATTCGGTGTAATCATGACCGTAATGTTACAAATGATGTTGTAAAAGTCCTCATTGGCCCGTAGTGTTGATGGACAGTTGTTGGCATGATCATGACCATTAATGAATACACAAATATTCTTGGCCCGTAGTGGATGGATAATTGTGGTCGTGATACTAAAGAATATCCTTGGTCGTAGTGCAGGGGTGATTCGATGATGTGAAATATTTATTTAGCTGAGTCTCAGTGATAACAGTGATGAAAAACCTTTTTAATCATAAAAGATAGTAGATTTTATTTTCTACTTGACTCTTTTAATGGATTGCTTGTTCCGTTGCAGTTAAACTTGATGTCTATTATATTTTATCAGTTTAACATTGTTGGAGACTAATGATAATTTATTCTGCATTATCTTAGTCATAATATTTCTTACTGGGCTAGTTGAGCTCACCCTTCCTTTCACCAGATTCTCTTGAAATGAGAATATAGCTGGGACGAGTCGGGAACGGAGTGATGGTCCAGAGGATAGCATTAGTAGTCCTCACTATTTTGTGAAATAGTGTGATAATAATTGTAATGAGGACTCCTTTTGAGTTTGTATAATCTCTAGTAGATAATATTTGTATTCAAACTCACAATTTATGTTTTGTCGTATTGTACACGACAGTTGTATTAGTAACTTGTATTTGAATTCTGTACCATGTATCTGGCGACCCAAGATGGGTGATGTATACCTAATTTTGGGGGCGTCACAATATTCGTTTGGTTATGGAATATTCTTCCTATCGGGGAATATTCGTACGACGGTGCAACCTTTTGTGGGCCCCATAACGGAAAGCAATTGAATGAAAAAAATGACAAGTATGAGTTTTTATAAATAACGGCGTAGTTGTTACCGTTAACACTGTTGGAATACCCGGTGGTTAAAACACAATAATACGCGGTGTTGCACAGTAGCACACGGTATTGCACCAATTATTGATTCTTACATAAGAAGGCACTACTCAATAATTGTTACAGTAATTACTGTTCAATATTTTATTTTATTGATTCAATAATTGCTATTTGATATTTTATATTATTGTTGTTTCAATAATTGTCACTACACAGTATTTCCTATTATCAGATCAATAATTCATATTATTTTAATAATATTACTAGATAACATTATTGGCAATGTCTATAAAGTTCTGTCTAAGGAGAGGTTTGGTTACCTAATTGCGAGCCAGTAAGGAGAAATCCTTATTGGAAAGCCCCCTCTGTGACGCCCCCAAAATAGGTATACAACACCCATTCTTAGTCGCCAAATACATGGTACAAAATCAACTACAACTTTATTAATACAATTGTCGTGCAAAATACGACAACACTTAAACTGTGTGTTTAAATACAAATATTATCATCTAGACAATATCCACAAATAAGTCCTCATTACAATTATTGATATACTATTTTACAAAATAGTGAGGACTACTAGAACAACTTCTAGAACCATCATTCCACACCCCGACTAGTACTCGCTACATTCTCGCCTCCTGAGAAGAAAAATAGAACAACAAGGAAATGGGTGAGCTCAACTAGCCCAGTAAAGAACATTATGACTAAGATAATATAAAACAAATTATCGTTAGTCCTCAACAGGAAAAAATCTAATAAAATACAATAGACAACAAGTTTTAAATCAATATTCGCAGCGAAAATAATAATTCATTAGAAGAGTTAAGTAGAGAATGAAATCTACTATCTTCTATATATGACTTTAAAAGTTCATCGTCTATCTTTTATCCCTGTAACATCAATCAATATATATCTGGAATCAAATATTCATCTTTGCACTACAGGCCAAAGATATTCATCAGTTGGTCATGTTCATCTAAATACCATTCATCTTTGCACTACGGCCAAAGATATTCATCGAAATCATTCATCTTTGCACTACAAGCCAAAGATATTCTGGTTATATAATCATTTAGGACCGAGGATGATGAAAAATATTTTAAAGAAAACGAATCCAGTGAAACAAAAGAACAAATATTAAGGATTCGTACTTTAAACAATCCAAGTTCAAAAATACTTCATAAATAACTAGAGTGGAGTAAAATTCAAGAATGAAGACCAAAACATAGATCCAATCAAAGATAGGAATCATAACAGACAATCTTGGACACATAAAAGAAAATTTTATTTTTTTGTGAATAGTGTCGTATTCGTAAATAGTGCCGTATACGTGAATAGTGCCGTATACGTGAATAGTAACTCCGACACCAAAAGATAGAAATTCCACAAGAAAAATCATCATACTTCATGAATAGTACTCATGAATAGTAACTCGTGAATAGTAACTCGTAAATAGTAACTCATGAATAGTAACCCCGACATGAAAAGTTCCAAATTTGATAAAAAGTTCAAACCAATATTTCGGTATAATGATATTGAAGAAATAATATCATTTACGAAGAAAATAACATCCTTTACCTCGCAAAAACAGTACTTCTGACTGGAATACAAGATCTAGTGCTGAAGAAACTTGCACCATATAGCAACACTCAAAGTACTAAAATACTCACAAAATACGCTCGATATTATAGAGAGAGAAATCTTTAGTTTCTGGTGTGATTTTCAATTCTAACCTAAGCACCCTATTTATAGGAAAATGCTTAGAACACCAAAGTAGAAAATTTAATAAAATATTAATATATTTATTTAAATTTTCTTACGCCCACCTTGACCATCTGAATTTAGCCATCAATAATGAAAAAAACAAAAAAAACGTTTTTGTTATTAAAAATTAATTAAAACTTTCAAAAATCAATTATTTCGGATCTCAGAAACTTCAATAATTCATAATAAATAGCCCTTTTATTAGAAAAATTCGAATCTTGTGTCTCTTTATAGGAAATTCAATTCTCTACAACTTTACAGAAGAAAGTTTTTTTAAATTCCAAATAAAAATTGACCGAAATCCACATACGGACGATTTTACAGGCTATAATCAAATTTCAGTCAAGAAATGGGCCCACCAACACACAAAACATGTGTTAAACATTTTTTTTGTATCAAAATACTCTTCCTCCTCATTTATTCATATATCCCACATTCATTGTAAAAATATCACCATTATTATATTATTATAATATAATAATAAATTATTTTATCAGAAAAAATAAAATATCAATTTTCAACAATTGTCACTTTAAAAATTTTCTCCATCTATATCCACATAAAATGAATATTTTTCTTATCATATAAATCAATAATTAATTATTCACAAATAATATTACAGAATCACAATAATGTTAACCAGGCAGTTCCCAGGAAAGAGGGGGCTTTCCAATAAGGATTTCTCCTTACTGGCGCGTAATTAGGTGACCAAACCTCTCCTTAGACAGAACTTTCTAGACATTGTCAATAATGCTATCTAATAATATTATTCAACTAATATGAATTATTAATTATATAATGGAAAATACTGAGTAGTGACAATTATTGAAACAATAATAATATAAAATATCAATGCAGCAATTATTGAATCAAAAATAAAATATTGAACAGTAATTACTGTAACAATTATTGAGTAGTGTCTTCTTACGTAAGAATCAATAATTGGTGCAATACTGTGACAACCCCAAAATAGGTCCATTTCACTCAACCCATTCTGAGACGCCAAATACATGGTACAGAAAATAACTACAACTTTATTACAATAATTGTCGTGCAAAATACAATAACACATATGCTGTGAGTTTGGATACATATATATACCAAATGTGACTCTCATCCCAACCTTGGATAGCACATAACAATGACACCTTACATAAAGGTATAGTCAAAAACTGTTTTAGAAATTAAAATCTTTGGAAAATGATTAAGAAAACCTTCGTACATAGAAGGCCATGCGTTTAGGTTATGATAGATATCATATGGCCACCGAATTATCCTTGGTTGACCCAATAGACCCCAAAGAAAAACAAGAAGATTACTATCATATTCTTTCCAGTAGTGAGTCTTCTCTTAACATATCATTATCTCCACTGTCTCTAATTGATAGTTATACTTCCACTCAACACCAAGATTATATAGGTAGTGCTCGTAGATATACTCAGAAAGTGGATGAGCACAACTGTGAGACCCCAGATTTTATGAATAAATATTTAATTTTCTCGAAATAATTTTTAAAATATTATGGTATGGATTTGAGATAATGTTATAGTTGTGGGTAATATTTATAAATTTGCAAAGTACGCAAGTTGTTATATAATATTCGATTGGTCGGGGAATATTCATTTTGTCAGGGAATATCCGTACGACGGTATAATCATTGGTGGACCCCCCAACGGAATTATTGTCGGATTGAGAAAACGACAAAAATACTTTATGAAAATAACGGCGAAAGGGTTACCGTTAAACTGTTGAACTACCCGGTAGTAAAAGTACAGTAATATGCAAGGTTGCATAGTAGCAAACGGTATTGATTATTAATGCTTACGTGAGAAGTCACTTAGTTATACTCAATTATTGCTACATTAATTGCTGCATCATATCTCTTATATTATTGATTCAGTTATTGTCACAGTATCATCTGCTTAATATGTTATTTTATTAAATCAATAATTGAGACGACAAAGTTATTCATATTATTATTTGCAATATTGACAATGTCTAGAAGTTCTGTCAAGGAGAGGTTTGGTCACCTAATTGCGCGTCAATAAGGAGAAATCCTTATCGGAAAACCCCCTCTTTCCTGGGAACGACCTGGTTGTTAAATATTGTGAGTTATAATATTAATGATGAATGTAATTTAAATTGAAGTTGTGTTCGGAGTTGAATTTGGAGACGCGGACGTGATATTTGAGTCCGGAACGATGAAATTAGTAAAAATAGTTTATAAACACAAAATTTTTCGGAATTCACTATTTGGTCAAAAAGTCAACAGTTGACTTTTTGACCAAAAATCAAACTTCAAAATTTCAAAATTTATATTTTTGATAATAATGGTTTCATTGTGTTGGAATTATTTGTGTTAGTGAAAATCGACATTTATTTCAATGATAATTGATGTCTGGGGGTTATATTGATAAATCGGGTAATTTATCGGATAAATGAGCACTTAATTACTACTAATTCACATGCTTATATAACTATTTGTTCAATGTGGGTACTATTGAATCACATTCATGTACTATTAGGGGACTTGGTGCAAGATTGATAATACTTGCATGACTAAGTTAAAAATGGAGGTATAGATGGAGGTACTATACTGTAATTATTTTTATCACATGATTAGAACTATTAAGTCACATGATTTACTATTGATTCACATGATTTACTATTAGGGGATTTGGTGCAAGATTGATAATACTTGCAGGACTAAATTAAAAATGAAAGAAAAGTTGGAGGTATTGTACTGTAATTTTTGAGCCCCAAAACGTGCAATTATCGAAACTATATTTTCGTATAAATAGAAGCTCATCCTTCCTTCATTTCTCACCAATTCACAAAAGCTTTAGAGTGATTATTATAGAGAGAAATTATAGAGAGAAAGAAGAAAATTATTCTGCTACTTCACTACTTCTATATCCAGCTTCTTCTAAGGTATAGAATATTATTTGTTGTACTCGTAGGGGATATTATTTCTTACTTTCGTCTTCATGAAGAGAACTTCTGTTATTCCATTTTTTGTTATTATGTTAGAATAACCTGTCTATGCGAAGTACCGCATACTTGGTGAAATTCTTCTATTATTCCATTCTTTATTATTATGTTGGAATATCTCATCGCATGCGTTTCTACACCTGATTCGGTTCCGTCTTTATTATTCTATTGGAATATCTTGTCTGTGCGTTCTACGCCGGACCTAGTTCCGCTCTTTATTATTCTGTGGAATAACTCGTCATGCATGCGTTCTCACGGACCGGGTTCCATCTTTATTATTCGTTGAATATCCACATGTATGCGTTATACGCGGACCGATTCCGTTATTTATTATTCATTGGAATAACCCGATCTGTGCGGATCTATCGCATGCTTGGTGATTTCTTTTGTTATTCCATTCTTTATTATACTCAAATTGGTTAAAGTTTTGACTTTATACTCCATGAATTTAGTGGAATATCCTTGATATTTGCGCTTCATCCAAAGATCTTTTCATGGAAATATTCTTCGAGCATTCTTGAATTTTACTCCACAAAGCAAAGATCATGTTGACAATTTGGACGTTATTGGTTCCTGGATAAATTAATTCTTGAACTTGTTTTATTGAATATTATGTCATTGTCATCATTCTCACGTTTATATTATGTTGAAAGTCATCTGTGGCCTGTAGTGCATAGATGGACTTGGTATGATTATGACCAGGGATTATTCGATGTAATCATTACCGTAATGTTACAAATGATGTGGATAAAGCCATCTGTGGCCTGTAGTGCATAGATGGACTTGGTATGATTATGACCAGGGATTATTCGGTGTAATCATAACCGTAATGTTACAAATGATGTGGAAAAAGTCATCTGTGGCCTGTAGTGCATAGATGGACTTGGTATGATTATGACCAGGGATTATTCGGTGTAATCATAACCGTAATGTTACAAATGACGTATTCTTGAAGACTTCTTAGCCTACCCTAGAACGTGAAATCGAATTTTGTATTGACCCCAGTACAAAACCCATTTTTTAAACCCTCAAATATTTCTTCAACCATAACGAACGTATAATGCGCTAAAGACGTTGACTCAAGCTGTTGAAGATTACGATCGTACCATTCAATACCATCGTGGGAAAACGAACGTGGTAGCTGACGCATTGAGTAGAAGATCGTATGCGTTTAAAAGTATGAATATACGAACCCCCGTGTAGATAACGAATATACGAGTAGAATCGACTTTAATCGATAAAGTTAAAGCCGCTCAAGCTACACACCTGGAGCTGATGAATGTGAAGAATTAAGAAGGTTCAAGAAGGTGTTATTCTAGAAGCAAGAATCGACGAAGGGAAGAAATCTCAACCCTCGATTTAATTGGCCCATTTGAAATCATCGATAGAGTAGGAACTGTGGCCTATAGACTCGTTTTACCGCCAAGTATGTCGCGTGTTCATAACGTTTTTAACGTATCGATGTTACGTAAATATGGGGATGACCCGAACCACATTATTAATTTAGAACCGGACGAGATAACGGATGATTTAACGTATGAGGAGATACGTGTTAAAATCTTGGATAAAAAGGATTATATTCGACACTCAAAGGTTATACCTCAAGGGTTAGAATTTGAAGTGAAGTCAAGGTATCCTCACCTGTTCGACATACCAGGTACGTACGTAAATTTCGAGGACGAAATTCCATAAGGAGGGGAGATTGTGAGACCCTAGATTTTATGAATAAATATTTAATTTTCTCGAAATAATTTTTTAAATATTATGGTGTGGATTTGAGATAATGTTATAGTTGTGGGTAATATTTATAAATTTTGCAAAGTACACAAGTTGTTATATAATATTCGATTGGTCTGGGAATATTCTTTTGTTTGGGAATATCAAATACGACAAGTATAATCATTGGTGGACCCATAATGTAATTATTGTCGGATTGAGAAAACGACAAAAATACTTTATGAAAATAACGGTGAAAGGGTTACCGTTAAACTGTTGAACTACCCGGTAGTATAGTACAGTAATACGCATGGTTGCATAGTAGCACACAGTATTGATTATTGATGTTTACGTGAGAAGTCACTCAGTTATACTCAATTATTGCTACAGTAATTGTTGCATCATATCTTTCATATTATTGATTCTGTTATTGTCACAGTATCATCTGCTTAATATTTTATTTTATTAAATCAATAATTGAGACGACAAAGTTATTCATTTTATTATTTGCAATATTGACAATGTCTAGAAGTTCTGTCAAGGAGAGGTTTGGTCACCTAATTGCGCACCAATAAGGAGAAATCCTTATCGGAAAGCCCCCTCTTTCCTGGGAACGACCTGGTTGTTAAATATTGTGAGTTATAATATTAATAATGAATGTTATTAAAATTGAAGTTGTGTTCGGAGTTGAATTTGGAGGCGCGGACGTGATATTTGAGTCCGGAACGATGAAATTAGTAAAAATAGTCTATAAACACAAAATTTTCCAGAATTCACTATTTGGTCAAAAAGTCAACAGTTGACTTTTTCAGAAAAAAGTCAAACTTCGAAATTTTAAAATTTATATTTTTGATAAAAATGGTTTCATTGTGTTGGAATTATTTGTGTTAGTGAAAATCGACATTTATTTCGATGATAATTGATGTCTGGGGGTTATATTGATAAATCGGTTAATTTATCGGATAAATGAGCACTTAATTACTACTAATTCACATACTTATATAACTATTTGTTCACATGTGGGTACTATTGAATCACATTCATGTACTATTAGGGGAGTTGGTGTAAGATTGATAATACTTGCATGACTAAGTTAAAAATGGAGGTATAGATGGAGGTACTATACTGTAATTATTTTTATCACATGATTAGAATTATTGAGTCACATGATTTACTATTGATTCACATGATTTACTATTAGGTGATTTGGTGCAAGATTGATAATACTTGCAGGACTAAATTAAAAATGAAAGAAAAGTTGGAGGTATTGTACTGTAATTTCCGAGCCCCAAAACGTGCAATTATCAAAACTATATTTTCGTATAAATAGAAGCTCATCCTTCCTTCATTTCTCACCAATTCACAAAAGCTTTAGAGTGATTATCATAGAGAGAAATTATAGAGAGAAAGAAGAAAAGTATTCTGCTACTTCACTACTTCTATATCCAGTTTCTTCTAAGGTAGGGAATATTATTTGTTGTACTCGTAGAGGATATTATTTCTTTCTTTCGTCTTCATGAAGAGAACTTCTGTTATTCCATTTTTTGTTATTATGTTAGAATAACCTGTCTATGAGAAGTACCGCATACTTGGTGAAATTCTTCTATTATTCCATTCTTTATTATTATGTTGGAATATCTTATCTGTGCGTTCTACACCGGACCTGGTTCCGTCTTTATTATTCTGTTGGAATATCCTGTCATAATGCGTTCTACACGGATTCGGGTAAAATCTTTATTATTATGTTGGAATATCCTCGTCATGCGTTTCACGCCGGACTCGTTAAAATCTTTATTATTATTCTCGTTGGAATATCCATGTCATGCATTCTCTACGGGACCGGTTCCGTCTTTATTATTACATTTGAATATCCTGTTTTGTGCGTTCTACGTGGGACCTAGTTCTGTCTTTATTATTACGTTGAATATCACGTGCATGCGTTTCACGCCGCACCTAGTTCCATCTTTATTATTCGTTGGAATATCTCCGTCTGCATGCGTTATCGTAATTCCCCGATTCTCGTTATTTATTATTACGTTGGAATAACCTTGCCTGCATGCGATCTATCAAATGCCCGGTGATTTCTTTTGTTATTCCATTCTTTATTATACTCAGTTGGTTAAAGTTTTGACTTCTATGCTCCATGAAATTAGTGGAATATCCTTGATATTTGCGCTTCATCCAAAGATCTTTTCATGGAAATATTCTTCTGAGCATTCTTGAATTTTACTCCACAAAGCAGTATCATGTTGACAATTTGGACGTTATTGGTTCCTGAATAAATTAATTCTTGAACTTGTTTTATTGAATATTATGTCATTGTCATCATCCTCATGTTTATATTATGTTGAAAGTCATCTGTGGCCTGTAGTGCATAGATGGACTTGGTATGATTATGACCAGGGATTATTCGATGTGATCATGACCGTAATGTTACAAATGATGTGGATAAAGTCATATGTGGCCTGTAGTGCATAGATGGACTTGGTATGATTATGACCAGGGATTATTCGGTGTAATCATAACCGTAATGTTACAAATGATGTGGAAAAAGTCCTCATTAGCCCGTAGTGCATTGATTGACAGTTTTTGGTATGATTATGGCTATGGATTCTCTTTGGCCGTAGTGCAAAGATGAATTGTTTTATGGCATGATCAGGACCGTTGATGAAAACATGATTATCTTTAGTCGTAGTGCATGGATAATTCGTAGTCGTGATACTAAAGAATATCCTTGGCCATAGTACAGGGGTGATTCGATGATGTGGATTATTTATTAAGCTGAGTCCCAACAATAAAAGTGATGAAAAACCTTTTAAATCATAAAAGATAGAAGATTTTATTCTCTACTTGACTCTTTTAATGGATTGCTTGTTCCACTGTAGTTAAACTTGATGGTTGTTATATTGTATCAGTTTAACACTGTTGAAGGCTAACGATAATTTATTCTGCATTATCTTAGTCATAATATTTCTTACTGGGCTAGTTGAGCTCACCCTTTCTTTCACTGTTATCTTCAGGAAATGAGAACGTAGCAGGGACTAGTCGGGGAACAGAGTGATGGTCCTAGATGGTGCATTAGTAGTCCTCACTATTCTATGAAATAGTGTGATAATAAATATAATGAGGACTCTTTTGAGTTTGTATAGTCTCTAGTAGACAATATTTGTATTCAAACTCATAGGCTATGTTTTGTCGTATTGTACAGCTCATGTTGTATAATTAAGATTGTATTTGTATTCTGTATTATGTATCTGGCGACCCAGGATGGGTGATGTATACCTAATTTTGGGGGCGTCACAGTTGGTATCAAAGCTTAGGAATATAATCCCTGGCTAAGATGTGAGACAAGAACTAGGAAGGGAGAGACGGGGAATTCCTTTGCTAGTATGACCTACCTAAGTTTATTTGGTATTTAATTGGGCGAATCACGAGTATAGGAATAATATGTGATATGTCAATTAACCCTTGTTTTGTGACAGTGTTTGAGAATGGCATCTGAAAATGCTGAGATAAGCAATGAAGCACATGAGAGCGTTGATTCAGCTCAAGCAAAAGGTAACGACCAACAACACGATAATAATCATACCGGTGGCAACGGTTATCGGAACAATGATAAACATCGTGTGGTAAATTATCATGCCAAGAATGGTAACCACTTCGGTGGTAATCATGGCCAAGATAATAGAAGTAGAAATTTCAAGAAGGGAAGGTCATTTAGCTAAATTTTGTCGTATAGTGAATTCAAGTCTAGCTAGAACGGTGACACCAAAGGCGGATACGGATAAAACAAAGTCTGTGGTTTCAAGAAGAACGTTTTTCGTGATTCTCAAAAAGCGAGTAACCCGAACGAAGTTAGCACGGGTTAGTTAATTATAAATTCTTACGTAGTCTATACCTGATTAGATACCGGTTCTACCCATTCTTTTATCTCTCTTTCTTGCGCTCAACATTTAAATTTAACCCCAGAGAAGTTAGACTTTGACTTATTGGTTGAAACTTCGATATTAGAAACCTTCGTTACATCCACTATTTATAAATCTTGTTTAATTCAAATCGACACTTTCACATTACCTGTCAATCTTATCTCTTTGACAATACTTGCCTTTGATGGAATTTTTGAAAACGATTGGTTAACTACTCATCATGCTTTTCGTACGGCTGTTAGCTTTCATACTCCTAACCAACCTGTTATGCGAATTCAAGCAACCAAACAACTAAAGTCAATCATTGTCATATCAAGCCATAAGTAAAAAGCCCCGAGCCTTTCGCTGGTGACTTCCTTGTGTGGAATGCACTGAAGCCAAACTTTCCGTAGGAGACGTTGTGAATGATGATGGCAAGTTGGTAGGTATCAATGTGACATGTTATCCAAGTCTTGGATGAGAGTCACAATTTTGAATGATATTTCTATTTTTAATAAATTTTCTGACGTATTCTTGAAGACTTCTTAGCCTACCCTAGAACGTGAAATCGAATTTTGTATTGACCCCAGTACAAAACCCATTTTTTAAACCCTCAAATATTTCTTCAACCAAAACGAACGTATAATGCGCCAACGACGTTGACTAAAGCTGTTGAAGATTACGATCGTACCAATCAATACCATCGTGGAAAAGCGAACGTGGTAGCTGACGCATTGAGTAGAAGATCGTATGCGTTTCCAAGTGCGAATATACGAACCCCCGTGTAGATAACGGATATACGAGTAGAATCGACTTTAATCGATAAAGTAAGCCGCTCAAGCTACACACCTGGAGCTGATGAATGTGAAGAATTAAGAAGGTTCAAGAGGGTGTTATTCTAGAAGCAAGAATCGACGAAGGGAAGAAATCTCAACCCTCGATTTAATTGGCTCATTTGAAATCCTCGATAGAGTAGGAACTGTGGCCTATAGACTCGTTTTACCACCAAGTATTTCGCGTGTTCATAACGTTTTTAACGTATCGATGTTACGTAAATATGGGGATGACCCGAACCACATTATTAATTTAGAACCGGACGAGATAGCGGATAATTTAACGTATGAGGAGATACGTGTTAAAATCTTGGATGAAAAGGATTATATTCGACACTCAAAGGTTATACCTCAAGGGTTAGAATTTGAAGTGAAGTCAAGGTATCCTCACCTGTTCGACATACCCTGTACGTACGAAAATTTCGAGGGCGAAATTCCATAAGGAGGGGAGATTGTGAGACCCAAGATTTTATGAATAAATATTTAATTTTCTCGAAATAATTTTTTAAATATTATGGTGTGGATTTGAGATAATGTTATAGTTGTGGGTAATATTTATAAATTTTGCAAAGTACACAAGTTGTTATATAATATTCGATTGGTCGAGGAATATTCTTTTTGTCAGGGAATATCCGTACGACGGTATAATCATTGGTGGACCCCATAACAGAATTATTGTCAGATTGAGAAAACGACAAAAATACTTTATGAAAATAACGGCGAAAGGGTTACCGTTAAACTGTTGAACTACCCGGTAGTAAAAGTACAGTAATACGCGTGGTTGCATAGTAGCACACAGTATTGATTATTGATGCTTACGTGAGAAGTCACTCAGTTATACTCAATTATTGCTACAGTAATTGCTGCATCATATCTTTCATATTATTGATTCAGTTATTGTCACAGTATCATATGCTTAATATTTTATTTTATTAAATCAATAATTGAGACGACAAAGTTATTCATATTATTATTTGCAATATTGACAATGTCTAGAAGTTCTATCAAGGAGAGGTTTGGTCACCTAATTGCGCGCCAATAAGGAGAAATCCTTATCGGAAAGCCCCTCTTTCACGGAGCGAATTTGGTTGTTAAATATTGTGAGTTATAATATTAATAATGAATGTTATTAAAATTGAAGTTGTGTTCGGAGTTGAATTTGGAGACGCAGACGTGATATTTGAGTCCGGAATGATGAAATTAGTAAAAATAGTCTATAAACAAAAAAAAAATTCGGAATTCACTATTTGGTCAAAAAGTCAACAGTTGACTTTTTCGGGAAAAGTCAAACTTCGAAATTTCAAAATTTATATTTTTGATAAAAATGGTTTCATTGTGTCGGAATTATTTGTGTTAGTGAAAATCGACATTTATTTCGATGATAATTGACTGGGGGTTATATTGATAAATCGGTTAATTTATCAAGTAAATGAGCACTTAATTACTACTAATTCACATACTTATATAACTATTTGTTCACATGTGGGTACTATTGAATCACATTCATGTACTATTAGGGGAGTTGGTGTAAGATTGATAATACTTGCATGACTAAGTTAAAAATGGAGGTATAGATGGAGGTACTATACTGTAATTGTTTTTATCACATGATTAGAACTATTGAGTCACATGATTTAATATTGATTCACATGATTTACTATTAGGGGAGTTGGTGCAAGAGTGATAATACTTGCAGGACTAAATTAAAAATGAAAGAAAAGTTGGAGGTATTGTACTGTAATTTCTGAGTCCCAAAACGTGCAATTATCGAAACTATATTTTCGTATAAATAGAAGCTCATCCTTCCTTCATTTCTCACCAATTCACAAAAGCTTTAGAGTGATTATTATAGAGAGAAATTATAGAGAGAAAGAAGAAAAATATTCTGCTACTTCACTACTTCTACATCCAGTTTCTTCTAATGTAGGGAATATTATTTGTTGTACTCGTAGGGGATATTATTTCTTTCTTTTGTCTTCATAAAGAGATCTTCTGTTATTCCATTCTTTGTTATTATGTTAGAATAACTCGCCTATCTGTAAGCAACCGCATACTTGGTGAAATTCTTCTATTATTCCATTCTTTATTATTACATTTGGAATATCATATGCATGCGTTTCACGCATGGGGACTGGTTAAAATCTTTATTATTACATTGGAATATCACATGCATGCGTTCTCTATTTGGACACGGGTTCCGTCTTTATTATTACATTTGGAATATCCATCACATGCGTTCTCTACGCGGACTGGTTCCATCTTTATTATTCATTTGGAATATCATGTGCATGCGTTATATACACGGACCGATTCCGTTATTTATTATTCATTGGAATAACCCGTCTGTGTGCGATCTATCGCATGCACTGGTGATTTCTTTTGTTATTCCATTCTTTATTATACTCGGTTGGTTAAAGTTTTGACTTCTATACTCCATGAAATTAGTGGAATATCGGTATCTTTTCATGGAAATATTCTTCGAGCATTCTTAAATTTTACTCCACAAAGCAAAGATTATCATGTTGACAATTTGGGACGTTATTGGTTCCTGGATAAATTAATTCTTGAACTTGTTTTATTGAATATTATGTCATTGTCATCATCCTCACGTTTATATTATGTTGAATGTCATCTGTGGCCTGTAGTGCATAGATGGACTTCGTATGATTATGACCAGGGATTATTCGATGTAATCATGACCGTAATTTTACAAATGATGTGGATAAAGTCATTTGTGGCCTGTAGTGCATAGATGGACTTGGTATGATTATGACCAGGGATTATTCGGTGTAATCATAACCGTAATGTTACAAATGATGTGGAAAAAGTCCTTATTGGCCCGTAGTGCATTGATGAACAGTTTTTGGTATGATTATGGCTATGGATTCTCTTTGGCCGTAGTGCAAAGATGAATTGTTTTATGGCATGATCAGGACCGTTGATGAAAACATGATTATCTTTAGCCGTAGTGCATGGATAATTCGTAGTCGTGATACTAAAGAATATCCTTGGCCATAGTACACGGGTGATTCGATGATGTGGATTATTTATTAAGCTGAGTCCCAATGATAAAAGTGATGAAAAACCTTTTAAATCATAAAAGATAGTAGATTTTATTCTCTACTTGACTCTTTTAATGGATTGCTTGTTCCACTATAGTTAAACTTGATGGTTGTTATATTGTATCAGTTTAACACTATTGAAGGTAACGATAATTTATTCTGCATTATCTTAGTCATAATATTTCTTACTGGGCTAGTTGAGCTCACCCTTTCTTTCACTTTATTATCTTCGTGAAATGAGAGCGTGGCGAGGGACTAGTCGGGGAACAGAGTGATGGTCCTAGATGGTGCATTAGTAGTCCTCACTATTCTGTGAAATAGTGTGATAATAAATATAATGAGGACTCTTTTGAGTTTGTATAGTCTCTAGTAGACAATATTTGTATTCAAACTCATAGGCTATGTTTTTGTCGTATTGCATTTAATTATGTTGTATAATTAAGATTGTATTTGTATTTATGTATCATGTATCTGGCGACCCGGGATGGGTGATGTATACCTAATTTTGGGGGCGTCACAGTTGGTATCAAAGCTTAGGAATATAATCCCTGGCTAAGATGTGAGACAAGAACTAGGAAGGGAGAGACGGGGAATTCCTTTGCTAGTATGACCTACCTAAGTTTATTTGGTATTTAATTGGTCGGTCAGAGTATAGGAATAATATGTGATATGTCAATTAACCCTTGTTTTGTGACAGTGTTTGAGAATGGCATCTGAAAATGCTGAGATAAGCAATGAAGCACATGAGAGCGTTGATTCAGCTCAAGCAAAAGGTAACGACCAACAACACGATAATAATCATACCGGTGGCAACGGTTATCGGAACAATGATAAACATCGTGTGGTAAATTATCATGCCAAGAATGGTAACCACTTCGGTGGTAATCATGGCCAAGATAATAGAAGTAGAAATTTCAAGAAGGGAAGGTCATTTAGCTAAATTTTGTCGTATAGTGAATTCAAGTCTAGCTAGAAGCGGTGACACCAAAAGCGGATCTGGATAAAACAAAGTCTGTGGTTTCAAGAAGAAGCGTTTTTGTGATTCTCAAAAAGCGAGTAACCTAAACGAAGTTAGCGGGTTAGTTAATTATAAATTTTACGTAGTCTATACCGATTAGATCTGGGTTCTACCCATTCTTTTATCTCTCTTTCTTGCGCTCAACATTTAAATTTAACCCCAGAGAAGTTAGACTTTGACTTATTGGTTGAAACTTCGATATTAGAAACCTTCGTTACATCCACTATTTATAAATCTTGTTTAATTCAAATCGACACTTTCACATTACCTGTCAATCTTATCTCTTTGACAATACTTGCCTTTGATGGAATTTTTGAAAACGATTGGTTAACTACTCATCATGCTTTTCGTACGGCTGTTAGCTTTCATACTCCTAACCAACCTGTTATGCGAATTCAAGCAACCAAACTACTAAAGTCAATCATTGTCATATCAAGCCATAAGTAAAGAGCCCCGAGCCTTTCGCTGGTGACTTCCTTGTGTGGAATGCACTGAAGCCAAACTTTCCGTAGGAGACGTTGTGAATGATGATGGCAAGTTGGTAGGTATCAATGTGACATGTTATCCAAGTCTTGGATGAGAGTCACAATTTTGAATGATATTTCTATTTTTAATAAATTTTCTGACGTATTCTTGAAGACTTCTTAGCCTACCTTAGAACGTGAAATCGAATTTTGTATTGACCCCAATACAAAACCCATTTTTTAAACCCTCAAATATTTCTTCAACCAAAACGAACTTATAATGCGCCAAAGACGTTGACTAATTTGTTGAAGATTACGATCGTATCATTCAATACCATCGTGGGAAAGTTTAAGCGTGGTAGTTGACGTATTGAGTAGAAGATCGATGCGTTTACAAGTGCGAATATACAAACCCGGTGCAGAGATACTTGAATATCTGAGTAGAATCGACTTTAATCGATAAAGTTAAAGCCGCTCAAGCTACACACTTGAGGTGATGAATGTGAAGAATTAAGAAGGTTCAAGAGGCGTTATTCTAGAAGCAAGAATCGACGAAGGAAGAAATCTCAACCCTCGATTTAATTGGCCCATTTGAAATCCTCGATAGAGTAGGCTCGTGGCCTATAGACTCGTTTTACCGCCAAGTATGTCGGCGTGTTCATAACGTTTTTTAACGTATCGATGTTACGTAAATATGGGGATGACCCGAACCACATTATTAATTTAGAACCGGACGAGATAGCGGATGATTTAACGTATGAGGAGATACGTGTTAAAATCTTGGATGAAAAGGATTATATTCGACACTCAAAGGTTATACCTCAAGGGTTAGAATTTGAAGTGAAGTCAAGGTATCCTCACCTGTTCGACATACCAGGTACGTACGAAAATTTCGAGGGCGAAATTCCATAAGGAGGGGAGATTGTGAGACCCTAGATTTTATGAATAAATATTTAATTTTCTCGAAATAATTTTTTAAATATTATGGTGTGGATTTGAGATAATGTTATAGTTGTGGGTAATATTTATAAATTTTGCAAAGTACACAAGTTGTTATATAATATTCGATTGGTCGGAGAATATTCTTTTTGTTAGGGAATATCCGTACGACGGTATAATCATTGGTGGACCCCATAACAGAATTATTGTCAGATTGATAAAACGACAAAAATACTTTATGAAAATAACGGCGAAAGGGTTACCGTTAAACTATTGAACTACCCGATAGTAAAAGTACAGTAATACGCATGGTTGCATAGTAGCACACGGTATTGATTATTGATGCTTACGTGAGAAGTCACTCGGTTATACTCAATTATTGCTACAGTAATTGCTGCATCATATCTCTCATATTATTGATTCAGTTATTGTCACAGTATCATATGCTTAATATTTTATTTTATTAAATCAATAATTGAGACGACAAAGTTATTCATTTTATTATTTGCAATATTGACAATGTCTAGAAGTTCTGTCAAAGAGAGGTTTGGTCACCTAATTGCGCACCAATAAGGAGAAATCCTTATCGGAAAGCCCCCTTTTTTCCTGGGAACGACCTGGTTGTTAAATATTGTGAGTTATAATATTAATGATAAATGTTATTAAAATTGAAGTTGTGTTCGGAGTTGAATTTGGAGACGCGGACGTGATATTTGAGTCTGGAACGATAAAATTAGTAAAAATAGTATATAAACACAAAATTTCCCAGAATTCACTATTTGGTCAAAAATTCAACAGTTGACTATTTCGGGAAAAGTCAAACTTCAAAATTTCAAAATTTATATTTTTGATAATGGTTTCATTGTGTTGAATTTTTTTGTGTTAGTGAAAATCGACATTTATTTCGATGATAATTGATGTTTGGGGGTTATATTGATAAATCGGTTAATTTATCAGATAAATGAGCACTTAATTACTACTAATTCACATGCTTATATAACTATTTGTTCACATGTGGGTACTATTGAATCACATTCATGTACTATTAGGGGAGTTGGTGTAAGATTGATAATACTTGCATGACTATGTTAAAAATGGAGGTATAGATGGAGGTACTATACTGTAATTGTTTTTATCACATGATTAGAACTATTGAGTCACATGATTTACTATTAGGGGAGTTGGTTCAAGATTGATAATACTTGCAGGACTAAATTAAAAATGAAAGAAAAGTTGGAGGTATTGTACTGTAATTTTCGAGCCCCAAAACGTGCAATTATCGAAACTATATTTTCCTATAAATAGAAGCTCATCCTTCCTTCATTTCTCACTAATTCACAAAAGCTTTAAAGTGATTATTATTGATAGAAATTATAGAGAGAAAGAGGAAAAGTATTCTGCTACTTCACTACTTCTATATCCAGTTTCTTCTAAGGTAGGGAATATTATTTGTTGTACTCGTAGAGGATATTATTTCTTTCTTTCGTCTTCATGAAGAGAACTTCTGTTATTCCATTCTTTGTTATTATGTTAGAATAACCTATCTATGCGAAGTACCGCATACTTGGTGAAATTCTTCTATTATTCCATTCTTTATTATTATGTTGGAATATCACATGCATGCGTTATCACATGCATGCGTTCTGACGTGACCGGTTAATCTTTATTATTACATTGGAATATCACATGCATGCGATTCTCTACTTGGGACTGGTTCCGTCTTTATTATTCTGTTGGAATATCCTGTCTGAACGTTCTACGCCGGACCTTGTTCCATCTTTATTATTCTGTTGGAATATCCTGTCTGTGTGTTATACACCGGACCTGATTCTATTATTTATTATTCTGTTGGAATAACCCGTTTATGTGGTCTATCGCATGCCTGGTGATTTCTTTTGTTATTCCATTCTTTATTATACTCAGTTGGTTAAATTTTTACTTCTATACTCCATGAAATTAGTGGAATATCCTTGATATTTGCGCTTCATCCAGTATCTTTTCATGGAAATATTCTTCTGAGCATTCTTGAATTTTACTCCACAAAGCAGTATCATGTTGACAATTTGGACGTTATTGGTTCCTGGATAAATTAATTCTTGAACTTGTTTTATTGAATATTATGTCATTGTCATCATCCTCACGTTTATATTATGTTGAAAGTCATCTGTGGCCTGTAGTGCATAGATGGACTTGGTATGATTATGACCACGGATTATTCAATGTAATCATGACCGTAATGTTACAAATGATGTGGATAAAGTCATCTGTGGCCTGTAGTGCATAGATGGACTTGGTATGATTATGACCAGGGATTATTCGGTGTAATCATAACCGTAATGTTACAAATGATGTGGAAAAAGTCCTCATTGGCCCGTAGTGCATTGATGGACAGTTTTTGGTATGATTATGGCTATGGATTCTCTTTGGCCGTAGTGCAAAGATGAATTATTTTATGGCATGATCAGGACCGTTGATGAAAACATGATTATCTTTAGCCGTAGTGCATGGATAATTCGTGGTCGTGATACTAAAGAATATCCTTGGCCGTAGTGCAGGGGTGATTCGATGATGTGGATTATTTATTAAGCTGAGTCCCAGCGATAAAAGTGATGAAAAACCTTTTAAATCATAAAAGATAGTAGATTTTATTCTCTACTTGACTCTTTTAATGGATTGCTTGTTCCACTACAGTTAAACTTGATGGTTGTTATATTGTATCAGTTTAACACTGTTGAAGGCTAACGATAATTTATTCTGCACTATCTTAGTAATAATATTTCTTACTGGGCTAGTTGAGCTCACCCTTTCTTTCACTGTTCTCTTCAGGAAATGAGAACGTAGCAGGGACTAGTCGGGGAACAGAGTGATGGTCCTAGATGGTGCATTAGTCGTCCTCACTATTTTGTGAAATAGTGTGATAATAAATATAATGAGAACTCTTTTGAGTTTGTATAGTCTCTAGTAGACAATATTGTATTCAAACTCACATGCTATGTTTTGTCGTATTGTACAGCTCATGTTGTATAATTAAGATTGTATTTTTATTCTGTACCATGTATCTGGCGACCCAGGATGGGTGATGTATACCTAATTTTGGGGGCGTCACAGTTGGTATCAAAGCTTAGGGATATGATCCCTGGCTAAGATGTGAGACAAGAACTAGGAGGGGAGAGATGGGGAATTCCTTCTCTAGTATGACCTACCTAAGTTTATTTGGTATTTAATTGGTCGATCAGAGTATAGGAATAATATGTGATATGTCAATTAACCCTTGTTTTATGACAGTGTTTGAGAATGGCATCTGAAAATGCTGAGATAAGCAATGAAGCACATGAGAGCGTTGATTCAGCTCAAGCAAAAGGTAACGACCAACAACACGATAATAATCATACCGGTGGCAACGGCTATCGGAACAATGATAGCCATCGTGGGGTAAATTATCATGCCAAGAATGGTAACCACTTCGGTGGTAATCATGGCCAAGATAATAGAAGTGGAAATTTCAAGAAGGGAATGTCATTTAGCTCGATTTTGTCGTATAGTGAAGTCAAGTCCAGCTGGAACGGTGACACCAAAGGCGGATACGGACAAAACAAAGTCTGTGGTTTCAAGAAGAGCGTTTTTCGTGATTCTCAAAAAGCGAGTAACCCGAACGAAGTTAGCACGGGTTAGTTAATTATAAATTCTTACGTAGTCTATACCTGATTAGATACCGATTCTACCCATTCTTTTATCTCTCTTGCTTGCGCTCAACGTTTAAATTTAACCCCAGAGAAGTTAGACTTTGACTTATTGGTTGAAACTTCGATATTAGAAACCTTCGTTACATCCACTATTTATATATCTTGTTTAATTCAAATTGACACTTTCGCGTTACCTGTCAATCTTATCTCTTTGAAAATACTTGCCTTTGATACGATTTTCGAAAACGATTGGTTAACTACTCATCATGCTTTTCGTAAGGTTGTTAGCTTTCATACACCTAACCACCCTATTATGTGAATTCAAGCAACCAAACAACTAAAGTCAATCATTGTCATATCAAGCCATAAGTAAAGAGCCCCGAGCCTTTCGCTGTTGACTTACTTGTGTGGAATGCACCGAAGCCAAACTTTCCATAGGAGACGTTGTGAATGATGATGGAAAGGTTATAGGTATCAATGTGACGTGTTATCCAAGTCTTGGATGAGAGTCACAGTTTTGAATGATATTTCTATTGTTAATAAATTTTTTGACGTATTCTTGAAGACTTCTTAGCCTACCCTAGAACGTGAAATCGAATTTTGTATTGACCCTAGTACAAAACCCATTTTTTAAACCCTCAAATATTTCTTCAACCAAAACGAGCGTATAATGCGCCAAAGACGTTGACTCAAGCTGTTGAAGATTACGATCGTACCATTCAATACCATCGTGGGAAAGCGAACGTGGTAGCTGACGCATTGAGTAGAAGATCGTATGCATTTACAAGTGCGAATATACGAACCCCCGTGTAGATAACGAATATACGAGTAGGATCAACTTTAATCGATAAAGTTAAAGCCGCTCAAGCTACACACCTGGAGCTGATGAATGTGAAGAATTAAGAAGGTTCAAGAGGGCGTTATTCTAGAAGCAAGAATCGACGAAAAGAAGAAATCTCAACCCTCAATTTAATTGGCCCGTTTGAAATCCTCGATAGAGTAGGAAGAATCGTGACCTATAGACTCGTTTTACCGCCAAGTATGTCGCGTGTTCATAACGTTTTTAACGTATCGATGTTACGTAAATATGGGGATGACCCGAACCACATTATTAATTTAGAACCGAACGAGATAGCGGATGATTTAACGTATGAGGAGATACGTGTTAAAATCTTGGATAAAAAGCATTATTCGACACTCAAAGGGTATACCTCAAGGGTTAGAATTTGAAGTGAAGTCAAGGTATCCTCACCTGTTTGGCATACCAGGTACGTACGTAAATTTCGAGGGCGAAATTCCATAAGGAGGGGAGATTGTGAGACCCTAGATTTTATGAATAAATATTTAATTTTCTCGAAATAATTTTTTAAATATTATGGTGTGGATTTGAGATAATGTTATAGTTGTGGGTAATATTTATAAATTTTGCAAAGTACACAAGTTGTTATATAATATTCGATTGGTCGGGGAATATTCTTTTTGTCGGGGAATATCCGTACGACGGTATAATCATTGGTGGACACCATAACAGAATTATTGTCGGATTAAGAAAACGACAAAAATACTTTATGAAAATAACGGTGAAAGGGTTACCGTTAAACTGTTGAACTACCCGATAGTAAAAGTAGAGTAATACGCGTGGTTGCATAGTAGCACACGGTATTGATTATTGATGCTTACGTGAGAAGTCACTCGGTTATACTCAATTATTGCTACAGTAATTGCTGCATCATATCTCTCATATTATTGATTCAGTTATTATCACAGTATCATATGCTTAATATTTTATTTTATTAAATCAATAATTGAGACGACAAAGTTATTCATTTTATTATTTGTAATATTGACAATGTCTAGAAGTTCTGTCAAAGAGAGGGTTGGTCACCTAATTGCGCGCCAATAAGGAGAAATCCTTATCGGAAAGCCCCCTTTTTTCCTGGGAACGACCTGGTTGTTAAATATTGTGAGTTATAATATTAATGATAAATATTATTAAAATTGAAGTTGTGTTCGGAGTTGAATTTGGAGACGCGGACGTGATATTTGAGTCCGGAACGATGAAATTAGTAAAAATAGTCTATAAACACAAAATTTTCTGAAATTCACTATTTGGTCAAAAAGTCAACAGTTGACTTTTTCGGGAAAAGTCAAACTTCAAAATTTCAAAATTTATATTTTTGATAAAAATGGTTTTATTGTGTTGGAATTATTTGTGTTAGTGAAAATCGACATTTATTTCGATGATAATTGATGTTTGGGGGTTATATTGATAAATCGGTTAATTTATCAGATAAATGAGCACTTAATTACTACTAATTCACATGCTTATATAACTATTTGTTCACATATGGGTACTATTGAATCACATTCATGTACTATTAGGGGAGTTGGTGCAAGATTGATAATACTTGCATGACTAAGTTAAAAATGGAGGTATAGATGGAGGTACTATACTGTAATTATTTTTATCACATGATTAGAACTATTGAGTCACATGATTTACTATTGATTCACATGATTTACTATTAGGGGATTTGGTGCAAGATTGATAATACTTGTAGGACTAAATTAAAAATGAAAGAAAAGTTGGAGGTATTGTACTGTAATTTTCGAGCCCCAAAACGTGCAATTATCGAAACTATATTTTCCTATAAATAGAAGCTCATCCTTCCTTCATTTCTCACCAATTCACAAAAGCTTTAGAGTGATTATTATAGAGAGAAAGAAGAAAAGTATTCTGCTACTTCACTACTTCTATATCCAGTTTCTTCTAAGGTAGGGAATATTATTTGCTGTACTCGTAGGGGGTATTATTTCTTTCGTCTTCATGAAGAGAACTTCTTTTATTCCATTTTTTGTTATTATGTTAGAATAACCTGTCTATGCGAAGTACCGCATACTTGATGAAATTCTTCTATTATTCCATTCTTTATTATTATGTTGGAATATCTCGTCTAAAATGCGTTTCTACACGGACTTGGTTAAAATCTTTATTATTATTCTCGTTGGAATATCCACGTCATGCGTTCTCTTTGGGACTGGTTAAAATCTTTATTATCTTTGTTGGAATATCTGTCATGCATTCTCTCTGGGACTGGTTCCATCTTTATTATTCTGTTGGAATATCACTCTCGTAATTATACGCCGGATTGATTCCGTTATTTATTATTACATTGGAATAACTTGATCCGTGAGGTCTATCGCATGCCTGGTGATTTCTTTTGTTATTCCATTCTTTATTATACTCATTTGGTTAAAGTTTTGACTTCTATACTCCATGAAATTAGTGGAATATCCTTGATATTTGCGCTTCATCCAGTATCTTTTCATGGAAATATTCTTCTGAGCATTCTTGAATTTTACTCCACAAAGCAGTATCATGTTGACAATTTGGACGTTATTGGTTCCTGAATAAATTAATTCTTGAACTTGTTTTATTGAATATTATGTCATTGTCATCATCCTCATGTTTATATTATGTTGAAAATCATCTTGGCCTATAGTGCATAGATGGACTTGGTATGATTATGACCATGGATTATTCGATGTAATCATGACCGTAATGTTATAAATGATGTGGATAAAGTCATCTGTGGCCTGTAGTGCATAGATGGACTTGGTATGATTATGACCAGGGATTATTCGGTGTAATCATAACCGTAATGTTACAAATGATGTGGAAAAAGTCCTCATTGACCCATAGTGCATTGATGGACAGTTTTTGGTATGATTATGGCGATGGATTCTCTTTGGCCGTAGTGCAAAGATGAATTGTTTTATGGCTCTTTAGCCGTAGCATGGATAATTCGTGGTCGTGATACTAAAGAATATCCTTGGCCATAGTACAGGGGTGATTCGATGATGTGGATTATTTATTAAGCTGAGTCCCAACGATAAAAGTGATGAAAAACCTTTTAAACTATAAAAGATAGTAGATTTTATTCTCTACTTGACTCTTAAAATGGATTTCTTGTTCCGCTGTAGTTAAATTTGATGGTTGTTATATTGTATCAATTTAACAATGTTGAAGGCTAACGATAATTTATTCTGCATTATCTTAGTCATAATATTTCTTACTGGGCTAGTTGAGCTCACCCTTTCTTTCACTGTTCTCTTCAGGAAATGAGAACGTAGCAGGGACTAGTCGGGGAACAGAGTGATGGTCCTAGATGGTGTATAAGTAGTCCTCACTATTCTGTGAAATAGTGTGATAATAAATGTAATGGACTCTTTTGAGTTTGTATAGTCTCTAGTAGACAATATTTGTATTCAAACTCATAGGCTATGTTTTGTCGTATTGTACAACTCATGTTGTATAATTAAGATTGTATTTGTATTCTGTACCATGTATCTGGCGACCCAAGATGGGTGATGTATACCTAATTTTGGGGGCATCACAACAACCCTGTCTTATGATGACATGAAGTTGTATGTATTTAGACATCTTGTATGATAGTGACAAAACACCCTTCCAACGTTGGGTTCGTCTCACCCTATTTGATTCACCAAATATAACTACTAAATGATGACCACCGCTCTATTCCCCTGTTACCCTCGCTTAACCCAGCTACACTCTTATTACCTGAAAGGAATTGTAAAACAGAAGGGTGAGCACAACTAGCCTAGTAAAGAATATCATGACTAAAGATAATTAAATTATCAATAGCCTTCATCAGTAATAAATCAGAGATTTAGAACATATGGTAGATGATAAAATTTTTCCACTATAGTTGCAGCGGAACGAGCAATCCATTAAAAGAGTCAAATAGACCATAAAGTCTATTATCTTCTCCATATTAAAAATCCATCAACAATGTTTTATCCCTGTAACATCAATCAACAGTTCTGATCCACAATTATATGAATAACTCATAATCATAACTGTGGTTCTAAATTCCTCTTCTCATCTAGGACGAAGATAATTTTCATAACCTTTCTTTACCTGAAACATCAAAGATCCTGGTTATACCAAATCACATTTCATGTTCATAATCATACTGATAAATTCATCTTTGCACTACGGGTCAAAGATATTCATCAATAGTTCATCTTTGCACTACTGGCCAAAGATATTCAACAACAGGTCATCTTTGCACTACGGGCCAAAGATATTCATCAACAATTCATCTTTGCACTACAGGCCAAAGATATTCCTCAACAATTCATATTTGCACTACAGGCCAAATATATTCATCAACAGTTAATATTTGCACTATAGGCCAAATATATTAATATCTCAAAGAAATATATAATCATTTCAGAATTTATATAAACAATAATTATAACCACGTTAATCAATTCATCTTTACACTTAAGCTAAAGATATTCAATTATAAATTCAATGGTCATGATCATAATAGTTAACAATTCATCTTTGCACTACTGGCCAAAGAGAACCCATAGTCACGATCATATCAATAATCTACCCATCTTTACACTCAAGTGAAAGAGAAATTCAACATCAGGGTTATAAAAATGTTATATATGATAATAAAAACAATATGATCAACAACTGCATTTAATTTCAAGAGTAAGATTCATAAATCAACGGTAATTTGGTCAGAAAAAGACACCAATTTTGTCGTGAATAGTACTCGTGAATAGTAACTCATGAATAGTAACCCTGACATGAAAAAGGTAGAAATTTCACAATAAAATCCATACCAATATTTCGGCATAATGATATTGAAAGAATAATATTTCTTAAGTTTATAAACAATTTATTTTAATTGTTTACACTTTACTAAATAATGTATTTAATCATCCTAAAATGCCAAACTCATAAGATTTCATCACCAATAACCAAAACCCTCATAAAAAATCTGTATATACCTCATATAGGATTCTCAAGCCATAAAATCCTATTTTCCAATTTTCTTACTTTAAATAACATATTTAATTCATTTACTCATAACTAGTCCATTTTCATGAAAAATAATTTAATCAAGATAAAACAAATTTTTTTTTCTCTCGATTTAGCGTAGAATATAGTCCCATATTGAACATATATTTTTCTCAGAATTTTTAAAATTCATTTACTATTTTTCATATGGCCAAAACCGCTGAATATTTAGACATTTATCATAAATTGTACTTTTCTCCAAAAATTCTGAAATTCACAGAGTATACTGATATTATATAGATGTACTCCCAATAAAAATTTCACCAATTTTGGAGTTAACCACAATGAGTTATAAGGGTTTACTTTTAAAATAGTCTTTTCCCATAAAATTCATAACTCTTAATCTATAGATCCAAAAATCGCCATTTTTGGACACAATCTAGAAAACTCATCAAATTATCATTTAAAATTTTTTCAGAATTTTTGAAGGTCTGAAAAGTTACGAAACATGAAAAACATAACAACCCTAAAAACCCCTTACCTCAAAAGAAGAAAAGATTTACGATTGGAATATCTAAGAAAAGCAAGCAAATTTTGAAATTGAATAGAAACTCTCCAAATATCTAAATACTCGCCAAAATATACTCGACAATATATAGAGAGAAAACTTATGTTCCTGGTGTGATTTTCAATTCTAACATAAACACATATTTATAAGAAAATGCTATAACGCCAAAGGAGACTAAATTAATAAAATAATAATATTAATTATTCTACGCATGCTGCTATGAAGCCCATCATTCTTGAAAACCAATTCAGCACACCTCAATTGATTTCCAGCACCTTTTTTTTTTTGTACACCAACCAAAATAGGTCCCACCCAAATTAAATAAAAATCATTTTATTTTCCGAAACTTCAACAATTCATAGAAAATAGCCCGGTTATCAGAAAAATACGAATTTTATATCCATTCTGCCTAAAATCGAATTCTCTACAACTTTGTAGCTTTGAGTTTTCCAAATTCCAAACCAAAAATATCCGAAATCCACAAACGGATGATTTTAATACCTCCACCATGAACAAAATAATCGATAAAACACCTCAAGATTAATTACTTCATTTTTATCCACATAAAATAAATATATCCATCATTTATATCCACATAAAATAAATATTTCCTTATCATATAAATCAATAATTAATTATTCACAAATAATATTACAGAATCACAATTATGACAACCAAGTCGTTCCCAGGAAAGAGGGGGCTTTCCAATAAAGATTTCTCCTTACTGGAGCGTAATTAGGTGACCAAACCTCTCTTTGACAGAACTTTCTAGACATTGCCAATAATGCTATCTAATAATATTATTCAAATAATATGAATTATTGATCTGATAATGGGAAATAATGTGCAGTGATAATTATTGAAACAACAATAATATAAAATATCAACACAGCAATTATTGAATCAATAAAATAAAACATTGAACAGTAATTACTGTAACAATTATTGAGTAGTGCCTTCTCACGTAAGAATCAATAATTCAAAATATTGTGCAAAACCTGTAATGCATCGTGCAGCAACAACGCAGACATTATACTTTACCCAACGTATTATTCCATGATGTTAGCATCAG
The DNA here is from genome assembly GCA_020205605.1 of Panax ginseng. Taxonomy (NCBI): domain Eukaryota; kingdom Viridiplantae; phylum Streptophyta; class Magnoliopsida; order Apiales; family Araliaceae; genus Panax; species Panax ginseng. Next base: position 76,962,316 of record CM035142.1, on the reverse strand, counting down.
AACGATTACGCCGTTATTTATAAAAACTCAAATTTGTCGCTTTTTTTTTCATCCAAGCGCTTATATCCATTATGGGGCCCTAAATGGGCTACTGCATTTAATATTCCCGATGTAAAGAATATTCCACGACCAAACGAATATTCCCCGACAACAATGAATATTTTATAACCACTTGTGTATTTTAAAAAAAAAATAATTCATATATCACCCTTAACTTTAACCTTTTATCAATTTAACCATTTCCAAAATAGGTCCATTCCATCCAACCCCATTCGAAGTCGCCAAATACATGGTATGTAAATAACTACAACTTTATTATTACAACATATAATAAATAAATGTGAGTTTAAATACGATATTGCCATCTAGACAATATCCACACGCAAATAAATCCCCATCATAATTATTGATACATTATTTTACAAAAATGGTGAGGACTACTAAACAACTCTCTCTAGAACCTTCATTCCATACCCCGACTAGTACTCGCTACATTCTCGCCTCCCCGAGAAGAAAAATGGAACAAAAAGGAAAAGGGTGAGCTCAACTAGCCCAAGAAGAATATTATGACTAAGATAATATACAACAAATTATCGTTAGTCTTCAACAGGAAAAATCTAATAATAATACAATAGACAACCAGCTTTTAAATCAACAATCGCAATGAAACAACAATTCATTAGAAGAGTTAAGTAGAGAATGCAAACTACTATCTTCTATATATGAATTTAAAAGTTCATCGTCGATATTTTATCCTCGTAACATCAATCAATATATATCCGAATCAAATATTCATCTTTGCACTATGTGCCAAAGATATTCATCATTGGTCATGTTCATCTAAACACTGCTCATCTTTGCACTACGGCCAAAGATATTAATCACCATCATGTTCATCTCAACACTGCTCATCTTTGCACACGCCAAAGATATTCATCAAGAAATCATTCATCTTTGCACTACATGTGCCAAAGATATTCAAGAATATCATCATTTTAGACCGAGGATGATGAAAATATTTTAAAGGAAACGAATCCAAAGGAAACAAAAGAACAAATATTAAGGATTCGATTTTAAACAATCCAAGTTCAAAAATACTTCATAAGTAATCGAGGAGTAAAATTCAAGAATGATCAAAACATGGATACAATCAAAGCTAGTATCCATAATAGATATTTTGGACAAAAAGAAGAAAATTTCATTTTTTATGAATAAGTGTCAGATTCGTGAATAGTGTCAGATATACGTGAATAAGGTCGATACGTGAATAAGAATCTCGACACCAAAAGATAGAAATTTCACAAAAAACATCTTCACGCTTCGTGAATAGTACTCGTGAATGAATAAGAACTCGTGAATAAGAATCATGAATAAGAACTCATGAATAGAACTCGTGAATAAGAACTCATGAAAGTAACCCCGACATGAAAAAAGTTCCAAATTTGATAAAAATTTCCAACCAATATTTTAAGATAATGATATTCAAGAAATAATATCATTTTTTAATAAAATAACATCCCTTACCGAAAAGAGAAAGATTTTAAATAAACACCTGATATAGGCTATGACTTGAACTTGCACCAGAGATAGCAATACTCAAAGTATACTCAAAATACTCACAAGAATACGCCGATAATATATAGAGAGAAAACTTCAGCTTCGTGTGATTTTCAATTCTAACCCAAGACCCTATTTATAGAAAATGCTTGTAACACCAAAGTAGAAAATTTAATATAATAATATATATATATATATTACAAATTTTCTTTCCACTTCACTTTGAATCATCTCAATTCAAAGAACTTAACACATGTTAAATGATGCCCACCAAACACAAAAACGTTTTTTATTTAAAATATTTTAAACTTCCAAAAATCAATTATTTTTGAGCTTCTAACTTCAATAATTCATAATAAATAGCCCTTTTATCGTAAAAATTCAAATCTCAATTTTTTTATAGAAATTCAATTCTACAACTTTGCGTAAGAAAGTTTTTCCAAATTCCAAACAAAATTGACAAAATCCAAAACCAAGCGATTTTTTGTGCTATAATCAAATTTTACCAATAATCAGGTCCACCAACACACAAAAAATATGTGTTAAACATTTAATGCCACAAAAATACTCTTCCTCCTCATATACTCATATATCCCACATTCATTATAAAAAATATCACCATTATATATATTATTAAAATAATATATTTAAATGAATTATTTTATCGTAAAAGATAAAATATTAATTTTCAACAATTGTCACATTAAAAATTTTCTCCATCTATATCCACATAAAATCAATATTTTCTCATCATATAAATCAATAATTAATTATTCACAAATAATATTATGTAATCACAAGATCGGCAAACTGTGCCGCTCCTGTGAAAGAGGGGCTTTCCAATAAGGATCTCTCCTCATCGCGCGCAATTAGTGACCAAACCTCTCCTTAGATGTAACTTTCTAGACATTGCCAATAATGTTATCCAATAATATTATTCAGATAATATGAATTATTGCTTCGATAATGGAAAATACCGTAATGACAATTTATCAAACAACAAGAATATAAAATATCAATGCAAAGAATTATTGAATCAATAAAATAAAATATCGAATAAGAATTATCGTAGAATAATTATTGAGTAAAGGCCTTCACGTAAGAATCAATAATAATGGTGCAATATACCGTGCCATCGCTCAACAACGCCAGATTAGTGTGTTTTAACCACCGGTATTCCAACAAAGATAATCTCAGAATAACTACGCCGTTATTTATAAACAACTTATATTTGTCGTTTTTTTCATCCAATCGCTTCGCTATATGGGCCCAAAAAGATCGCTACATGGCCGCATTTAATATTCCCCGACAAAGCATTTAATATTCCACCACCAAACTAATATTCCCTAATAATAATGAATATTTTATAACCACTGCTTATTCAAATATTTATGATTTTACCCATAACTATCCACATTAATCAAATCAACCCTTACTATTTCAAAATAATAAATAGAGGAAAATAAATTTCATTTATTAATAATTTGGGGTCTTACAACCTCCCTCCTTATGAAATTTCATTCCTCTAAATCGACGACGATTCGTGTGTTTCAAAAGATGAGAATACCTCGCTTTCATTTCCGCTTCCAACTCCCTGTGTCATTTCTTCTCAATAGATGGTTTCTCCACAAAACTTTAACTTGTGGTATAACCCCCAGACATAGGACATGTTCTTTCCTATCCAAGATCTTGACAGTACCTCCTCGTGACGTTAAGTCTTCTGCTATATCTCGTCCGGGTTCTAACTCAATGACGTGGTTCGGTCGTCCACATATTTACGTAACATCGATACGTGAAAAACGTTATGAACACGCGCCATACTTGGCAGTAAAACGAGTCTATAGGCACACGCTCCTATTCGATCGAGAATTTCAAATGGATTAATAAATCAAGGTTTGAGCTTTCTCACCTCACCGATTCTCGCTTTTGAAATAACAACTTCGCACCTCCTTCTTCAAATTCATCACCCCGTGTAGTAGCTTGAATAAATTTTTAACTTTATCGATTAAAGTCGATTATACTCAGATATCATCACGCGGGTACCTAGAGTTTTCATCTCCATCTCTATTATTTGTAAATTATAATAAATGAGTCTTTGACAATATCGCACTCAGATCAGATATACGATCTTCTACTCAACACGCCGCCTACCACGCTCGCTTTTTTCCAGATGGCATGGTCGTAACATGTGTTAAATGAGTCCTCTCGAAGTTCTTCAAGCTCTTCCCACATTCCTCGCTTCCATTCGAATTTTGTATCTCTACGAGTCACCAAGTTAATGGAATAGCGATTCGAGAATATCCTTCAACTAATCTCCGATAATAACCAACTAAGCCTGTAAAGCTACGATTTCGATTATCGATTTAGGTTGTTCTCAAATCGTGACTCATATCCCAACCTTGATAAGACGTTACAATGACACCTATCGCTTTACTATCGCATCTAATATGGTGTCCCCTACTTGAGAGTCCGGCTTTGCAGCATTCCACAAAGGAAGTCACCAGATAAAAGGCTCAGTACCAAATTTATAGTTGAATTTTTAACCTCAAGTTCAATAGAGCCATTCGATATGAGATTTTAGAAATGAGTTTTTTGTACCGGTTCAAAGTCGATACAAAATTTAATATCAAAGCTTTGGGAGTAAGCCAAGAAATTCTTCAGAAATACGCCGAAAAAAATCAATAACAACAGAATATTATTCAAATCGACGTGTCTTTATTCAAATCCATAACATGGACTAAGAAAACTTGACATCCGTAATAAACGAATGACTTCATGGCTTGATATGAAAATGTTTGACTACAATGGTTTGATTGCTTGAATTCAATAACAAAGTTGCTTAGAATATGAAAACTAACAACCCACGTAAAGTAATCAATTTTGCATGATGAGTAGTTAACCTTAAAATCACATCAAAAGCAAATATCTCTATAGAAATAAGGTTAATGTGTAATGTGATAGTGCCAACCCGAATCAAGCAAGATTTCTAAACAACTGATGTAATGAAAGTTTCTCCTAACTGAGTCTCCATAAATAAAGTCAAAGTCTAATTTCTCCGTAGTCAAGTTCAAACGCTGAGCGCAAAAAAAGAGAGATAAAAGAATGGGTAGAACCCAGATTCTAGTAAGGTATAAACTTCGCAAGAATTTATAATTAACTAACCCGTGCTAACTTCGCTCGTTCCTCAGATTTTGATTTGGCCACGACAAACGCTCTTCCAGAACCGCTGACTTTGACTTTTTTCGGGACATCCTTTCGAGTCACCATTCCTACCGGATCTGGTTTCGATACCGCATAATCTCGAGCGATATGTCCTTCTTTTCCACAATTATAGCATACCTTAAAACTGCTAGGGGCGCTTGGCCTAATGATATGTCCCTCTTCCCCGATTTGTAACATACGACCGGTGGTCTTTCTCCTCCCTCGAACCAAGCTTGCCACATCATACCGACGCCTTCACATGGTCGTTGTTGAATCTCTCTTTAAAATCTCCTCCCGACTCGCTTCTTCTATTTTCATGGCCACGATTACCACCAGAGTGGTTACCGCCTTTGTCCGTCAGATTCTTCTTTCTCCGCCGGTTATCGTTATTCGATGATCGCTATCTTCAGATGATCTCTCGTTATGGTCCTGGCTGAACGTATTTCGTTATCTCGCCTAACAATCGAGCCTCGCTGACAACATCCAATAGAGAGAAAATTTATGAGAAATGAGATATCGACGACGCCGGTTTCAAACCTCTCGTAAACATCCGCGCCATACGCTCCTCATTCTCCACCAAATGAGGTGCAAACTCGATAACTCCGCTAACTTCGCCAGATCGGGACACCGCCATGTTATTCTCGCTTCCAGCCTAATAAACTCCACTTTCTTCATACGATTTAATACTTTCGTGGAAGTACTTGTCATTGAACTGCTTCAAACGTCTCCCACGACACGCCGAAAGGCAAATGGATGGGTACGCTTCACGATTCCCACCAAGAATCGCCTCGTTATTTTAACATAAAAGTAGCGAATGGAACTTTTCGTTTCTCCGCATCCCAAGACATCGAATATCTTGGTAATTTGTTTGACCCACGCCTCCGCCTTTAATCGGATCCGCTTTCCCTGCACTCGTGGTCCCAACTTTGAATCGCTTCGTCGTGACCACCCGTGAATTGCTATCATTTCCTCCTCAGATTTTGAACACGAAGTCTCCTCGCCTCGATTTTGCATGAATCGCAAAAAGCTTCTAAACATCCCCTCGCTCATCATCTCGCTCAAGTGGTGTTGTTCACAGAGGTACATTGCCACTGTCTGTGTGACGCTCTCCTCGCTGGTAAAGACAGCATCTCCACTGGCCTCATTTACTCCATCGTTAATATTCTCACGACATTCTCAAACATCGCCATAAAACAAGGGTTAATTAAGGAAATCAATATATCACATAATATCCCTATATACTAACCAACTAACAAATAAGCTTAGTAGACACACTAAATAAGGATTTACTCGCCTCCCTCCTAGTTCTATTCCCCGATCTCCGCCAGAGATCATATCCCTAAGCTCGATACCAACCGTGACGACGCCCCAAAATAGGTCCATTCCATCCAACCCATTCTCGAAGTCGCCAAATACATGGTACGTAAATAACTACAACTTTATTATTACAACATATAAAAACCGTGAGTTTAAATACGATATTGCCATCTAGACAATATCCACACGCAAATAAATCCCTCATCATAATTATTGATACATTATTTTACAAAATGGTGAGGACTACTAAACAAACTCTCTAGAACCTTCATTCCATACCCCGACTAAGACTCGCTACATTCTCGCCCCCGAGAAGAAAAATGGAACAAAAAAGGAAAAGGGTGAGCTCAACTAGCCCAAAGAAGAATATTATGACTAAGATAATATACAACAAATTATCGTTAGTCTTCAACAGGAAAAATCTAATGTAATACAATAGACAACCGCTTTTAAATCAACAATCGCAATGAAACAACAATTCATTGTAAGAGTTAAGAGAGAATGCAAACTACTATCTTCTATATATGAATTTAAAAGTTCATCGTCGATATTTTATCCCTCGTAACATCAATCAATATATATCTCGAATCAAATATTCATCTTTGCACATGTGCCAAAGATATTCATCACTTGGTCATGTTCATCTAAACACTGCTCATCTTTGCACTACGCCAAAGATATTAATCACCATGGCCATGTTCATCTCAACACTGCTCATCTTTGCACTACGCCAAAGATATTCATCAAGAAATCATTCATCTTTGCACTATGTGCCAAAGATATTCAAAGAATATCATCATTTAGACCGAGGATGATGAAAAAATATTTTAAAGGAAACGAATCCAAAGGAAACAAAAGAACAATATTAAGGATTCAGATTTTAAACAATCCAAGTTCAAAAATACTTCATAAGTAATCGAGGAGTAAAATTCAAGAATGATCAAAACATGGATACAATCAAAGCTAGTATCCATAATAGATATTTTGGACAAAAAGAAGAAATTTCATTTTTCTATGAATAAGTCAGATTCGTGAATAAGGTCAGATACGTGAATAAAGGCCGAGATACGTGTGAATAAGAATTCGACACCAAAAGATAGAAATTTCAAAAAAACATCTTCACGCTTCGTGAATAAGTACTCGTGAATAAGAATCGTGAATAAGAATCGTGAATAAGAACTCGTGAATAGTAACTCGTGAATAAGAACTCATGAATAAGAATCTGAACATGAAAAAAAGTTCCAAATTTGATAAAATTTCCAACCAATATTTCTAAGATAATGATATCAAGAAATAATATCATTTTTTTAATAAAATAACATCCCTTACCTCGAAAGACAAGATTTTAATAAAACACCTGATATAAGCTATGACTTGAACTTGCAACCAGATAGCAATACTCAAAGTATACTCAAAATACTCACAAGAATACGCCGATAATATAGAGAGAGAAAACTTCTTTCGTGTGATTTTCAATTCTAACCCAAGACCCTATTTATAGAAAATGCTTGTAACACCAAAAGTAGAAAATTTAATATAATAATAATATATATATATATTAAATTTTTCTACGCACACTTAGAATCATCTGAATTCAGCAACTTACACATGTGTTAAAGATGCCCACCAAACACAAAAAAAACGTTTTTTCTTATTTAAATATTTTAAACTTCCAAAAATCAATTATTTTGAGCTTCTAACTTCAATAATTCATAATAAATAGCCTTTTATCAAAAAAATTGAATCTCATGAATTTTTATAGGAAATTCAATTTCTACACAACTTTTTGCGTAAGAAAGTTTTTCCAAATTCCAAATGTAAATTGACCAAATCCATAAACCAAAGCGATTTTTATGTGCTATAATCAAATTTCTGGCCAATAATTGGGTCCACCAACACACAAAATATGTGTTAAACATTTAATGCCACAAAAAAATACTCTTCCTCCTCATATACTCATATATCCCACATTCATTATAAAATATATCACCATTAATATATTATTAAAATAATATATTTAAATGAATTATTTTATCGTAAAAAGATAAAATATTAATTTTCAACAATTGTCACATTAAAATTTTCTCCATCTATATCCACATAAAATCAATATTTTCTCATCATATAAATCAATAATTAATTATTCACAAATAATATTATGTAATCACAAGATCGGCAACTGTGCCGCTCCTCAGAAAGAGGGGCTTTCCAATAAGGATCTCTCTCATCGCCGCAATTAGTGACCAAACCTCTCCTTAGATGTAACTTTCTAGACATCGCCAATAATGTTATCCAATAATATTATTCAGAGATAATATGAATTATTGTCTCGATAATGAAAAAATATCGTAATGACAATTTATTAAAACAACAAAGAATATAAAATATCAATGCAAAGAATTATTGAATCAATAAAATAAAATATCGAATAAGAATTATCGTAATAATTATCGAAAAAGCCTTCTTCACGTAAGAATCAATAATGGTGCAATACCGCGTGCCATCGCTCAACAACGCCATTAGTAGTGTGTTTTAACCACCGGTATTCCAACAAGATAATCTCAGAATAACTACGCCGTTATTTATAAACAACTTATATTTGTCGCTTTTCTTCATCCAATCGCTTCGCTATGGGGCCCACAAAAGATCGCTACCGTCGCATTTAATATTCCCCGACGAAAGCATTTAATATTCCACCACCAAACTAATATTCCCCTAATAATAATGAATATTTTATAACCACTTGCTTATTCAAATATTTCATGATTTTACCCATAACTATCCACATTAATCAAATCAACCCTTACTATTTCAAAATAATAAATAGAGGAAAATAAATTTCATTTATTAATAATTTGGGGTCTTACAATCATATCGATAAATTCATCTTTGTACTACGGCCAAAGATATTCATCAATAGTTCATCTTTTCACCATGGCAAAAGATATTCAACAACAGTCATCTTTGCACCACGGGCCAAAGATATTCATCAACAATTCATCTTTGTACTACAAAGCCAAAGATATTCCTCAATAATTCATATTTTGCACTCACAGCCAAATATATTCATCAAATTCATATTTTCACTATGAAGCCAAATATATTAATATCTCAAAGAAATATATAATCATTTCGAGAATTTATATAAACAATAATTATAACCATGTTAATCAATTCATCTTTACACTTAAGCTAAAGATATTCAATTATAAATTCAATGGTCATGATCATAACAGTTAACAATTCATCTTTGCACTACTGGCCAAAGATAACCCATAGTCACGATCATACCAATAATCTACCCATCTTTACACTCAAGTGAAAGAGAAATTCAACATCAGGGTTATAAAAATGTTATATATGATAATAAAAATAATATGATCAACAACTGCATTTAATTTCAAGAGTAAGATTCATAAATCAACGGTAATTTGGTCAGAAAAAGACACCAATTTTGTCGTGAATAGTACCTGTGAATAGTAACTCGTGAATAGTAACTCATGAATAGTAACTCATGAATAGTAATCGTGAATAGTAAATTACATGAAAAAGGTAGAAATTCCACAATAAAATCCATACCAATATTTCGGAATAATGATATTGAAAGAATAATATTTCTTAAGTTTATAAATAATTTATTTTAATTGTTTACACTTTACTAAATAATGCATTTAATCATCCTAAAATGCCAAACTCATAAGATTTCATCACCAATAACCAAAACCCTCATAAAAAATCTGTATATACCTCATATAGATTCTCAAGCCATAAAATCCTATTTTCCAATTTTCTTACTTCACATAACATATTTAATTCATTTACTCATAACTAGTCCATTTTCATGAAAAATACCAAATCAGTACAAACAAATTTTCTTTTCTGAAATTTAGCAGAATATAGTCCTATATTGAACATATATTTTTCTCAGAAATTTTAAAATTCATTTACTATTTTTCATATGGCCAAAACCGCTGAATATTTAGACATTTATCATAAATTGTACTTTTCTCCAAAAATTCCGAAATTCACGGAGTATACTGATATTATATAGATGTACTCCCAATAAAAATTTTACCAATTTTGGAGTTAACCACAAGGAGTTATAAGGGTTTACTTTTAAAATAGTCTTTTCCCATAAAATTTATAACTCTTAATCTATAGATCCAAAAATTTCTATTTTTGGACACAATCTAGAAAACTCATCAAATTATCATTTAAAATTTTTTCAGAATTTTTGAAGGTCTAAAAAGTTACGAAACATGAAAAACATAACAACCCTTAAAATCCCTTACCTCAAAAAAAGATTTATTTGATTTGGAATATCGGATGAAAGTCAAGCAAACTTGGTAATTTGAATAGAAACTCTCCAAATATCTAAATACTCGCCAAAATATACTCGACAATATAGAGAGAGAAAACTTATGTTTCTGGTGTGATTTTCAATTCTAACATAAACACATATTTATAAGAAAATGCTATAACGCCAAAGGAGACTAAATTAATAAATTAATAATATTAATTATTCTACGCATGCTGCTATGAAGCCCATCATTCTTGAAAACCAATTCAACACACCTCAATTGATTTCCAGCACCTTTTTTTTGTACACCAACCAAAATGGGTCCCACCCAAATTAAATAAAAATTATTTTATTTTCCGAAACTTCAAAAATTCATAGAAAATAGCCCGATTATCAGAAAAATACGAATTTTATGTCCATTCTTCCTAAAATCGAATTCTCTACAACTGTGTAGCTTTGTGTTTTTCCAAATTCCACACCAAAAATATCTTAAATCAACGGATGATTTTTAATACCTCCACACCGACAAAATACTGATAAAACACCTCAGCTTTAATTACTTCATTTTTATCCACATAAAAATAAATATATCCATCATTTATATCCACATAAAATAAATATTTCATTATCATATAAATCAATAATTAATTATTCACAAATAATATTACAGAATCACAATTATGACAACCAGGCCGTTCCCAGGAAAGAGGGGGCTTTCCAATAAAGATTTCTCCTTACTGGAGCGCAATTAGGTGACCAAACCTCTCCTTGATAGAACTTTCTAGACATTGCCAATAATGCTATCTAATAATATTATTCAAATAATATGAATTATTGATCTGAAAATGGGAAATACTGTGCAGTGACAATTATTGAAACAACAATAATATAAAATATCAACACAGCAATTATTAAATCAATAAAATAAAATATTGAACAGTAATTACTGTAACAATTATTGAGTAGTGCCTTCTCACGTAAGAATCAATAATTCAAAAATATTGTGCAAAACCTTGTGCTACTGTACAACAACGCGTATTACTATACTTTACCCACCGGGTATTCCAACAGTTTTAACGGTAATAATTACGCCGTTATTTATAAAAACTCAAATTTGTCGTTTTCTTCATCCGACAGTTATCCGTTATGGGGCCCACAAATGGTCAGACGCCTGCTGCATTTAATATTCCCGATATGAAAAGAATATTCCACGACCAAACGAATATTCCCCGACAACAATGAATATTTTATAACCACTTGTGTATTTTAAAAAAAAATAAATTCATATATCACCCTTAACTTTAAGCTTTTATCAATTTAACCATTTACTGAATAGTAATTATAAGAAAAATTGAATACTTTTATTTCATAAAATTCGGGGTCTTACAATCTCCCTCCTTATAAAATTTCGTCCCCAAAATTTACGTACTTGGTATTTCAAAGAGTTGAGAATACCTTGCTTTCATTTCAGATTCTATCTCTCCGGTCATCATGATTTCTCCATTGCTCATCTCCCGTGATAACTTTATTTGGGTTCCTCACTTGTTGGGAAGTCATGACAACCACTATCCCTCTAACTACTCGGCTTTGACTTGTCTGGGGCAACATTTGGCGTCATCACTACCATTGGAATATACTTTTTATAGGGCATATTCCTCCCTCAACTGCCTCGTCGTACTCCTGATTCATGATTTAAATCATCAATCTTCGATCCATATCGAATTCAGGTTGACCGCTCTGTACAGGGTAATTCAGAACTCGATATTGGGTTATCCCAATTGTTGTCCAAAAAGAGAAATTCATATCATCTATTTTAGCCTTCTTAGATCGGACATCTCTTTCCACAATATCAATACGTCGTGTGACTTTTGCCCATGCATCGCTTATTCTCACTCGTTCAGTTTTTTATTCTTTTAGCTCAGATTCCAGCTTTATCATCTTATACTCTGCCAAAGAATGCTTCTGTTCAAGCATCACATATCGGATAACACAAGCTTGAATCGTTGCATCCTTTTGCTCCACGATCTTTGTCGCTTTCAAATTTCGCTTCTTCTAACTCATGAATACAATTTTGCAATTCTACATTTTGATCATAAAATACCTCTAATAAATTCTCCTCAGGTGCTTCTTCTTCCTCACTCTCAGCTGCTACCTCTGCGACTAGCTCGGGTGCAACTATTAATTCTTCTCTTACCACAAGGATATCTCTAATTACTTCCTCGCCTGACATCACATTATCATGATTGTTGATTAGAGGTATCCCCCCAGTCTCATTCACTCCATTATTAACATTCTCAGCTGCCATTATCAAATACTGCCATAAAACAAGGGTTAATTAAATAAATTAACGTATCACATAATATCCGCATATTATGAACGACCAACAATTAAGCTTAGGTAGGACACACTAGCGAAGGATTTACTCATCTCTCTCCTCCTAGTTATATTCCCCGATCTTCGCCAGAGACCATATCCCTAAGGTCTGATACCAAATGTGACAACCCCAAAATAGGTCCATTTCACCCAACCTATTCTGAGTCGCCAAATACATGGTACAGAAAACAACTACAACTTTATTACAACAATTGTCGTGCAAAATACAACAACACATATGCTGTGAGTTTGGATACAAATATATATCAACTGTGACTCTCATCCCAACCTTGGATAGCACATCACAATGACACCTTACATAAAGGTATAGTCAAAAACTGTTTTAGAAATTAAAATCTTTGGAAAATGATCAAGAAAACCTTCGTACATGGGAGGCCATGCATCTAGGTTATGATAGATATCATATGGCCACAGAATTATCCTTGGTTGACCCAATAGATTCCAAAGAAAAATGAGAAGATTACTATCATATTCTTTCCAATGGTGAGTCTTCTCTTGACATATCATTATCTCCACTATCTCTAATTGATAGTTGTACTTCAACTCAACACCAAGATTATATAGGTAGTGCTAGTAGATATACCCAGCAAGTGGATGAGCACAACCCTGTCTTATGATGACACGAAGTTGTATGTCTTTAGACATCTTGTATGATAGAGACAAAATACACTTCCAACGTTGGGTTCGTCTCACCCTATTTGATTCACCAAATATAACTACTAAATGATGACCACCGCTCTATTCCCTTGTTACCCTCGCTCGACCCAGCTACACTCTTATTACCTGAAAGGAATTATGAAACAGAAGGGTGAGCACAACTAGCCCAGTAAAGAATATCATGACTAAAGATAATTAAATTATCAATAGCCTTTATCAGTAATAAATCAGAGATTTAGAACATATGGTAGATGATAAAATTTTTCAACCATAGTTGCAGCGGAACGAGCAATCCATTAGAAGAGTCAAATAGACCATAAAGTCTATTATCTTCTCCATGTTAAAAATCCATCAACAATATTTTATCCCTGTAACATCAATCAACAGTTCTGATCCACAATCATATGAATAACTCATAATCATAATTGTGGTTCTAAATTCCTCTTCTCATCCAATACGAAGATAATTTTCAAAACCTGTCTTTACTTGAAACATCAAAGATCATGGTTATACCAAATCACATTTCCTGTTCATAATCATACTGATAAATTCATCTTTGCACTACGGGCCAAAGATATTCGTCAATAGTTCATCTTTGCACTACTGGCCAAAGATATTCAACAACAGGTCATCTTTGCACTACGGGCCAAAGATATTCATCAACAATTCATCTTTGCACTACAATCCAAAGATATTCCTCAACCATTCATATTTGCATTACAGGCCAAATATATTCATCAACAGTTCATATTTTCTCTACAGGCCAAATATATTAATATCTCAAAGAAATATATAATCATTTCAGAATTTATATAAACAATAATTATAACCATGTTAATCAATTCATCTTTACACTTAAGCTAAAGATATTCAATTATAAATTCAATGGTCATTATCATAACAGTTAACAATACATCTTTGCACTACTGGCCAAAGAGAACCCATAGTCACGATCATATCAATAATCTACCCATCTTTACACTCAAGTGAAAGAGAAATTCAACATCAGGGTTATAAAAATGTTATATATGATAATAAAAACAATATGATCAACAACTGCATTTAATTTCAAGGGTAAGATTCATAAATCAACGGTAATTTGGTCAGAAAAAGACACCAATTTTGTCATGAATAGTACCCGTGAATAGTAACTCGTGAATAGTAACTCATGAATAGTAACTCATGAATAGTAACTCGTGAATAGTAACCCCGACATGAAAAAGGTAGAAATTCCACAATAAAATCCATACCAATATTTCGGTATAATGATATTGAAAGAATAATATTTCTTAAGTTTATAAACAATTTATTTTAATTGTTTACACTTTACTAAATAATACATTTAATCATCCTAAAATGCCAAACTCATAAGATTTCATCACCAATAACCAAAACCCTCATAAAAAATCTGCATATACCTCATATAGGATTCTCAAGCCATAAAATCCTATTTTCCAATTTTCTTACTTCAAATAACATATTTAATTCATTTACTCATAACTAGTCCATTTTCAAGAAAAATACCAAATCAGTACAAACAAATTTTCTTTTCTAGGATTTAGCTGAATATAGTCCCATATTGAACATATATTTTTCTCAGAATTTTTAAAATTCATTTACTATTTTTGATATGGCCAAAACCGCCGAATATTTAGACATTTATCATAAATTGTACTTTTCTCCAAAAATTCCGAAATTCACGGAGTATACTGATATTATATAGATGTACTCCCAATAAAAATTTCACCAATTTTGGAGTTAACCACAAGGAGTTATAAGGGTTTACTTTTAAAATAGTCTTTTCCCATAAAATTCATAACTCTTAATTTATAGATCCAAAAATCGCCATTTTTGGACACAATCTAGAAAACTCATGAAATTATCATTTAAAATTTTTCCAAAATTTTTGAAGGTCTGAAAAGTTACGAAACATGAAAAACATAACTACCCTTAAAATCCCTTACCTCAAAAAGCAAGATTTACGATTTGGAATATATGACAATTTAATAGTCAAGCAAACTTGCACTGAATAGAACTCTCCAAATATCTAAATACTCGCCAAAATATACTCGACAATATAGAGAGAGAAAACTTATGTTTCTGGTGTGATTTTCAATTCTAACATAAGCACCTATTTATAAGAAAATGCTAGAACGCCAATGGAGACTAAATTAATAAAATAATAATATTAATTATTCTACGCATGCTGCTATGAAGCCCATCATTCTTGAAAACCAATTCAGCACACCTCAATTGATCTCCAGCACCTTTTTTTTGTACACCAGCCAAAATGGGTCCCACCCAAATTAAATAAAAATCATTTTATTTTCCGAAACTTCAACAATTCATAGAAAATAGCCCGGTTATCAGAAAAATACGAGTTTTTATGTCCATTCTGCCTGAAATTGAATTCTCTATAACTTTGTAGCTTTGAGTTTTTCCAAATTCCAAACCAAAAATATCCGAAATCCACAAACAGATGATTTTTAATACCTCCACACCGACAAAATACTGATAAAATACCTCAACTTTAATTCCTTCATTTTTATCCACATAAAAATAAATATTTCCTTATCATATAAATCAATAATTAATTATTCACAAATAATATTACAGAATCACAATTATGACAACCAAAGGTAGTTCTCGGAAAGAGGGCTTTCCAATAAAGATTTCTCCATCGACGGCGTAATTAGGTGACCAAACCTCTCCTTGACAGAACTTTCTAGACATTGCCAATAATGCTATCTAATAATATTGTTCAAATGATATGAATTATTGATCTGATAATGGAAAATACTGTGTAGTGACAATTATTGAAACAACAATAATATAAAATATCAACGCAACAATTATTGAATCAATAAAATAAAATATTAAGCAAATAATTACAGTAATAATTATTGAGTAGTGCCTTCTCACGTAAGAATCAATAATTTAAAAATCATTGCAAAAACGGTAAAGCACTCTTGTGCAACAACGCAGACATTATACTTTACCCACCGGGTATTCCAGCATGTTGTTAAGTAACGATTACGCGTTATTTATAAAAACTCAAATTTGTCATTTTCTTCATCCAATGATTTATCCGTTATGGGGCCCACAAATGGTTATACATCGCACAAATATTCCCAAGCGGAAAGAATATTCCACGACCAAACGAATATTCCCCGACAACAATGAATATTTTATAGCCACTTGTGTATTTTGAAAAAATAAATAAATTCATATATCACCCTTAACTTTAACCTTTTATCAATTTAACCATTTACTGAATAGTAATTATAAGAAAAATTGAATACTTTTATTTCATAAAATTGAGGGGTCTTACAAATACTGGTGTGCCATGCATGCAACAACAGCAGACATCGTGTTTTAACCAACGGGTATTCCAACAAGATTAATCTTGAATAACTACACTGCAGATTATTTGTAAACAACTTATACTTGTCATTTTTTCATCCAATCGCTTTCAAGTTATGGGGCCCTAATAAAGATCGATCGTAAATTTAATATTCCACGACAAGAATAATATTCCACGACCAAACCAATATTCCCCGACAACGATGAATATTTTACAACCACTTGCTTATTTTAAAATATTCGCGCATTTTACCCATAACTAACCACATTAATCAAATCCACTCTTACTATTTCAAAATAATAAATAGAGGAAATTAAATTTCATGTATAAAAAGTTGGGGTCTTACAACCTTCCCTTCTTATGAAATTTCGTCCTCGAAATTGACGTACGTACCTAGTATTTCGAAAAGGTGAGGATACCTCTTTTTCATTTTTGATTCCAATTGCCAGGTCATTTCTTCAATAGCATGGTTCCTCCACAAAACCTTAACTTGTGGTATAACCTTAGTGCGTAGGACATGCTCTTTCCTATCCAAGATCTTAATAGGTACCTCCTCGTACATTAAATCTTCGGCTATCTTGTCTGTTTCTAAGTCAATAATATGGTTCGGGTCGTTCACATATTTACGAAGCGCAGATATGTGAAAAACGTTATGAACATGAGACATGCTTGAAGGTAACGCGAGTCTATAGGCCACATTTCCTACTCACTCAAGAATCTGAAATAGACCAATAAATTGTGGATTGAGCTTTCCTCTCTTCCTGAATCTTGTAACTCCCTTCCATGGAGCAATACGTAACAATACATGATCCCCAATGTCAAATTCCACGTCCTTTCGATGAAGATCTGCATAACTTTTTTGTCGATCTTGTGCCGTTTGTATACGTTGTTGAATCGTTTGGATCTTCTCTGTAGTCATTCGTACCAACTCTTGTCCCAACAATATTGCTTCTCCCACCTCATCCCAACATATTGGAGAGCGACACTTTCGTCCATACAATGCTTCAAATGGAGCCACACCTATACTTGCTTGATAACTGTTCTTGTAGGATAATTCCATCAATGGCAGGTACTTATCCCAACTCCCTTTGAAATCTAGGACACAAAGTCTTAACAGATCTTCAAGAGTTTGAATAGTACTCTCTAATTGTCCGTCCGTTTGAGGATGGTATGTCGAACTGAATCGTAAATCCGTGCCCATGGCTTTCTGCAAGCTAACCCAAAATCTTGAAGTGAATCTTGGGTCACGATCCGAAACTATGGATACTGGCATGCCATGCAATCTCATAATCTCATTTACGTACATACTAGCAAGATGTTCAAGGGAATAAGTCTCCCGTATAGGCAAGAAATTAGCAGACTTGGTTATCTATCAACAATAACCCAAATCGCATCTATGCCTTGAGAAACCTTGGGAAGACCCGTAACAAAATCCATAGTAATGTGTTCCCATTTCCATTTCGGAATCTCAAGTGGTTGCAATGGACCCTTTGGCACTTGATGCTCCGCCTTTACACGTTGACAAGTTAAACAGCTCGAGATAAACTTCGCGATCTCTCTCTTCATATTGTTCCACCAAAATGTATGTCGAAGATCATGATACATTTTGGTACTCCCAGGATGGATTGCAAACGGTGTGTTGTGTTCCTCCATCATGATTCTTTGCTTCAAGTCAGAATCATTAGGAAGGAACACAAAGTCTGGAGTGGACTCGAAGTATTCCTTCTTCATCGATTCATGCTTCTGGAATAGTACCTTCTTGTGCTTTCTTCTTCATACGCATCAGCTCCAGATCTGTGGCTTGAGCAGCTTTAACTTTATCGATTAAAGTTGGTTCTATACGTATACCTGACATCATCGCATGAGTCCCCAGAGTCTTGAATTCTATCTTGAACTTTTGTAAATCACACAAAATAGGCATTTGTGTTGACAACATCGCACTCGTTCCTGCATAAGATTTTCTACTTAATGCGTCAGCTACCACGTTCGCTTTTCCAGGATGGTATTGAATGGTATGTTCATAGTCTTTCAATAACTCGAGCCAACGTCGTTGCCGCATATTGAGTTCTTTTTTGGTGAAGAAATATTTGAGGCTTTTATGGTCTGAATATATCTCCACTTTTTTCCCCATATAAATAGTGCCTCCAGATCTTTAGTGCAAAAACGACTGCTGCCAACTCTAGATCATGAGTAGGATAATTTCTCTCATATTCTTTAAGTTGTCGTGAGGCATAAGCTATGACTTTCCCATGTTGCATGAGAACACATCCTAACCCTTTACCCGAAGCATCGCTGTAGATAACAAATCCATCCGAACCAGATGGTATTGTCCGAACAGGTGCCGAAATGAGTCTCATCTTGAGATCTTGGAAACTCTTCTCGCATTCCTCGTTCCATATGAATTTTGTATCTTTACGAGTCAGCTGAGTTAACGGAGTAGCGATTCGAGAAAATCCTTCCACGAATCTTTGATAATATCCAACTAAGCCCAGAAAGCTACGTACTTTGGTCATCGACTTCGGTTGTTCCCAACTTTGAATTGCTTCAATCTTCACCGGGTCAATAGATACTCCATGTTTTGACACCACGTGCCCAAGGAATGCTACTTCCTCAAGCCAAAACTCGCATTTCTTCATCTTGGCATATAACTTGTTATCACGAAGCCTTTGCAATACCAGCTTCAAATGGCGCTCATGATCTTCACGGCTTTTGGAATAGATGAGGATGTCATCAATAAAGATAACAACGAACTGATCCAAATATTCCTTGAATACTCGGTTCATCATATCCATGAAAAGCCGCGGGGAGCATTAGTCAATCCGAAGACATGACTAAGAATTCATAATGCCCGCATCTGAAGAGTTCGAAAGCAGTCTTTGGAATATCCTTAGTTCTAATCTTCAGCTGATGATATCCAGAACGAAGATCGATCTTTGAAAAGAATTGCGCTCCTTGTAACTGGTCAAACAGGTCATCAATACGAGGTAGCGGATACCTATTCTTGATGGTGACATGGTTCAATTATCGATAGTCAATACAAAGTCGCATACTTCCGTCTTTCTTCTTTACAAATAAAACAGAGCACCCCAAGGAGATGTACTGGGACCTAATGAAACCGATGTCCAATAACTCCGTAGTTGGACCTTTAACTCCTCGAAGTTCAATAGGAGCCATTCGATATGGGGTTTTAGAAATGGGCTTTGTACTAGGTTTAAGGTCAATAAAGAATTCAACTTCGATTCGGGGTAGACCGGTAAGTTCTTGTGAAATACGCCGGAAAATTCTCTAACAATGTAAATATTATTCAAATCGACGTGTTTTTGTTCAAGTTCGTGATATGGGCTAAGAAAGCTTGACATCCGTTTTTTAATAAACGAATAGCTTTATGGCTTGATATGACAGTGATTGACTTTAGTGGTTTGGTTGTTTGAATTTGAATAACAGGTTGGTTAGGAATATGAAAACTAACAACCTTACAAAAACAATCAATTTTAGCATGATGAGTGATTAACCAATCAATCCCTAAAATCACATCAAATGCAAGTATTTTAAACGAAATAAGGTCGGCAGGTAAGGTGATGGTTCCAACTTGAATCAAGCAAGATTTATAAACAGTAGATGTAACGAAAGTTTCTCCTAACGGAGTCTCAACAGATAAGCCAAGGTCTAATTTTTCCGGAGTCAAGTTTAAACGTTGAGCACAAGCAGGAGAGATAAAAGAATGGGTGAAACCGGTATCTAATAAGGTATAAACTTTGTAAGAGTTTATGATTAGTTTACCCGTGATCACCTCGTTTGGGTTCCTCGTACTTTGACCAGTCACGACAAATGCTCTTCCAGGAACCGTTGACTTTGACTTTTCTGGGACAACCTTTTAAGTCACCATCCCCGCTGGACTTGGTTTCGTTACAGTACAATCTCGAGCGTTATGTCCTTCCTTTCCATAATTATAGCATACCTTGAACTATTGTGGACAGTTTTGGACTGATATGACCCTCTTTTCCACATTTATAGCATACGACCGGTGGTCGTTCTCCTCCCTTAGAACCAGTTGCTGCTAGTGCTGACGTCTTCACATTGTCATTGTTGAATCTCCTCTTTTTAAAATCTCCCCCCCGACTCGCTTCTTCTATTTTCATGGCCACGATTACCACCAGAGTGGTTACCGCTTTTGTCCGAATATTTTCCTCCCTGCTGGTTTTCATTGCTTCGATGACTGCTGCCACCGGTATGACCATGGATGTGGTCCCTTGGTTGAACGTACTCGCTATCTCGCTCTAATAATTGAGCCCTGTTGACAACATCTAAATATAGAGAAAATTTATGAGAAATGAGATACTGACGTATGTCGAGTTTCAAACCTCTTAGAAACATCTGCGTCATACGTTCCTCATTCTCCACCAAATGAGGTGCAAACCTGGATAACTCCACGAACTTCGCCTCGTATTGGGACACCGTCATATTGTTTTTTTCTAGTCTAATAAACTCTACCTCCTTCATATGGTGAATACTTTCAGGAAAGTACTTATCATTGAAAAGTTTCTAAAACGTTTCCTAAGACATCTTTGAAAAGCAAGTAGTGTACGCTCACGCAGACTCCCACCAGTAGTTTGCCTCGCCACGGAACATAAAGGTGGCGAATGGAACCTTCTATTCCTCCGTGCATCCCAAGACATCGAATATCTTGGTAATTTGTTTGACCCACGTCTCTGCCTTGATCGGATTCGGCTTTCTAATAAATTCTAGAGGTCCCAACTCTTTGAAGCGCTTGCATTGTGATAATAAGCAGCGTTGCTATCATTTCCACCGTATTTTGTACACGAAGTCTCCTCGTCGGTTTTGCATGAACGCGCAAAAGCTTCTAAACATCCGTCATTAATAAATGCGCTTTCAATGGTGTTGTTTACAGGAGGAATATTGCCTTCCTGTTGCACGTTCCCCTGGGTGGTGATTAAAGGTGTCTCCACGGTCTCATTCACTCCACCGTTAATATTCTCAGCTGCCATTCTTAAATACAGCCACAAAACAAGGGTTAATTAAACAAATTAACATATCAAATATTAACCATATACTTCGACTGACCAACAAATAAGCTTAGGTATAACACACTAGCGAAGGATTACTCGTCTCTCCCTTCCTAGTTCTATTCCCCGATCTCCGCCAGAGACCATATCCCTAAGCTCTGATACCAACTGTGACACCCCCAAAATAGGTATACAACACCCATTCTGAGTCGCCAAATACATGGTATAGAATCAACTACAACTTTATTAATACAATTATCGTGCAAAATACGACAACACTTAAACTGTGAGTTTAAATACAAATATTGTCATCTAGACAATATCCACACTCAAATAAGTCCTCATTACAATTATTGATATACTATTTTACAAAATAGTGAGGACTATTAGAACAACTTCTAGAACCATCATTCCACACCCCGACTAGTACTCGCTACATTCTCGCCTCCTGAGAAGAAAAATGGAACAACAAGAAAAAGGGTGAGCTCAACTAGCCCAGTAAAGAACATTATGACTAAGATAATATAAAACAAATTATCGTTAGTCCTCAACAGGGAAAAATCTAATAGAATACAATAGACAACAAGTTTTAAATCAATATTCACAGCGAAAATAATAATTCATTAGAAGAGTTAAGTAGAGAATAAAATCTACTATCTTCTATATATGAATTTAAAAGTTCATCGTCTATCTTTTATCCCTGTAACATCAATCAATATATATCTGAAATCAAATATTCATCTTTGCACTAAGGCCAAAGATATTCATCAGTTGGTCATGTTCATCTAAACACCTGTTCATCTTTGCACTACGGGCCAAAGATATTCATCAGAAATCATTCATCTTTGCACTACATGCCAAAGATATTCAGTTATATCATCATTTAGGACTGAGGATAATGAAAAATATTTTAAAGAAAAGCGAATCCGATTGAAACAAAAGAACAAATATTAAGGATTCGTACTTTAAACAATCCAAGTTCAAAAATACTTCATAAATAACCAGAGTGGAGTAAAATTCAAGAATGAAGACCAAAACATAGATCCAATCAAAGATAGGAATCATAACAGACAATCTTGGACACAGAAAAGAAAATTTAATTTTTCTGTGAATAGTGTCGTATTCGTGAATAGTACTGTATACGTGAATAGCAACTCCGACACCAAAAGATAGAAATTCCACAAGAAAAATCATCACGATTCGTGAATAGTAACTCATGAATAGTAACTCATGAATAGTAATCCCGACATGAAAAGTTCCACATTTGATAAAAAGTTCAAACCAATATTTCGGTATAATGATATTAAAGAAATAATATCATTTACGAAGAAAATAACATCCCTTACCTCGCAAAAACAGTACTTCTGACTGGAATACAAGATCTAGTGCTGAAGGAACTTGCACCGTATAACAACACTCAAAGTACTAAAATACTCACAAAATACGCTCGATATTATAGAGAGAGAAAGAGAGAGAAATCTTTAGTTTCTGGTGTGATTTTCAATTCTAACCTAAGCACCCTATTTATAGGAAAATTCTTAGAACACCAAAGCAGAAAATTTAATAAAATATTAATATATTTATTTAAATTTTCTTATGCCCACCTTGACCATCTGAATTCAGCCATCAATAATGACAAAAACAAAAAACATGTTTTTGTTATTAAAAATTAATTAAAACTTTCAAAAATCAATTATTTTGGAACTAAGGAACTTCAATAATTCATAATAAATAGCCCTTTTATCAGAAAAATTCGAATCTTGTGTCTCTCTATAGGAAATTCAATTCTCTACAACTTTGCAGAAGAAATTTTTCCAAATTCCAAACAGAAATTGACCGAAATCCACATACGAACGATTTTACAGGCTATAATCAAATTTCAGTCAAGAAATGGGCACACCAACACACAAAACATGTGTTAAACATTTTTTTGTATCAAAATACTCTTCCTTCTCATTTATTCATATATCCCACATTCATTGTAAAAATATCACCATTATTATATTATTATAATATAATAATAAATTATTTTATCAGAAAAGATAAAATATCAATTTTTAACAATTGTCACTTTAAAAATTTTCTCCATCTATATCCACATAAAATGAATATTTTCCTTATCATATAAATCAATAATTAATTATTCACAAATAATATTACAGAATCACAATAATGACAACCGTGCAGGTTCAAAGGTGATGTATGGGCTTTCAATAAGGATTTCTCTTTACTGGGGCACAATTAGGTGACCAAACCTCTCCTTAGACAGAACTTTCTAGACATTGTCAATAATGCTATCTAATAATATTATTCAAATAATATGAATTATTGATTTGATAATGGAACATACTATGTAGTGACAATTATTGAAACAATAATAATATAAAATATCAACGCATCAATTATTGAATCACAAATAAAATATTGAACAGTAATTACTGTAACAATTATTGAGTAGTGTCTTCTTACGTAAGAATCAATAATTGGTGCAATACCGCAAGTGCCATCATGGCAAAGAACGCCAGACATCGTGTTTTAACCACCGGGTATTCCAACAGTATTAACGGTAACAACTACGCCGTTATTTGTAAACAACTTATACTTGTCGTTTTCTTCATCCAATCGCTTTCCGTTATGGGGCCCACAAAAGACTGCACCGTCGTACGATTATTCCCCGACAGAAATAATATTCCACGACCAAACGAATATTCCCCGACAACAATGAATATTTTATAACCACTTGTTTATTTTAAAATATTCGCGCATTTTACCCATAACTAACCACATTAATCAAATCCACCCTTACTATTTCAAAATAATAAATAGAGGAAATTAAATTTCATTTATAAAAAGTTGGGGTCTTACACCCTCTTTCCTAGGAACAGCCTGGTTGTCAGTATTGTGATTATGTAATATTATTTGTGAATACTTAATTATTGATTTATATGATAAGAAAAATATTTATTTGTGTGGATATAAATGGAGGAATTTTTAGAAAAGTGACAATTGTTAAAAATTGATATTTTATCTTTTCTGATAAAATAATTTATTTAAATATATTATTATATTATAATAATATAATAATAGTGATATTTTTACAATGAATGTGTGATATATGAATAAATGAGGAGGAAGAGTATTTTTGTTACAATAAATGCTAAAAACATGTTAAACATGTTGGTGGACCCTATTTTTGACTGAAATTTGATCATAGCATGCAAAATCGCCCGTATGTAAATTTCGGTCAATTTCTGCTTGGAATTTTGAAAAACTTAAACTTACAAAGTTGTAGAGAATTGAATTACATATGGAATGGACATAAGATTCGAATTTTTTTTGATAAAAGGGCTATTTATTATGAATTATTGAAGTTCCGAAATAATTGATTTTTGAAGTTTTAAATATTTTTTAAAAGAAAAACATTTTTTCATTTTGGTGGGCCCCACATGTGTGGTAAATGAGCCGATTTCAGATGTCAAGAGGTGGGCGTGAAATATTTTTATAAATATTATTATTTTATTAAATTTTCTGCTTTGATGTTCTAAGCATTTTTCTATAAATAGGGTGCTTAGGTTAGAATTGAAAATTACACCAGAAACTGAAATTTTCTCTCTTTATATTATCGAGCATATTTTTGTGAGTATTTTGATACTTTGAGTGTTGCTATAAGGTGCAAGTTTCTTTCAGTGTTATATTTGATATTATTCTTTTGAGGTAAAGGATGTTATTTTTTTAATATAAATAATATTATTTCTTCTAATATCATTATGCCGAAATATTGATATGAATATTATTATGGAATTTCTACCTTTTTGTGTCAGGGTTACTATTCACGTATACGACACTATTCACCGAAAAATGAAATTTTCTCTTCTTTGTCCCAGATGTCTATTTTATTACTATCTTTGATTGTATCCATGTTTTAATCTTTATTATTGAATTTTACTCCACTATGGTATATTATGGGGTGTTTTTGAACATGGATAAACTGAAGTACGAATCCCAAATATTTGTTTTTTTGTCTCACTGGATTCGTTTTCTTTAAAATATTTTTCATCTTCCTCAGTTCTGAATGATGATATTACTGAATATCTTTTGCCTGTAGTGCAAAGATGAATGATTTTCTGATGAATATCTTTGGCCCGTAGTGCTAAGATGTACAGGTGTTGAGATGAACACGACCAACTGGTGATACAAATGAATATCTTTGGCCTATAGTGCAAAGATGAATATTTGACTCAAGATGTATATTGATTGATGTTACATGGATAAAATATTGATGATGGACTTTTAAATCCTAGAAGATAGTAGAATTTATTCTCTACTAGACTCTTCTAATGAATTGTTGTTTCCGTTGCAGTTGTTGATCTAAAACTTGTTGTCTATTATATTCTATCAGATTTTTCCCTATTGAAGAATAATGATAAATTGTTGTATATTATCTTAGTCATAATATTCTTTACTGAGCTAGTTGAGCTCACCATTTTCCATTTTGTTCCATTTTTCTTCTCAGAAGGTGAGAATTTAGCATGAACTAGCCGAGGTATGGAGTGATGATTCTAGAAAGTTGTTTTAGCAGTCCTCACTATTTTTGTAAAATAGTGTATCAATAATTGTAATGAGGACTCCTTTTGAGTTTGTATATCGCCTATTAGGCGGAAGATTTATATTTAAACTCAAAGTATATGTGTTGTCGTATTTTGCACGACAATTGTATTAATGAAGTTGTATTTGTTTCTATACCATGTATTTGGCGACTCAGAATGGGTGATGTATACCTATTTTGGGGGTGTCATAGTTGGTATCAGAGCTTAGGGATATGGTCTCTGGCGGATATCAGGGAATAGAACTAGGACGGGAGAGATGAGTAATCCTTCGCTAGTGTGTCATACCTAAGCTTATTTGGTTGGTCAGTCGGAGCATATGGTTAATATATGATATGTTAATTTGTTAATTAACCCTTGTTTTGTGGCAGTATTTAAGAATGACAGCTAAAAATATTAACAATGGAGTGAAAGCCAAACAGTTCAAAGAGTTGGGAGCACCAAAATTTGTGGGAAAGCCGAATCCGATTAAAGCAAATTACCAAGATATTCGATGTCTTGGGATGTACGGAGGAACAGAAGGTTCCATTCGCCACCTTTATGTTTCTTGGTGAGGCAGATTACTGGTGGGAGTCTGTGAAGCATACCCAGCCTGCCGCATTCAACATGTCTTGGGAAACGTTTCAGAAACTTTTAAATGACAAGTACTTTCCTAAAAGTATTCGTCATATGAAGGAGGTAGAGTTTATTAGACTGGAACAAAACAACATGACAGTGTCCCAGTACGAGGCGAGGTTCATAGAGTTATCTAGGTTTGTACCTCATTTGGTAGAATGAGGAACGAATGACGAGGATGTTTCTGAGAGGTCTAAAACCCGAGATTCGACAAAAACTTATCTCTCATAAATTTTCTTTATATTCAGATGTTGTAAACATGGCTCAATTATTAGAGTGAGATAATGAGTATGTTCAACCGAGGGACCACAACTAGGGTCATGCCGGTGCCAGCAGTCATTAGAGCAATGACAACCAGCGGGGAGGAAAACATTCAGACAAAACCAGTAACCACTCTAGTGGTAATCGTGGCCATGATGGTAGAAGAAGCGAGTCAGGGGGAGATTTCAAAAAGAGAAGGTACAACAATGATAACGTGAAGACGTCAGCACAAACATCAATTGTTTCTAAGGCAGGAGAACGAGCACCGATCGTTTGTTATAAATGCGGGAAAGAGGGACACATAAGCCCAAACTGCCCACAACAATTCAAGGTATGTTATAACTGTGGAAAGGAAGGTCATATAGCTAGAGATTCTCTTGTTACGAAACCAAGTTCAACGAGGATGGTGACTCTAAAGGCTGTCCCGGACAAGTCAAAGCCGATGGTTCCTGGAAGGGCGTTTGTCGTGACTGCCCAAAATGTAAGGAACCCGAACGAGGTGATCACGGGTAAGCTAATCATAAACTCTTGCGAAGTTTATACCTTATTAGATACCAGTCTACCCATTCTTTTATCTCTCCTGTTTGTACTCAACGTTTGAACTTGACTCTGGAGAAATTAGATCTTGACTTATCTGTTGAGACTCCGTTAGGAGAAACTTTCATTACATCTACTGTTTATAAATCTTGCTTAATTCAAGTTGGAACCATTACATTACCTGCCGATCTTATTTCGTTGAAAATACTTGCATTTGATGTGATTTTAGGGATTGATTGGTTAACCACTCATCATGCTAAAATTGATTATTTTCGTAAGGTTGTTAGTTTTCATATTCCTAATCAACCTGTTATGAGAATTCAAGCAACCAAACCACTAAAGTCAATCACTGTCATATCAAGCCTTAAAGCTATTCGTTTATTGAAAAACGGATGTCAAGCTTTCTTAGCCCATGTCACGGACTTAAACAAAAACACGTCAGATTTGAATAATATTTCTATTGTTAGTGAATTTCCTGACGTATTTCCTGAAGAACTTCCCGATCTACCCCCAGAATGTGAAGTTGAATTCTTTATTGACCTTGAACCTGGTACAAAGCCCATTTCTAAAACCCCATATCGAATGGCTCCTATTGAACTTCAGGAGTTAAAGGTCCAACTACAGGAGTTGTTGGACATCGGTTTCATTCATCCTAGTACATCTCCTTGGGGTGCTCCTGTTTTATTTATAAAGAAGAAAGACGGGAGTATGCGACTTTGTATTGACTCCCGGGAATTGAACCATGTCACCATTAAGAATAGGTATCCGCTACCTCGCATTGATGACCTATTTGACCAATTGCAATTGCAAGGAGCACAATTCTTTTCAAAAATCGATCTTCGTTCTGAATATCATCAGCTGAAGATTAAAACTGAGGATATTCTGAAGACTACCTTCAGAACTGGGTACGGACATTATGAATTCTTAGTCATGTCTTTTGGATTGACTAATGCTCATGCTGCTTTCATAGATATGATGAACCGTGTGTTCAAAGAATATTTGGATCAGTTCGTTGTCGTCTTTATTGATGACATCCTCATCTATTCCAAAAACCGTGAAGATCATGAGCACTATTTGAAGCTGGTACTGCAAAGGCTTCGTGATAACAAGCTATATGCCAAGCTAAAGAAATGTGAGTTCTGGCTTGAGGAAGTAGCATTCCTTGGGCACGTGGTGTCAAAACATGGAGTATTTGTTGACGGTGAAGATTGAAGCAATACAAAGTTGGGAGCAACCAAAAGCTCATGGATCAAGCACGTAGCTTTCTGGGCTTAGCTAGTTATTATCTGAGATTCGTGGAAGGATTTTCTCAAATCGCTACTCTGTTAACTCAGTTAACTCGTAAAGATACAAAATTCGGTTGGAGTGAGGATTGTGAGAAGAGTTTTCAAGAACTCAAGAGGAGACTAATTTCGGCACCTGTTCTGACAATACCATCTGGTTTGGATGGATTTCTTATCTACAGCGATGCTTTAGGTAAAGTGTTAGGATGTGTTCTCATGCAACATGGGAAAGTCATAGCCTATGCCTCGCAACAACTCAAAGAATATGAGAGGAATTATCCTACTCATAATTTGGAGTTAGCGTGATGTTTAAGGCGATTGAAGATCTGGAGACACTACCTGTATGGGGAGAAAGTGGAGATCTATACAGATCATAAAAGTCTCAAATATTTCTTCACCCAAAATGAACTCAACATACGGCAACGACGTTGGCTCGAGTTGTTGAAAGATTATGACCATACCATCCACTACCATCCTGGAAAAGCAAACGTGGTAGCTGATATATTGAGTAGAAGAACATATGTGGATATGAGTGAAATGTTGTTAACACAAAGGCCCATTTTGTATGACTTACAAAGGATGTAGATAGAGGTAAAGGCTCCAAGTACCCACGTGATGATATCAAGCATACGAGTAGAACCGACTTTAATCGATAAAGTTAAAGCTGCTCAAGCTACGGACATGGAGCTGATGCGTATGAAGAAGAAAGTGCAAGAAGGTGCTATTCCAAAAGCAAGAATCGATGAAGAAGGAATACTTCGAGTCAACTCCAAACTTTGTGTTCCTAACAATTCTAACTTAAAACATAGAATTATGATGGAGGCAGACAACACACCGTTTGCAATCCATCCCGGGAGTACCAAAATGTATCATGATCTTCGACATACATTTTGGTGGAGTAATATGAAGAGAGAAAGCGCAAAGTTTATCTCGAGGTTTTTAACTTGTCAACGCGTAAAGGCGGAGCATCAAGTGCCAAAGGGTCCATTGCAACCACTTAAGATTCTAAAATGGAAGTGGGAACACATTACTATGGATTTCGTTACGGGCCTTCCCAAGGTTTCTCAAGGCATAGATGCGATTTGGGTTATTGTTGATAGATTAACCAAGTCTGCCCATTTCTTGCCTATACGGGAGACTTATTCCCTTAAACGTCTTGCTAGTATTTACGTAAATGAGATTGTGAGATTGCATGGAATGCTAGTATCAATAGTTTCAAATCGTGACCCAAGATTCACTTCACAATTTTGGGTTAGCTTTTAGAAAGCTATGGGCACGGATTTACGATTCAGTTCAATATACCATCCTCAAACGGACGGGCAATCAGATAGGACTATTCAAACTCTTGAAGATCTATTAAGACTCTATGTCGTAGATTTCAAAGGGAATTGGGATAAGTACCTACCATTAGTAGAATTCTCCTACAACAATAGTTATCAGCAAGTATAGGTGTGGCTCCATTTGAAGCATTGTATGGATGAAAGTGTCGCTCTCCAGGATGCTGGGATGAGGTGGAAGAAGTAGCATTGTTGGGATCAGAGTTGGTACAAATGACTACAGAGAAGATTCAAATGATCCGATAACGTATACAAACGGCACATGATCGACAAAAGAGTTATGTGGATCTAAATCGAAAGGACATGAAATTTAATATTGGGGATCATGTATTTTTCGTATTGCTCCATGGAAGGGAGTTAAAAGATTTGGGAAGAGAGGAAAACTCAATCCACGATTTATTGGTCCATTTCAAATTCTTGACCGAGTAGAAAATGTGGCATATAGACTCGCGTTACCTCCAAGCATGTCTCGTGTTCATAATGTTTTTCACATATCTGTGCTTCATAAATATGTGAAGGACCCGAACCACATTATTGAGTTAGAACCAGACGAGATAGCCGATGATTTAACGTATGAGGAGGTACCTGTTAAGATCTTGGATAGGAAAGAGCATGTCCTACACAGCCAAGGTATACTACAAGTTAAGGTTTTACGGAGGAACCATGCTATTGAGGAAATGACCTGGGAGTTGGAATTAGAAATGAAAACGAGGTATCCTCACCTTTTCGAAACACCAGGTATGTGACGCCCCCAAAATAGGTATACATCACCCATCTTGAGTCGCCGGATACATGGTATGGAATTCAAATATAACTTACTAATACAACTGTCGTGTACAATACAACAAAACATAACTGTGAGTTTGAATACAAATATTGTCTACTAGAGAGTATACAAACTCAAAAGGAGTCCTCATTACAATTATTAACACATTATTTCACAGAATAGTGAGGACTACTAATGCTATCCTCTAGACCGTCACTCCGTTCCCCGACTAGTCCCTGCTACGTTCTCATTTCCTAAAGAGAACAGTGAAAGAAAGGGTGAGCTCAACTAGCCCAGTAAGAAATATTATGACTAAGATAATGCAGAATAAATTATAGTTAGCCTTCAATAGTGTTAAACTGATAAAATATAACAACATCAAGTTTAACTGCAGCGGAATAAGCAATCCATTAAATGAGTCAAGTAGAGAATAAAATCTACTATCTTTTATGATTTAAAAGGTTTTTCATCACTTTTATCGCTGGGACTCAGCTTAATAAATAATCCACATCACCGAATCACCCCTGCACTACGGCCAAGGATATTATTTATTATCACGACCACAATTATCCATGCACTACGGGACACGAATATTTGTGTATTCATTAATGGTTATGATCATGCCAACAACTGTCCACCAATGCACTATGGCCAATGAGAACTTTTTCACATCATTTGTAACATTACGGTCATGATTACACCGAATAATCCCTGGTCATAATCATACCAAGTCCATCTATGCACTACATGCCACAGATGACTTTCAATATAATATAAACATGAGGATGATGACAATGATATAAGAATTCAATAAAACAAGTTTAAGAATTATTTTATCCAGGAATCAATAACGCGTCAAATTGTCAACATGATCTTTGCTTTGTAGAGTAAAATTCAAGAATGCTCGAAGAATATTTCCATGAAAAGATCTTTAGATGAAGCGCAAATATCAAAGATATTCCACTAATTTCATGGAGTATAGAAGTCAAAACTTTAACCAACTGAGTATAATAAAGAATGGAATAACAAAAGAAATCACCAGGCATGCGATAGACCGCAGAAAACAAAGTTATTCCAATGAGAATAATAAATAACGGAACCAGGTCCGGAGTAAAACGCACATAAAGGATATTCCAACAGAACAATAAAGAATGGAACCAGGTCCGGCGTAAAACACACAGACAAGATGTTCCAACGGAATAATAAAGAATAGAATAACAAAAAGAATTTCACCAAGTATAGGTATCCAGCAGATACAAAGTTATTCCAATGAATAATAAAGAATGGAATAATGAGAAGAATTTCACCAATAAAAAGAAGGAATGCCTAACGAGTACAACAAATAATATCCCCTACTAGTAAAAGAAGATTATTCAATCGATAGGACGAGGATATTCTTTAAGAAAACTTATACTACGCTCAAAGCTTCTTACAACTCTAAAGAAATACGCTCAAGATTTATAGAAGAAGAACTCTCTCTATAGTTTCTCTCTCTGGAGTTTCAGTGAATTCGTAAGAAATAATGAAGGAATGAGCTTCTATTTATATAAGAATGGAATGCATAGTAACTAATTCATGAACGGTCCAGATTGATTTACTTTAATCGGACGGTCCACATTTAAAGCAAAATCTTTAAAATAAAATATAATATATTCTAATTATAATCTAATAAAACGAATAACTTTATAAAAGATTTTACTATGCAAACACTATGCAGGCACTATGCATTCACTATGCAAATACTATGCATAATAAAATATAATATATTCTAATTATTGTCTAATAAAATAGATAACTTTATAAAAGTATTCTGTTTTATATAAAAAGATTTTACTATTAGTCTAATAAAACGAATAACTTTATAAAAGTATTCTGTTTTATATAAAAAGCTTTATGTTTTATTACATTAATAATACGAATAAAACAAAACTCATCATCATTATTATAATTCATAATATTAATCGACCAGGTCGTTCCCAGGAAAGATGGGGCTTTTCAATAAGGATTTCTCCCTATTGGCGCGCAATTAGGTGACCAAACCTCTCCTTGACAGAAGTTCTAGACATCGTTAATATTACAAATAATAATATTAATAACTTTTCCATCTCAATTATATAAAATATTGACAATAATTGAATCAATTAACGTGAGATACTATGCAACAATTCTCGAACAATAATTGAACAAAAGCGAGTGACTTCTCACGTAAGCATCAATAATCAATACAGTGTAAGCTCTTTGTGCATTACGCGTATTCGTAATTTTAACACCGTGTTTGTTTCAGCGATTAACGATAAAACTTCCGCCGTTATTTTCATAAAGTATTTTTGTCATTTTCTCAATCCGACAATAATTACATTTGTGGGGTCCACCAATGATTGTCTTGGTTATGCGAATATTCCTGTTAAAACGAATATTCCACGACCAATCGAATATTATATAACAACTTGCGTACTTTGCAAAATTTATAAATATTACCCACAACTATAATATTATATCAAATTAATTCCATAATATTCAAAAATGATATTTATAGAAAATTCATTTTTATTTATAAAAGTTGGGGTCTTACAACCTCCCCTTCTTATAAAATTTTGCCCTCGAAATTATGGTACGTACCTGGTATGTCGAAAAGGTAAGGATACCTTGATTTCATTTCAGATTCTAACTCCCAGGTCATTTCCTCAACATCGTGGTTTCTCCACAAAACTTTGACTTGAGGTATAACCTTGGAGCGTAAAATATGTTCCTTCTTATCCAAGATTTGAACAGGAACCTCTTCATACGTCAAATCTTCCGCTATTTCGTCCGGTTCTAACTCAATAATGTGGTTCGGGTCTTTCACATATTTACGTAACATGGATATGTGAAAAATATTATGAACACGAGACATACTTGGCAGAAAGCGAGTCTATAGGCCACAGTTCCTACTCGATTGAGGATTATAAATGGTAGATGAATCGAGGATTAAGCTTTCTCTCTTTCCAAATCTCGTAACTCCTTTCCATCGAGCAACACGTAACAACACATGATCTCTATATCAAATTCCCGTCCTTTCGATGAAGATCAACATAACTCTTTTGTCGATCTTGTGAGGTTTTTATACGTTATCGGATCGTTTGAATCTTTTCCGTAGTCATACGTATTCAACTCCCGGTCCCAACAACGTTGCTTCACCCACCTCATCCGAAAGATAATCGAGAATGACACTTTCTTCCATACAACGCTTCAAATGGAGCCATGCCAATACTTGCTTGATAACTGTTATTGTAGTAAAACTCCACCAATGGTAAGAACTTGTCCCAACTTCCCTTAAAATCAAGGACATAGAGTCTTAATAGATCTTCAAGAGTTTGAATAGTCCTCTTTGACTGTCCATCCGTCTGAGGATGATATGCTGAGCTAAATTGTAAATACGTGCCTATAGCTTTTTGTAAACTAACCCAAAATCGTGAAGTGAATCTTGGGTCTCGATCAGACACTATGGATACTGGCATACCATGCAATCTCACAACCTCGTTTATGTACATACGAGCAAGATGTTCAAGTGTATAAGTTTCTCATATAGGTATGAAATGAGCAGACTTGGTCAATCTATCAACAATGACCCAAATTGCATCTATGCCTTGAGAAACCTTGGGAATACCAGTAACGAAATCCATGGTAATGTGCTCCCACTTCCAATCTAGAATTTCAAGTGGTTGCAATGGACCTTTTGGTACTTGATGCTCTTCTTTAACTCGTTGACAAGTTAGACACCTTAAGATAAACAACGATATCTCTCTCTTCATATTGCTCCACCAAAATGTATGACGAATATCATGATACATTTTGGTACTACCAGGATGGATTGCAAACGATGTATTGTGCGCCTCCATCATGATTTTATACTTTAAATCAGGGTTATTAGGAACACAAAGTCTGGAGTTTACTCGAAGTATTCCTTCTTCATCGATTCTTTCTTCCGGTATAGCACCTTCTTGCACTTTCTTCCTCATACGCATCAGCTCCAGGTCTGTAGCTTGAGCAGCTTTAACTTTATTGATTAAAGTCGGTTCTACTTGTATATTCGCCATCATCAAATGGGTCCCTGAAGTCTTTAACTCTATCTCCATCCTTTGCAAGTCAAGCAAAATGGGCCTTTGCGTTGACAATATCGCACTCGTACTTGCATATGATCTTCTACTCAATGCGTCAGCTACCACGTTCGCTTTTCCAGGATGGTATTGGATGGTATGATCATAATCTTTCAACAGTTCAAGCCAACGTCGTTGTCGCATGTTGAGTTCCTTTTGAGTGCATAAATATTTGAGGCTTTTATGATCCGTAAAGATCTCCACTTTCTCCTATTACAAGTAATGCCTCCAAATTTTAAGTGCAAAGACAACAGCTGCCAACTCTAGATCATGAGTAGGATAATTCCTCTCATATTCTTTGAGTTGTCTTGAGGCATAGGCTATGACTTTTCCATGTTGTATGAGGACACATCCCAACCCTTTGCTCAAGCATCATCTTTGTAGATGACAAATCCTCCGAGCCGGATGGTATTGTCGTAACAGTCTTTGAAATGAGTCTCCTCTTGAGTTCTTGAAAACTCTTCTCACATTCTTCGCTCCAACCAAACTTTGTATCTTTCTGAGTCAACTGAGTTAATGGAGTAGCGATTCGAGAAAACCCTTCCACGAATCTCCGATAATAACCAGCTAATCCGAGAAAGTCTGCGCTGCTTGCTTGATCCATCGATTTAGGTTGCTCCCAGCTTTGAATAGCTTCAATCTTTGCCAGGTCAACAGATATTCCATGACTTGATACTACGTGCCCAAGGAATGCTACTTCCTCAAGCCAGAATTCGCATTTCTTCAACTTGGCATAAAGCTTGTATTCACGAAGCTTTTAGAGTGTCAGCCTCAATTGTTGTTCATGATCTTTACGGCTTTTGGAATAAATAAGGATGTCATCAATAAAGACGACCACAAAGTGATCCAAATATTCCTTGAATACTCGGTTCATCATATCCATGAAGGCAGCAGGAGCATTAGTCAATCCAAAGGACATGACTAGGAATTCAAAATGCCCGTATCGAGTTCTGAAAGCCGTCTTTGGAATGTCATCTGTTCGAATCTTCAATTAGTGATATCCAGAATGAAGATCAATCTTTGAAAAGAATTTGGCTCCTTGTAGCTGGTCAAACAGGTCATCAATACGTGGCAATGGGTACCTATTTTTGATGGTGACATGATTCAACTCCCGATAATCAATACAAAGTCGCATACTCCTATCCATCTTCTTCACGAATAGAACAGGAGCACCCCAAGGAGAAGTACTAGGACGAATAAAGCCAATGTCTAGCAATTCCTACAGTTGGGTCTTTAACTCCTGAAGTTGAATAGGAGCCATTCGATATGGGGCTTTGGAAATGGGTTTTATACCGGGTTCAAGGTCGATACAAAATTCAATTTCACGCTCTGGGGGTAGGCCAGGAAGTTCTTCAGGGAATACGTCAGGAAATTCATTAACAATAGAAATATTATTCAAAACTGACGTATTTTTGTTTAGATCCATGACATGAGCTAAGAAAGCTTGACATCCGTTTTTCAATAAATGAATAGCTTTATGTCTTGAAATGACATTGATTGATTTTAAGGGTTTGGTCGCTTGAATTCGCATAATAGGTTGATTAGGAATATGAAATCTAACAACCTTACGAAAATAATCAACTTTAGCATGATGAGTAGTTAACCAATCAATCCTAGAATCACATCAAATGCAAGTATTTTCAATGAAATAAGATCGACAAGTAATGTGAAGGTACCGATTTGAACCAAACAAGACTTATAAACAATGGATGTAATGAAGGTTTCTCCCAACGAATTTTCCACAGATAAGTCAAAGTCTAATTTCTCTGGAGTCAAGTTTAATCATTGAGCGCAAGTAGGAGAAATAAAAGAATGGGTAGAACCGGTATCAAATAAAGTATAGACTTCGCTAGAGTTTATGATAAGCTTACCCATGATGACCTCATTCGGGTTCTTTTCCTTCTTGGAGGTCATAACAAACGCTCTCCCTTGCACTATCGACTTTGATTTTTCTGGGACGGCCTTTGGTGCCTCCATCCTAACTGAACTTTTCTTCGATGAACGACAAAATCGAGCTAAGTGACCTTCTCTTCCACAGTTATAACATGCTTTGGATGGCATCACGTATTTGGGACTGATGTGTCCCTCCCCTCCACATTTGATGCATATCATAAGTGGTCGTTCTCCTTCCTTAACAACGGGTATTGGTGCTGACGTCTTTCCATCATTGTTGAATCTCCTCTTCTTGAAATGTCAATTCTTATTATTTTGGCCCTGATTACCACCGAAGTGGTTACCATTTTTGGCATGTTGATTCCCTCACGCTTGTTGTCACCGCTTCACGATCGTTTCTCCTTTGGTATTATCATTTGCCGATTCGCTCTCTTTTGGTTACGTTGACTCGTTATCGCGCTTCCACTAATCGAGCCCTATTTACAACATCTGAATACAAACACGGTTTATGAGAAATAAGATGTTGGCGTATCTCGAGTTTCAAACCTCTTAAAAACATTCGCGTCATTCGCTTCCTCATTATCAACCAAATGGGATGCTAACGGGACAACTCGCAAATTTAGCCTCACATCATTGCGACGACGGCCATATTATTTTGCTCCAGCTTGATAAACTCCACCTCTTTTATGTGACGAATACTTTTGGGAAAGTACTTGTCGTTGAATAGTTCTTAGAACTTCTCCCAAGACATCTTCAATGCGGCAGGTTGAGTATGCTTTACCGATTCCCACCAGTAATCTGCCTCTCCTCGCAATATAATTGCGGCAAAGGGAACCTTCTGCTCCTCGGAGCATCCCAAGACATCAAATATCTTAGTCATCTGCTTTATCCATGCTTCTGCCTTTAGTGGTTTTGGCTCTCCAATAAACTCCGGTGGTCCTAGCTCCTTGAACTGTTTAGCGGTGATCGTCCGAGAGTTTCCAGTATTTCCACCTACATTGTGGACAGGAGCCGCTCTTGCCTGTTGTTGCATGAATTGCATAAAGCATCTGAACATTCCATCATTCATCCTTTGGTCAGTGTTGTTGTTTGCATGAGGATTGTCGCCTTCCTGATGCACATTATCCTGATTATTGATATGTGGTGAGTCAACGGTCGCCTGTGCTCCATTGATATTCTCAACATTCTCGGATGTCATTTTGAGATCATCGCCAAAAAAAAAAGGTTAATTGACATGTAACATATTATCCTATATTACAATGACCAATTAAATTCAAAAAAAAAAACATAGGTAGGTCATACTAGCGAAAGAATTCCCGCTCTCTCCCTCCTAGTTCTATTCTCACATCTTAGCAGGGATCATATCCCTAAGCTTTGATACCAACTGTGACGCCCCCAAAATAGGTATACATCACCCATCTTGAGTCGCCAGAAACATGGTACAGAATTCAAATACAACTTACTAATAAAACTGTCGTGTACAATACGACAAAACATAACTGTGAGTTTGAATACAAATATTGTCTACTAGAGAGTATAAAAACTCAAAAGGAGTCCTCATTACAATTATTAACACACTATTTCATAGAATAGTGAGGACTACTAATGTTATCCTCTGGACCGTCACTCCGTTCCCCGACTAGTCCCTACTATGTTCTCATTTCCTGAAGAGAACAATGAAAGAAAGGGTGAGCTCAACTAGCCCAGTAAGAAATATTATGACTAAGATAATGCAGAATAAATTATCGTTAGCCTTCAACAATGTTAAACTGATAAAATATAACATCAAGTTTAACTGCAGCGGAACAAGCAATCCATTAAAAGATTCAAGTAAAGAATAAAATCTACTATCTTTTATGATTTAAAAGGTTTTTCATCACTTTTATTGCTGGGACTCAGCTTAATAAATAATCCACATCACCGAATCACCCCTGCACTAAGGCCAAGGATTTTCTTTATTATCACGACCACAATTATCCATGCACTACATGCCAAGAATATTTGTGTATTCATTAATGGTCATGATCATGCCAACAACTGTCCATCAATGCAGTACGGCCAATGAGAACTTTTTCACATCATTTGTAACATTACGATCATGATTACACCGAATAATCCCTGGTCATAATCCTACCAAGTCCATCTATGCACTACAGGCCACATATGACTTTCAACATAATATAAACATGAGGATGATGACAATGATATAAGAATTCAATAAAACAAGTTCAAAAATTATTTTATCTAGGAATCAATAACATCCAAATTGTCAACATGATACTGCTTTGTAGAGTAAAATTCAAGAATGCTCAGAAGAATATTTCCATGAAAAGATACTAGATGAAGCGCAAATATCAAAGATATTCCACTAATTTCATGGAGTATAGAAGTCAAAACTTTAACCAACTGAGTATAATAAAGAATGGAATAACAAAAGAAATTACTAGGCATGCGATTGACCGCACAGACAGGTTATTCCAACAGAATAATAAATAACGGAACCAGGTCCGGCGTAAAATGCATGATAAAAGTTATTCCAACAGAATAATAAAGAATGGAACCAGGTCCCACAGCAGAAACACATGACGCAGGATGTTCCAACGGAATAATAAAGAATAGAATAACAGAAGAATTTCACCAAGTATAGGGTATCCCGCGTATACAGGTTATTCCAACAGAATAATAAAGAATGGAATAACAGAAGAATTTCACCCATAAGAAAGAAGGAATGCCCCTAACGAGTACAACAAATAATATCCCTTCTCAGTAAAGAAGATTATTATTGAGTGATAGGACGAGGATATTCTTTAAGAAAACTTATACTACGCTCAAAGCTTCTTACAACTCTAAGGAAATACGCTCAAGATTTATAGAAGAAGAACTCTCTCTATAGTTTCTCTCTCTAGAGTTTCAGTGAATTCGTAAGAAATAATGAAGGAATGAGCTTCTATTTATAGAAGAATGGATTGCATAGTAACTAATTCATGAACGGTCCAGATTGATTTACTTTAATCGGACGGTCCATATTTAAAGCAAAATCTTTAAAATAAAATATAATATATTTTAATTATAATATAATAAAACGAATAACTTTTTAAAAGATTTTACTATGCAAACACTATGCAGGCACTATGCATACACTATGCAAATACTATGTATAATAAAATATAATATATTCTAATTATTGTCTAATAAAATAGATAACTTTATAAAAGTATTCTGTTTTATATAAAAAGATTGTACTATTAGTCTAATAAAACGAATTACTTTATAAAAGTATTATGTTTTATATAAAAACTTTCTATTTTATTACATTAATAATACGAATAAAACAAAACTCATTATCATTATTATAATTCACAATATTAATCGACCAGGTCGTTCCCAGGAAAGAGGGGGCTTTTCAATAAGGATTTCTCCCTATTAGCGCGCAATTAGGTGACCAAACCTCTCCTTGACAGAACTTCTAGACATCGTTAATATTGCAAATAATAATATTAATAACTTTGCCATCTCAATTATATAAAATATTGACAATAATTGAATCAATTAACGTGAGATACTATGCAACAATTACTGTAACAATAATTGAACAAAACTGAGTGACTTCTCACGTAAGCATCAATAATCAATACAGGTGTACTCTTTGTGCGACTCACAGCGTATTCACGTAATTTTAACACCGGGTGTTTCAACGATTAACGATAAAACTTCCGCCGTTATTTTCATAAAGTATTTTTGTCATTTTCTCAATCAAACAATAATTACATTGTGGGGTCCACCAATGATTGTGTTTGTACGAATATTCCTGTTAAAACGAATATTCCCCGACCAATCGAATATTATATAACAACTTGCGTACTTTGCAAAATTTATAAATATTACCCACAACTATAACATTATATCAAATTAATTCCATAATATTCAAAAATGATATTTATAGAAAATTCATTTTTATTTATAAAAGTTGGGGTCTTACAAGGTACGTACGTCAATTTCGAGGACGAAATTTCATAAGAAGGGAAGGTTGTAAGACCCCAACTTTTTATAAAGTAAATTGAATTTCCTCTATTTATTATTTTGAAATAGTAATGGTTGATTTGATTAATGTGGTTAGTTATGGGTAAAATGCTCAAATATTTTAAATAAACAAGTGGTTATAAAGTATTCATTTTTGTTGGGGAATATTCGTTTGGTCGTGGAATATTCTTCTTATCGGGGAATATTCGTACGACGACGAAACTTTTTGTGGGCTCCATAACGAAAAACAATTGAATGAAGAAAATGACAAGTATGAGTTTTTATAAATAGCGATGTAGTTATTACCGTTAACACTGTTGGAATACCCAGTGGTTAAAACACAGTAATACGCGGTGTTGTACAGTATCACAGTATATTGCACCAATTATTAATTCTTACGTAAGAAGACACTACTCAATAATTGTTACAGTAATTACTGTTCAATATTTTATTTAATTGATTCAATAATTGTTACGTTGATATTTTATATTATTGTTGTTTTAATAATTGTCATTACACAGTATTACCCATTATCAGATCAATAATTCATACTCCCTCCGTCCCAAATTAACTACCTAGTTTTGACTTTTTTAAGTCAAATTGACTATTTTTAGAATTAATAATTAAGCATATATAAATATATTTCTAAAATTATAAAAATTAGGATTAGTAATAAATTGTATATACTTTCTTTTGGTTATAATCTCTTCACCTATATTTTAGCAAAAATAGTAAAAAGATTAGTTTTAAAAATGGTCAATTTGACTTTAAAAAGTCAAAACTGAGCAATTAATTTGGGACGGAGGGAGTATTATTTTAATAATATTACTAGATAACATTATTGGCAATGTTTAGAAAGTTCTGTCTAAGGAGATGTTTGGTCACCTAATTGCGCTCCAGTAAGGATAAATCCTTATTGGAAAGCCCCCCTCTTTCCTGAGAACAGCCTAGTTGTCAGTATTGTGATTCTGTAATATTATTTGTGAATAATTAATTATTGAT
Organism: Panax ginseng; assembly: GCA_020205605.1. Lineage (NCBI taxonomy): Eukaryota > Viridiplantae > Streptophyta > Magnoliopsida > Apiales > Araliaceae > Panax > Panax ginseng. Next base: position 76,920,048 of record CM035142.1, on the reverse strand, counting down.
TTATATGATAAGGAAAATATTTATTTATGTGAATATAAATGGAGGAATTTTTAGAAAAGTGACAATTGTTGAAAATTGATATTTTATCTTTTTTGATAAAATAATTTATTTAAATATATTATTATATTATAATAATATAATAATGATGATATTTTTATAATGAATGTGTGATATATGAATAAATGAGGAGGAAGAGTATTTTTGTTACAATAAATGCTAAAAACATTTCAAACATGTTGGTGGACCCTATTTTTGACTGAAATTTGATTATAGCCTGCAAAATAGTCCGTATGTGGATTTCGGTCAATTTCTGCTTGGAATTTGGAAAAACTTAAACTTTCAAAGTTATAGAGAATTGAATTTTCTATGTAATTGACATAAGATTTGAATTTTTTTGATAAAAGGGCTATTTATTATGAATTATTGAAGGTCCGGAATAATTGATTTTTGAAGTTTTAAATATTTTTTAAAAGAAAATTATTATTTTTTCATTTTGACGGGCCCCACATGTGTGGTAAATGAGCTGATTTTAGATGTCAAGAGGTGTTCTAAGCATTTTCCTATAAATAGGGTGTTTATGTTAGAATTGAAAATCACACCAGAAAATAAAGTTTTCTCTCCCTATATTATCGAGCGTATTTTTGTGAGTATTTTGATACTTTGATTGTTGCTATACGGTGCAAGTTTCCTTCAGCGTTATATCTTATATTCCAGCCAGAAGTACTATTCTTTTGAGGTAAGGGATGTTATTTTTTTATATAAATGATATTAGTTCTTCTAATATCATTATGCCGAAATATTGATATGAATATTATTGTAGAATTTCTATCTTTTTGTGTCGGAGTTACTATTCATGTATACGGTACTATTCACGAATACGACATTATTCACCTAAAAATGAATTTTTCTCTCCTTTGTCCCAGATGTCTATTTTGTTACTATCTTTGATTGTATCCATGTTTTGATCTTTATTCTTGAATTTTACTCCACTATGGTATATTATGGGGTGTTTTTGAACATGGATAAACTGAAGTATGAATCCCAAATATTTATTCTTTTGTCTCACTGGATTCGTTTTCTTTAAAATATTTTTCATCATCCTCAGTTCTAAATGATGATATTACTGAATATCTTCGGCATGTAGTGCAAAGATGAATGATTTCCTGATGAATATCTTTGGCCCGTAGTGCTAAGATGTACATGTGTTGAGATGAACACGACCAACTGGTGATACAAATGAATATATTTGGCCTGTAGTGCAAAGATGAATATTTGACTCAAGATGTATATTGATTGATGTTACAGGGATAAAATATTAATGATAGACTTTTAAATCCTAGAAGATAGTAGAATTTATTCTCTACTTGACTCTTCTAATGGATTATTGTTTCCGTTGTAATTGTTGATCTAAAACTTGTTGTCTATTATATTCTATCAGATTTTTCCCTATTGAAGAATAATGGTAAAGTGTTGTTTATTGTCTTAGTCATAATATTCTTTACTGAGCTAGTTGAGCTCACCCTTTTCCTTTTTGTTCCATTTTTCTTCTTAGGAGGTGAGAATTTAGCTGGAACTAGCAGGGGTATGGAGTGATGATTCTAGAAAGTTGTTTTAGTAGTCCTCACTATTTTTGTAAAATAGTGTATCAATAATTGTAATGAGGACTCCTTTTGAGTTTTTATACTGTCTATTAGACAGTAATTGTATTTAAACTCACAGTATATGTGTTGTCGAATTTTGCACGACAATTATATTAATAAAGTTGTATTTGTTTCTGTACCATGTATTTAGAGACTCGGAATGGGTGATGTATACCTATTTTGGGGATGTCACGGGAATGACTCATTCGTCTGCTCCTACCTTCCCGAGAATGACTCCTAGGTCTGCTCTTATTTCTACATGAACCGTCCGGACGAGGTGTCTTGGATCGACTCCGATGTTTGGGATTCCTTGACGAAGCCTCCTATACTTCTTTGACCATTTTGGCAATATGTTTTTACAATTAGACCTACTGTAGGCGCAGGGCCTCCATGATGTCTTTGTTCTGCTGCTTCTTTTTCAATAAGATGAACTGACGTTAATCTTGGTTGTGCTCTACCTGATCCTTTCCTCGCCCTTCATGCACTCGGGAGTGATTTTCCTCGGCGCGACGGAGGGGATCTTGAGTACGTTTACTAGCCAAAAATAGTCAGCACCGTGCAGACTGACCATGTTCCGAATTACCGTCCTGGTTTTTTGGCCCCAACCTATCTTTAATCGACCCTTTCACTTGGGTCATTTAATGAGTCTTAGATTTTTCCTGGTTTAAAGCCCCACTATCCCTGCTCGCCATAGCTTTCAACCAGAAAAACTCTGGAGTGATTGTAAAAGCACTAAAACGCCCTCCTTCTAGCGCCAATGTTAATGCCAAGTTTTGCCTACGCGTCCAATCACCAAATCCACGCGCTTAAACCTGCACAGTAACAAGATCACACAAGAAGCTTGACGGCTTGTGCCGCCGAGTAATAGCTGATGAGTAGGTTTTTAACCTAAGATTTGATCTCGTTTAGCTTGATATATTGTTAGTTTTTGGGTATATCATGTTACTTTTGATGGGTTTTACTCATTTTACAGGTTAATGGAGTGAAAACTTCTGAGAGCCAACATTTGAAGAAATAATGAGGATTTAGACATTCTGCACTACCGGCGTGGAGCGCGCCATGGTTGTATTGAAAACGGCGTAGGGCGTGCTACATGAGATGGCATCTTGATGGGGATGGACGGCAGCGCTTATATCTTGAAGACAACGGCGTGGGGGGCCATTCGATCGAGCAGGTCATTGTAGAATTGTTTTTCCTAAGTATGGAAGTTGCATTTTAGATGGATTGATGATTTCTTTATGTAATAGAGTTAAGTTAGGAGTTTAAAGAGGAAGTTATTTCTTAGTATTAGGGATTCTTGGGACTGATAACTTGTTGGGTACAAAAAGGAGTTTGGTTTTGATTCAAATTTTGAAGAGGCTTGGATTGGATGACTTTGGCATGGATTGAGATTGGATTTGGTTCAGCTATTGAAATAACTTATGTCAATTAAAAAAAAGAGGAATTATCACACAATCAATTACACTTTTAGGAGCCCTAATTGAAAGAAGAGCATTGGAGGAACAAAGCAAGGAAGGATATTTCACGACGATTGCAGAATTGAAGGCAAAGAAGGGTGGTGTATTACTATTCTTTTTCTTAAATTCAGTTCTTGTAATTGAGATGATGAGTTCTTTACTTTCTTCAGTTTTTAATTCATTGAATATGAACTAAATTACGTTTTAGGCTTGCAATGGATCTTTAGTGTTGCACGATAATTGTCATGCCTGAATTTCAGTTAATAATACTATCAATTCAGTTCATCTATTGTGATTTGTATTTAATTTATGAATTGCTTGATCACCAATTTTATGTGGATTTGTATGGATTCGAGAGATGATGTATGAATCTAGACCTAATTACAATAGCATGTGTTCATGAATTCTGTGTTTTGATGGAATATTGATGAATGTTTAGGATATAGATATACCTAACATCACATGTAATCTTTGAAGAACTTGGAATCTAAACCTTCTTTGATTTTAATTCACATAGAGATATAGTGAATTAGTTAATTAAGGTGTTTGGCTTAATTCTATCAAATTGTGGATTTAAGTTAATACGGTGTTAGTGCATCGAGAGATGGCTAATTCTACTTGAGTGTTCTTGATTAATAAATTGAGATAGTAAATTAAACTGGAAAAAGGTGTGATAATTTGAGTAAAACTTAAAGTGAAATTGTAAGCCTAGTTCTCCATTATCTGCTCGAAATTACAGTTAATAATTTGTGTTGAATTATTTTTGACTTTTAATTTATTAGGTTTATTAATTATAATCATTAATTTGAATGGTTTAATAAAATTGAAATAATATAAAACTGGTAATTGATAGATTAAATTTCATACTAGTCTATGTGGGAACGATACACTATTCATCATTATATTACTTGTTGACCACATATACTTGCGTGATTGTGCGTAATTAGATTTTACCTAACAATAGTTCCGATGTGAGAATGAGTACAAGATGAATAAGGTTTAACAATGGAGGCTTTAGTGTTTAGTGCTCAAAAGTGTATTACATGTTAATTGAAGTTAAGCCTTCTAAATTTTTCATGAAAAATCGTACTAAGTCAACAAGGTAACTTAGTACATGTCAAGTGCCTCAAAACCACGACTCTCATGTATTAGAGAACCTAAAAAAGTCACTTATATGTGTTCCAATGATCGGAATGTGGACATCCTATATATACGTCCAGAAACTCTAAGTTTGTCTTTTGAAATCAATGTAGTCTTTAATCATGTATGCTAGTGTGTGCTCAACACTTTAAGCATGCCTTTCATGTCAATATAGGACACATGACTACATTTACCAAATCAAAATATATACATGCTATGTAGGCGTCAAGGTTCTTATCTAAGACCATAAGTTTTATTTTAAGATCATATGTTTTCCTTCCATAATATGGACTAACATGGCCATGAAAGTTCATGAACACATACTATAAGTTAATACCAACTCTTATGCATGTCTAAGTCATACCAATTCGCTTACCATGTGACACCCCCAAATCCCGGTACTTCATTACCTCAAGATTTGGTGTTCACGTAAACAAAACATTCATATCTAACTACCCAATCATAATATAATTGAATATTAAAACCTACCCATATAGGATTACTTTAATAAAAACATTATCTCGCAGGTTATCTAACCTTTAATTACAATCATTTAAGTGCGGAAATTAAATTATTACATCACATCGTTATTTAAAAGTCTATCATCATAACGATAAAACAAAATTACAAGTCTTCATCACCTGTACATTTTTCCCTTTCCTTTGCTAGTTGTAGGTTTATCTACCTTCTCAACCATAGCTGCAATAAGTGTATAAATATGCAAGAGTGATCAAACATAGCTCACTTGAAATAAGAATAAATATCTTTACAACATTTGCCAAATAATAGGCTTAATAGAACTGAATGATAAGCTCTATTAACATTACAACATTTGCCAACTCATAGGCTCAATAGAACTGAATGATATGTTCTATTAACATTCTTAAATATACTACTGAGGGTCAAATGACCACGAACCATGTCCACAGTTATAAGTAATCTTTCAACTTTAACTTTAACAGTCATATGACTATAAGGACTACACGTACTTAGGGGGATCAATCATTCGTACAATGTATTGTGCACAATTATTTCAACGCTAAGTGTAAACCCCTAAACATAGGGTTGTTCATCTCAGTATTTAGAGTACAAGTCTGCACCAAAGAAAGTTTGGTTTGGATAAGCTTTCAAGGGTAATTGAAGTTTAATGATCATCAACTAGGGAACTAGTTGAATCAATAATACTTGATAACACAATAGTTGTTTAATAATAACATAACTTAGAACATTTGAGAATCATAAATGAACTGATTATACATATCAAACTCATGCTTGAAATAACTATAGAGCATAAGCATTCAATAAATTGAATAAAATGGTTAACCTTTGGCGAGCAATAAAATAAGCTAAGGTTCGAGTCTTATAACATTAGAAATGAAATTCTAAACGTACATTTAAGCGATAGCAAGTTGAAACTAAAAACTTGCCCAACAAAGTATTAACTCATGCAAAGAATTAAAAGCAGGTTCAATAATAGAGGCGAGAGTTCAAAACTACGTTCATTATACAATAATAGAACTTAAGAAACTTGCTTAACTGTAAACAAGTTAGAATGAATCAATCAATAAGAATTTCCAATAACATTGGAGTTAGAGTTTGCTCGAATGAATTTTAGGAATAATTGACTTATTCAATAACAGTTAAGATAAAAAGCTTGCTCAATCAAAAGCATGAAGTTATACAATATAATAATAGAACTAACTCAACGAAAGTGTAGAGTTAGAAAACTTGACTCGAGCGTAAGCTAAAATATTAAAACTCAAGTTCACCTACACACAGTATTAAAACCACAACATCTATTAGACATACTAATATTCACTTTTCAATATAAAACACATTACTAGCTAAACTTGTTATTTTAGCACAAGTCTTATGCTACCATTTACATTTCGGAATTCCCAAGTGTTAATCATCACAACACTTAACTAACGTTCATTGTATAAACTAAGTTATCACATAACACGTTCTCGATTTACTAATTATTTTTGCAACCTTGAACTTACTAACCTCAATTCACTATGTTATGTTAACCTTAACATTACACATTTAACATGCTAACACAATTTCAGACCATGTTATGACGTTTTCCCAAATCTGCAGAAAATAGTAGAAGTCAGAATCTCAAACGGTATGTAAAGTAATTGCTGCCATACAAAACAGGACAGGTCTTGCAATTTACATTGCTTTTTACCTATATCGTAAGCAAGCATTTTCGGTTGTTTGCACGAGCAGAGAAGACTAATGAACAGTAGCCAACTTTAGCCCAACAAACATAAATTTCACCCAATAGACAGTAATATTAACACGTAAAATAAATATACAACTATCATAAACATGATTGCTCACATTTACAACCAATTAGAACAATTTAACACCAACTAAAACTATTTTAATTTCTCAAAATTCATGTTTTTCATAAAAAATCAATTTTCTTGACATTCATCCTAAAAATCATCACTGTGAATTCAATACATGATCAAATCATCTCATTCAAATTACGTTATGCTCATATCTCAGTGAACTATCATATACAAGCGTCAACTTACAGTTTCACATACTAATTGGCCACTAAAATTGATACTTACATAGCCACACGTGAAAACATATATATACTGACAAAAATTTCTACTGATATCCAAAATTAGCATGCAATTATTGTTTAAACATAATCTCTAATCATAACTATAACTAATTACCATCAACAGATTACATAACCACAATTTACAGAAAACTAAAACTCACAGAGTTTGAAACTTCATGTCGTAAACTCATCCATACATATACATATATATAATATGGAGATTATGGAGATTATGGAGAATTACCTTCAATTAGCTTGCACAACCTTGCTATACACTGAACTTGCTGTGAAAATTTTTAAGACTCTCTCTCAATTCTCTCTGAAGCTCTCACAAAACTCCTCCCTTCTCTAAGCTTTAGCGAATAGAATGCGTAATGATATAATAAAAAAATCTGACATAGGCTTAATACTCATAATAAGTAACATCAGTTATTAGGATAAATGTATATAACATAAATATATTATATATATTAATTTAATTATATTTAATTTATTTTATTTATTTTATTTAATTTCAAAAACTAGAAATCTCAAAAGCCATAAGGCTTGTTTGGCAAAAACCCTTTAAATATTAAAGAATTAATATATTAAGCCTTGTTTGTTAAAAACTAAATTAAACTACTTTAATTTATTTTAATAACTCCTTATAATATAGTTATTTGTGACACTATATTTAATCAAGCTTTCATATTTATTTTAATTAATTGAATCATAATTAATTAAATAAATTATTTAATCACAAAACACAATACAAATAATTAACCATTAAATTAAAATATCAATATAATAATAATTTCCTTAATTCATCAATTATTTATTTAACAAATAATTCTACAAATAAAATTAAATCAATTAAACAAATATTTATTCAACGATAAACATATCCATTAAATATTTATATAATTCAATAAATATTTAATATTACAATTAAAATTCTGGAATATTACATACCAGGTCAGAACACATGTTACACATGTATCAAAGTTCATATCAAAAACTATAAGTTTCATTTTAAAACTATAAGTTCTTCATCAATAATGTATAATATCATGTTTATGTCATGTCATGATACTCATATATACATGTCATTTATGTGTACATGCTTATTCTAATGATATACCACATGCTAGCATATAACAGTATCTAACAGAAACCAAAACTAAACTCAGAGGTCGGCCAAGCAGTTGCGGCCACGCATTAGTGTTAATCCTACATGATTCTTGTGATACTGAATCGAGCCGAGAACAAAGAAACTTCAAGAATCTGTTTAGCAAAAAACACAAAAATTACCCACAAAATTGATTCTAAACATGCCTATTATAGTTGAAAAATGTTTATATGGTCATATAATACCCAAATATAACCCATACCCAACCTCATTAACATCTAATTCCATGAAATCAAGAAATTGATATTTCAATACTCACGAACTCTGTTTCTGCAAATTCCAAAATTCAAAACATATATTCCTCAATCTAGCATGCTTAGACCAACCATATAGGTTCCATAACATACATACCAACTCATACAACATCATGAAACCAATTCACAAACCAATTATCAAGATTCTAGTAGAATTTCCATAATTTGTAAACTTTGAAATTAAGTTTCTAAAACAAGAGTTTACCTTCTAAGGAGCTTAGTTTCCTCAATTTCTATCTTCTGTAAATGCTAAACTTCACTTTAAACAACTAGTAAATCATACTCAAATTCTTGGGTTTTACATACAATTCTCATCAATGTGATTCTAATAACATAACTGCCATTTTATAGAGGAATGATGGACTGGGCATTAATTTAGAATCTATGGTGTTGGAGGAAAACACAATGGTTTAACAAGAGTGGTTCAACAACCACCTCCCAGCCATCTCCATAGCCATTGGCTTGGTAATGATCACCTAGCTTAGCCACTGATTATACTTGGGAGTTACGTATATTAGGCCATAGGCCGTTATTCATGTACTTTGCTCAACTGATAAATTCTATATTACAGCAACAAGCTTCATTTTGGCTCAGTTAGTTACTTTAACTTCCCAAATGTAATTCTAATGTACAATTGTTACCATATTAGGAAAATTTAGGGATTAAACATATACTCACATCATAAAATTCATGTACATTAAATACATGTAATAAAATAACACAGTAAAATGTTATTGTCCGGGTAGTTCCATAATTATCTCTACTACTCACATAATCACGCTATACCTTATTTAATATCTATGTTTATTTAAACATTTAATTCTTTTCTCAGTTTTTAGAATACACAGATATCTAATTATTTCTGTATTACCACTACATATGATTTCACTGTACCGCTTGATACCTCATATCATTAGTCCCAATTAAATGTCACACTTCATGTATTATTTGGCCATAGATATTTTATATCATTACTGCCCACATTTTCCATATTACACATGGTAATACTATTTAATGATAATTAATATTTTAATTGGGCTAAATATCATTCAGTCGGGTACTTTCAACCCATTATCATATTTTAATTTCACAACGATTAATTAATATTAATAATTTATCTTTCCAATATCAACCCTTTTATATATTACAAAACTATGTAATATATTAAAATATTAACATATTTCTTTCATTGTAACGACCCCAAAATTCATACAATAATATTCTCCTTCTCGATCGTTAACAATACAACTTTAATCTATCTTTGCATCATCATTCGATATTAAAATCACTAAAACACGGAATATTTAAAACTTTTATACATTTCCTTCTTTATTGCCCTAAATCGCAACCTTTACATTACATCTCTTCGATTCAAATTTATATCATGAATCGTTACAACAAAATGATTATACAAATTCTTACATCATAAATAGATATCCATATACACCGGATATTTTAACTTACAATTCAACAATATGTTACATTCAAAATATTAAATACATTTCCCATAAAACATAAGTAATCTTTGTGAATATGGATCTCTATAATTCACGTAGCACATATCCTTACCTTAAATCTTTAACCTGCAAAAATGATTATTTACAAGGTTGAGCTCGACAGCCCAGCAAAATCTAACAGTTTTCATGCATCACATAGCACATAATAACATACTCCACATATATATCATAAACATTGGACTAATACAACATACATGCTGCATTTCATATAACAAGTATAAAGATTGAGTTCCTTACTCAATCAACATTCATTATTCAATCAATGTAGTCATAAATTAACTTTAACTTTTCATACTTTCAATATATATAGAACACATCATGCTCTTTGCAACAAATATTTAAAACATTTCATTATCAAGTTCACATAACAAATGGGAACTGAAAGACTTGCCTTGATCGTTGTTTACCAATAACAGTTTAACAGCTTACAGTTATCTGCACTTCACGTGCCCTACACAATTATATAATCATACACATCAACTATTAGTCACATAACAACACATAGTAATTGCAATGTAAACTCTACTCCACATCTCATAATATTTCCTATTAATTAGCACACAATGTTCAATTAGATTGTGTTAACTTTTTGACTTATGTAATATTCGAAATTCATTCAATTGTTTAAATCTTGCTAGGAATCATTATTAGTTTTATATTAAACCCATTTCATATTTTATAATATCCCTTTCACTTGACTAAAAACACTTTTTATATTCATTAACACTTATTACGGTGTTTCGACGTTCATTCGTCACACGCCCGATTCGTCTCTCTTGTGTGTGCTTAGTATGCTTATACAACTTATCTAATACATCATTTATTAATATTAAGCATCATTATATTTACTAATATTCATGTTTATAACTTAGAATAACATCTTTTATCGTCAGAAGCACTCCGATTGCCCCCGAAAACACAACCGTCCTAAAGATAACCATTTTTACTACTGTTACAAACCTCAAATTGAAAAACTTAAAGACCAAAAGTTGTAGGTCTATTCATCCTCGTTCCGGATCATCTTGAATCACCTCAATCGGAGTTCATATGAAAATTTATGGTCGCATTTGTTTTACTACGTAAGGTCAAAAGCGTCTCGACTCGATTATAATTCCCATTTGGGGCGCGAGGACTAAGCTAGCCCTTGGTCTGCAACGCCGAAATTGTGTTAGGCTTAAATTTCAAGCGTTATAGAGTAGAATTTCGAGTCATGCGGCTCCATTTTTTGCTATTTGAGGCACCGAAACTTGCAGAACCGAACCATCGGAGAACATAACAACTAATTTTTGTCTATTTAACACTGCTAACATCTAAATTAACATGCTTATTACTTACAAATTTACACATAAATGTTACCAAGCATACATATACAAATTTAGCACAACTAAAACAATAATTTAAGGGAAGTTAAATCCTTGAAACACTATTTTTAAACAAAACTCCATTGTTGACGTTGTTTAACAAGGTTTAACACTGTAAACCACAATTATCCATCGAATTCATTCCTTTGAACTACGTTCTCATTAAGTTCTTACCCAATTAATCATACATAACTACATAAGGTTCAATTTCACACTTAGCATACAATCACATACTAATTTTGTTATACTCCAAAACATGTTCAAGTACATGTAATCACTGTAAAAACCATTTCTCTTTCTTTTAAACCCAATTAACATAATAATCCTTGTTTAAACAATTGTTCTAACATCATGAACCCACATAATCACCATAGTTCAGTTATATAACTAAATTTATAGAAATTTTGTAAAAGCTTTATACACGGTGGGTGAACTTCAAGAACAAAAATACAGAGAACGTAAACCATATATATGAAGGTTTTAAAACATACCTTTTGTTGTTTAAGAAATTCTTTCACTTCACTGAAAATTGCTTGAAATGGAATCCCAGCCTTTTCTCTCTCAAACTCTCTCAATTTTCTGAGAACTCTTTTCTTCTTTGAAAACCCTTTTCTTTTCTTCTCTTTTTCCTTTCTTAGGCTTAACCCAAAATACACTATACGTAAAAACTAAAACCAACGCTCACTTTTCAAACGCTTAGAAACCTAATTTAATATATTAACTATCGCTAATAAGTTTAGGTTTACAATATATATATATATATATATATATATATATTATTTATATTATTAATAAATCAAATTTAAAAATCCAAAAGCCTATAAGGCTCATTTTAGCAAAACTCTTTAGAATTAAAGACTTAATATATTTAAGCCTTGTTAAACAAACTAAATCAAAACTACTTTAATTTATTTTAATAACTACTTATAATATAGTTATTTGTCACCCTTCTAATTAATTAAGTTTTCATACTTAATTAATTAATTCTAATAATAATTTATCAATTAAATCATTAAATCACAAACCGAATACAAATAATTACCCATCAAAATGAAATATCAATATAATCATTCATTTAATCAATATAAACTCTCTAATTTAATTATTAAATTAAACTAGAGTATTATCTCTATCTTGAATTTTCTTAACTCATTAATTATTTATTAAACAAATAATTAACCAAATTAAATCGAATCAATTAAACAAATATTTATTCAATGATAAACACCTCCATTAAATATTTATATAATTCAATAAATATTTAAATATTATAATTAAAAATATGGATTGTTACATTCATCCTCTTATGCTAAACACATATGTTAACTCACTATCTTATACAAGTGAACTAACCCTTTCTCATTTAATTTATTATCACGCCATTGCCATACAAGGATTATAATATTCCATAATATCTCTTAATTAACTATATTTATTTCAGGTTAATTAATTAACTCTTATTCAAATCCATTCATGGACAACTTAACCATCATTTAAGATTTTTATTATCCTTATGAGTTCTTAATACCCATTTCTTAAACTTTAAATTCCAAAAGCGATTTTCTGGGCCAGTAATTGCTACCATTGGTCATAAGTTTCAGAATGGCGCAATTGCTATTTTTGGTCATAGCTTTGTAATGGCGTTAAATTGCGCCATACCAAATTTCAAGGCATTAGTAGAACTAAAACTTTATGCTTCTAAATATTTTACACATCCTCCTTGAGTGTTAACTCGTCTAACATCAATCCCCTCTTGGGTTTCACACCATCGATTACTATTTTCCTTAAAATTTTAAGGATCACACTTAGAGTTCTAAAACTCTATTTCCCTTATTAGTGTAACCAACTATACAACTCCTTTACAGTTTCTTACCACCAATAACACAATCACTCGAGTATAACACATGCATACATTCCTTTCATCTTCGCTTCTTGCCGTGTATTGAATTACATAATAATTCTCTAACTACCTTAAAGGTATATCGATCCTCTTTTCTCGTCGACAACGTACAAGCATACAAGTCCAAACCTAACACCCATCGAGTCTTTAATAGTATTCAATATAGTATACTGAGTGGTTTCCCACAAACAACCAACAAATTAGTTTCTGTCTCGTCTACACTATTTTCACAGTGAGTTAGATCGGTTACTAATTCGTATATACCTCCGCTCTCTGAAGGAATCGTTTAGCCCAGCTCCTATTCATCCACCATTAAAGAGTACGGTTGCACTTCTTTAAACTTGATACATACTCGTACATACTCAAGAAATTGGTGATTATCAAAAATATTTAATGTCACCAACTTACTACGATAAAACAATTTCACATAATCAATAGATAAATTTCTATCCTTCTTCTTTACTAATTCATCTATATAATTTATAACAAATATATAATAATGATATATATTTATTAAACACAACATCACATTGCTCATATTACCCTATGTAACACAATACTACATACCTCGTAACACAATTATATATTCTTGTTCGAACCCATCTCATGCTTTAAGAATTTTATTTACTAAATTCTTATTTTAATATTTTCTAAAAATTCGGGTTCTTACAATGACCTTGAAGGCAATGGTGGGCAATGGGAAAGTGAAGATGAGGATAGTGACAAACACTATTCACCAAATGAGGAGAGTAGTGAGGAGGAACAAGAAGAGATGGAAGTGGTAATTAGGAATTGGAGGAGTAAGAGGAATGAAAAACCTAAGTTTGAAGTTATACCTTATGACCCTAATACAAAAAGAAAAAAATATTAACTTTACTGTTGGCCTGCAATTCAGTTCTAAAGAGCATATGAAAGAAACAGTTAGGAATTATGGGATTGATAAGGGTAGGGCAATTAGATTCAAAATAAATGTTGAGAAGAGGTTTCAGTTTGTGTGCCAGCCTGGATGTCTATGGAACATGTGGATTATCACCATTGGAAGCTCTGAAACTTTGCAAGTTAAAAAAATTAATAATGATCATACTTACATAAGGGCACTAAAAAACAAGTGTGTCAAAACTCAATATTTTGCAAACCTTTATGGAAACAGGATTAGAAAGAAACCAGATTGGAAGTTAGTTGATATTCAAGATGAAATAGCCAGAAAATTAAATGTGAATGTGTATTTGACAAAGTGTCACAGGGTAAGGGAAAAGGCTTTGAGAAAGGTTGGGGAATTATTACAGAAACATTATGAGAAAGTGTGGGATTATAGGACTCATTTGATAAAGAGCAATAAAAAACAAAGTTGATATTAAGGTTAGAAGAGACAATCCTGAAAATAAGCCTCAGTTTTAGAGGTTTTATGTATGCTTTGAAGAACTGAAGAGGGGATGAATTGAAGGGTGTAGGTCTATCATAGACTTAGATGGTTGTTTTTTGAAGATTGTGGTTGGGGGGAAACTGTTGTCTATTGTTGGGAGAGATGGTAATAATCAAATGTACCCAATAGCATGGGTCATGGTAGAGAGTTAAAATAGGGATAGTTGGGGATGGTTTCTGCAGCTGTTACTGGGAGACTTGGAAGGTAATGATGGAGTTGGTTGGACCATTATAAGTGACCAACAAAAGGGACTTAATTTTCTTATTCTTGTATGTTGTTGTACATGAATTTTATTTAATTATAATTCTTATTTTTGTTATAAATGAATATCATTCCACTAACTACTTTATTTTCTTCCCTGTGGTTGTAGGGTTTGGTTCCAGTAGTTAGGGAGATACTTCCTTATGCTGAGCACATGAATTGTGCCAGACATATTTATGCAAACCGGAGGAAGAGATTCCCTACTCAAGCCTTGAAGTTTACATTCTAGGAAGCATCTATGGTCACCCACATTGTGCAATTCAAAGAAGCTACGAATGAGATCAAAAGGTTGTCAAAGGAAGCCCATGACAAGTTGTTTAAGCAAGACCCCTCTCTGTGGAGCAAAGCACATTTCTAAACACATTCCAAGACATATAATGTTGAGAACAACATGAGTGAGACCTTCAATGCATGGATTATAAAATCTAGATGGATGACTTCATTAGATATGCTAGAGGAAATAAGGAGTCCAGTGATGGTTAGACTCAACAAAAAAAAGGAATGAAATGTTGAAGAGTCAAGCAACTATATGCCCTAGGATTAGGAAAACGTTAGATATTCAAATGGAGAATGCATCTGCGTTATAGGCTAAGGATAGAAAGTTTCAGGTAATTTTGTAAACATAAACTCTCAAATGTTTTATAAATATATATATATATATATATTCAGTTTTCACAATGAATTATTTATGGTGTTTAATGCATATGTGTACATTGCAGGTTAAGTGTTATGGGGATAAGTTTGTTGTTGATCTTGCGAATCAAACATGCACATGTAGGGTGTTTCAGCTAACTGGGATCCCATGTTCTCATGCTATAAGTGCTATAAGTTTTATAAGGGAGCCAATAGAAAATTATATGAGTCATTGGTAAAAGAGGGAAACATATTTGAAGTGTTATGTGAGTCGGATAACAATTTCTGGGAGGAGACACCATATGAAAAGATGTTACCACCACCAATCACAAGGAAGCTTAGAGGCAGGCCTCAAAGACTAAGGAGGAGAGAACATTGGGAAAGTGAAAAGAACCCAGGAAGAATTAGAAGAAAGATAAGAATAATGCATTATATAAAATACAGACAAGTTGGACACAACAAAAGTAATTGTCCCAACACAAATGCACAACCAACTGAAGCTTTAAATGAGCATTAACCAACTGAGGGAACTAAAGGGAGTGGATCACAAAGGGTAAGCAATGAAGTTTAACTCATATCTCATATATCATAATGCATTTGTGACACCCCCAAAATAGGTCTACACAACCCATTCTGAGTCGCCAAATACATGGTACATAGTCCAAATACAACTTCATTTATACAACTATTAATTGTCGTGTAAAATACGACAAAACATAAGCTATGAGTTTCAATACAAATATTATCTCGTAGACAGTATCCAAACTCAAATAAAGTCCTCATTACAATTATTGTCACACTATTTTACAAAATAGTGAGGACTACTATAATAACCATCTTGGATCATTACTCCACTCCCCGACTAGTCCCAGCTACATTCTCGCCTCATGAGAAAAACAATGGAACCAAAAGGAAAAAGGTGAGCTCAACTAGCCCAATAAAGAATACTATGACTAAGATAATGTAGAACAAATTATCATTAGTCCTCAACAGGGAAAAATCTAATAGAATTCAATAGATAACAAGTTTTAGATCAACAATTACAATGGAAATAACAATCCATTAGAAGAGTCAAGTAGCGCATGATGTCTACTATCTTCTACGATTTAAAAGTCCATCATCAATATTTTATCCCTGTAACACCAATCAATAAATATTTCCAATCAACAAATTATCTATGCACTACGGGCCAAAGATAATCATTTGCATCACCAGTGGTCATTATCATGACAAACACCTATCCATCTATGCACTACAGGCCAAAGATGACTTTCACCACAAACCTTTAGCTGTAACATTAGGGTCATGATTATACCAATACACAATTTTTGGTCATAATCATACCAATCAACAGTCCATCTTTGCACTACAAGCCAAAGATGACTTTCAGTACAATATAAACATGAGGATGATGACAATGATATAAAGAATCAATCAAGTGAGATCAATGATAAAATTAGAGATTTATAATTTAATTTATCCAGAGTTCAAAAATGTCCAAATTGTCAACATAATAATTAATTGTGAAGTAAAATTCAAGAATGATATTCATGTATCAAAAATAAGTTGGACATAAAAAAAAATAAATTCTATTGTGAATTGTACCCCGACATGAAAAATTAAATTTAATAAGAAAGTTCATACCAATATTCCAATGAAATGATATTAGATGAAACACAAAACTTAAAGGAATTTCTAATGATTTTAGAAATTATAGAAGCAATACTTATCTGTAATATTAAAGGTCATGATTATACCAATACACAATTCTTGGTCATAATCATACCAATCAACAGTCCATCTTTGCAGTACGGGCCAAAGATGACTTTCAGTACAATAAAAGCATGAAGATAATGACAATGATATAAAGAATCAATCAAGTGAAATCAATGATAAATATTAGAGATTTATAATTTAATTTATCCAGAGTTCAATAATGTCCAAATTATCAACATGATAACTAATTGGGAAGTAAAATTCAAGAATGATATTCATGTATCAAAAATAATTTAGACAGAAAAGAAAATTAAATTTTGTTATGAATAGTACTCATGAATATTACCGTATGAGTAGTACATGAAAACATTAAAATTTAATAAGAAAGTTCAGACCAATATTCCAGTGAAATGATATTAGATGAAACGCAAAACTTAAAGAATTTCTAATCATTTCAGGAATTATAGAAGTAATATTTACCATAGTAAATTTAAATTTAGGAATATGAAATGAAATAATATCACTTACATAATATGGAGTATAAAAGAAAATAATATTTCTTACGAGTATTGAAATAAAATAATATCCTTTACCTTAGTAGAAATTAGATCTGACTTAGAATATTAAATATTATTCTGAGAAAATCTTGCACTAAAAGTTACACTTAAAGTATTCTTATACTCAAAAGAAATACTCACAATATTGCAGTAGGAATGCTTGAGATTTTTGGTGTTTAGGAAGGAGGGTTACCCCCCTTTTTATAGTGAAGCACGGATGAAAAAAAATAAATCATCCTGCCTAATTTTATCAAACCTTTCCTGCCTAACTTTCCTTCTCTTTTTTTTTTCTTTGCCTAACTTTCATTCTTTCTCTGCCTAACAACCTTTCATTTTCCAATGGTTGACGGCCCACTAAAATTTGGAAGATGAAATGCTTTGCAAAAGAATTGAAACGTGCACGAAATGGTTTTGGAAAAGGAATTCAAAACTAAAATGATAAACTTTACTCCACATTTATTCACATGCTAAAAATTATATATTATTATAAAAATATTACCATTTAAATTATAAAAATTATACTATTATATTATCACATTATACTATTATAATGTAATATTATAATAATATATTTGAATGAATATTTTATCGGAGAAGATAATTTTGATTCTATTAAAAAATATGTCAAACTTTCAACAATTTTTTCATGCTAAATTCCTTTATTTATATCAAAATTGACCAATATTCACCACATAATAATTATTCACAATTAATATTATAAGCTCACAATATTAACAACCAGATCATTCTCAAGAAAGAGGTGGCTTTCCGATAAGGATTTATCCTTATTGGCGCTCAATTATATAATCTAACCTCTTTCCTCGACAGAACTTTTTAGACATTGTCAATAATGCTAACTAATAATATTATTCAAATAATATAAAATATTATGCAAATGTTACTGTAACAATTATTAAATCAATGATATGAGATACTATGCAGCAACTACTGCGGTAATTATTGAATATAACTGAGTGACTTCTTACGTAAGAATCAATACTTAGAGATACTGTGCAATACTGTGTGCTACTGTGCAACAACGCGTATTACTATACTTTTATCACCGAATATTTTAACAGTTAACTGTAAAAGTTTTGTCGTTATTTTTTTATAAAAAGGTAATTTTTGTCGCTTTCTATATCTGACACTTATTTCGTTATGTGGTCCACTAATGATTGCGCCGTCGTACGAATATTCCTAGACAAAAAGAATATTCCTCGACCAAATGAATATTTTATGACAACTTGCTTACTTTTCAAAATTTGCACATATCACCTATAACTATAGCATTATATTAAAGCAACACCTTATTATGCAAAATAATATTTAGAGAAAATTAAACCTTTATTCATAAAAAGTTGGGGTCTTACAACATTTGTAATACCAGTTGTAAGACCCCGAATTTTATGAAATGAGAGTATTCAAGTTTTATAATTATTATTCTATTTAGTAAATGGTTAAATTGATAAAAGTACAGTAATATGCGTGGTTGCACAGTGGAACACGGTATTGTACAATATCTTTGATTATTGATGCTTACGTGATAAGTCACTCAGTTATACTCAATTATTGCTATAATAATTACTGCATCATATCTCTTGTATTATTGATTCGATTATTGTCACAGTATCATCTGCATTATATGATATATTATTAAATCAATAATTGAGACGACAAAGTTATTCATATTATTAAATTGCAATATTTACAATGTCTAGAAGTTCTGCCAAGGAGAGGTTTGGTCACCTAATTGCGCGCCAATAGGGAGAAATCCTTATTGGAAAGCCCCCTCTTTCTTGGGAACGACCTAGTTGTTAAATATGGTGAGTTATAATATTAATGATGAATAAGTTCGTGTTGATTAAAGATGACTTTGATAATTCCATTGTGTTGGGATTATTCGTGTTAGTGGAAATCGACATCTATTCTGATGATAATTGATGTCTGGGGGTTATATTGATAAATCGACTAATTAATCAGATAAATGAGCAATTAATTGCTATTATTTCACATGCTTATAACTACTTGTTCACATGTGTGCACTATTGACTCACATTCTTTTACTATTAGGGGAGTTGGTGCAAGATTGATAATTTGGTGCATGACTAAGTTAAAAATGGAGGTATAGTTGAAGGTACAATACTATAATTCGTATTTTCACATGATTATAACTATTGAATCACATGATTGAACTATTGACTCACATTATTTACTATTAGGGGAGGTGGTGCAAGTTTGATAATACTTGCAGGACTAAATTAAAAAAAAAGAGGAAGGTATTATACTGTAAAATTTCGAGCCCCAAAACGTGCAATTATCGAAACTATATTTTCCTATAAATAGAAGCTCATTCTTCCTTCATTTCTCACCGATTCACAAAAGCTTTAGAGCAATTATTATAGAGAGAAATTATAGAGAGAAAGAAGAAGAAAAGTCTGCTACCTCACTATTCCAGTATCCAGTTTTTCTAAGGTAAGGGATATTATTATTATGGTAGGGGATATTATTTGTTGTACTCGTAAGGGGTATTATTTCTTTTGTATTCATGAAGAGAACTTCTATTATTCCATTATTTATTATTCTGTTGGAATAACTCAGATACGCTGCTACTACCTATACTTGGTGAAATTCTTCTAATATTCCGTTCTTTATTATTATGTTTAATATATCGTCATGCATCGTTCTGCGGACTGGTTCCATTATTTATTATCCTGTTGGAATATCTTTGTCATGCATTTACGCCGGACTGGTTCCATTCTTTATTATTTCGTTGGAATATCCTCGTCTATGCGCTTTTACAGGACATGGTTCCATTATTTATTATTCGTTGAATAACTCATGCATGTGGATTACCACATGCACGGTGAATGTTCCTTTGTATTCATTCCTAATTAAATTGTGAAAATGATCTGCATACGTGGATTACTGCATGGCGGGCGAAAATCCATTTACAGTTTCATATATTCTCTTATACTCAGTTGGTTATTATGTGAAAACATGAAAGTTTCTTAGAAATCACAAAGGGTTGAAAATCAGATTTTGGTGAAAATGGAACATGAAATTCAATTGACCATATTTCCTATTATATTTCGAATTTTTGAGTGTGGTCAAGTTCTAGAGTTAGATCTATGAGTTTTCTAACTTATCCAAGTGGAATCACTAGAAAAGATGTTGTAGATTTTCGTGTGAACTGATTTTAGCAAAGCACGAAAAAGTGAAAAATGGGAAAAAGCTACTGCAAAGATTTTTAAAAGGACATTTTCGGCCACTTAATTTGTGAGAAAAATTCTGGCCTTTTGGGACATGAAAGTATATGGTATAAAGAACCTCCTGTCCAAAAATGAGCCCATTCCGACTTAAAATGAGCAAGTTATGACCATTTCAATATTTTGATTTTTCCGACGGAAAATGCTATAACCGGAGTTCTATAACTCCGATGACCATGAAATTTAAACTGGAAGCTCATGATAACATGTGTAAGGTCCTGCCAAGATTTGGGAATTTCTGGAGTTAACTTTGAGGTAGCTAATTTCTTAAGGAATTAATTAGAAATTGATTTTTGAAAAATAGTTAATGAATTTTAAAAATTCCGAGAAAAATATATGTTCATTATGGGACTATATTCAGCTAAATCCCAGAAAAGAAATATTTTTGGGACTGATTTATTATTTTTCATGAAAATGATCTAGTTATAAGTAAATAAGTAAAATATGTTATGTGATGTAACAAAGTTGGAAAATAGGATTTTATGGCTTGAGAATCCTATATAAGGTATATGTAGATCTTTGTTAAGGGTTTTTGTTATTATTGAACGCTGGATAAATTGTATTGTAAAAATTTAATATTTATCATTTATCTCATTTGATTGATTCTTTATATCATTGTCATTATTCTCATACTTATATTATGTTAAAAGTCATATGTGGCATGTAGTGCATAGATGGACTTGGGTATGATTATGACCAGGGATTATTTGGTATAATCATAACTGTAATGTTACAAATGATGTGGAAAAAGTCCTCATTGGCCCGTAGTGCATTGATGGACAGTTTTTGGTATGATTATGGCTATGGATTCTCTTTGGCCGTAGTGCAAAGATGAATTGTTTTATGGCATGATTAGGACCGTTGATGAAAACACGATTATCTTTGGTCGTAGTGCATGGATAATTTGTGGTCGTGATACTATGATGAAAACACGATTATCTTTGGCCGTAGTGCATGGATAATTTGTGGTCGTGATACTAAAGAATATCCTTGGCTTGTAGTGCATGGATGATTCGATGATGTGGATTAATTATTGAGCTGAGTCTCAGTAATGAAATATTAATTAATGGATGTGATAATAATGAATATCTTTGGCCATAGTGCAAAGATAATTTAATGATTTCGAGCAGGAATTGTGATTTGGTATAACCATGATTTTTTATGTTTCAGGTGATGAAAATTATCTCCGTCATGGGTTCGAAGAGGAATTTAGAATCACAATTATGATTATGAGTTATTCACATGATCGTGGACGGGAATTGTTGATTGATGTTACAGGGATAAAACATTATTGGTGGACTTTTAACATAGAGAAAATAATAGACCTTATGGTCTATTTGACTCTTCTAATGGATTGCTTCGTTCACCGCAACTATGGTTGAAAAGTTTTATCATCTATATATGTTCTAAATCTCTGATTTATTATTGATGAAAGCTATTGATAATTTAATTATCTTTAGTCATGATATTCTTTACTGAGCTAGTTGTGCTCACCCTTTTGCTTCACAATTCCTTTCAAGTAATAAAAGTGTAGCTGGGTCAAGCGGGGGTAACCGAAGAATAGAACGGTGGTCTCTAGCTATGGAGGTTCTCCCTAAACAGTATAGAAAAGTGTGTTGTATTCTATACATCGTTTAGTAGTTATATTTGTTGAATCAAATAGGGTGAGGTGAACCCAACTTTGGAAGGGTGTTTTGCCACTATCATACAAGATGTCTAATGATATACAACCTCGTGTTATCATAAGACAGGGTTGTGCGCATCCACTTACTGAGTATATTTACGGGCACCACCTATATGATCTTAGAGTTTATTTAAAATATAATATTCACTTGGAGACAGTGGAGATAGTTATATGTCAAGAGAAGACTCACCATTGGAAAGAAGATGATAGTAATCTTCTCGTTTTTCTTTGGGGTCTATTAGGTCAACCAAGAATAATTTTGTGGACATATAATATCTATCATAACCTAGACGCATAGCCTCCTATGTACGAAGGTTTCATTGAGCACTTCCCAAAGATTTTAATTCCTAAAACAGTGTTTGACTATACTTTTATGTAAAATACCATTGTAAGGTTGCGGTTGAGGCACCATGAGAGTTACATACATTTGTATTAAAACTCACAGTTAACTATGGTCGTATTCTATACGACAGTTCAACAGTTGTATAAATGAAGTTGTATTTAAATTTTGTACCATGTATCTGACGACTTAGAATGGGTGATGTAAACCTAATTTTGGGGGCATCACAGTTGGTATCAAAGCTTAGTGATATGATCCCTGGCTGAGATGTGAGATAAGAACTAGGAGGGGAGAGACGGGGAATTTCTTCGCTAGTATGACCTACCTAATTTATTTGTATTTAATTGGTTGGTCAGTGTTTAGGGATAATATGTGATATGTCAATTAACATTTATTTTGAAGCTGTATTCTAGAATGATATCTAAAATACAGGAGATGAGTAATGAACGAACCATGAAACAAAAGAAGTATCTGTTGGGTAAAATCAATACGCACAAAACACGCAAGTGTACGTGGTCAACAAGTAATATAGTAATGAATAGAGTATCGTTCCTGTCGACGTCGGGTTTTTTGGATGTCCCTTTCCGTTACTTGTTCTTTGGTGTTCTCATTTTAGGTGAGATTTGTTTGAAAAAACAAGTGAAAAAGGTCCGACATGTATGATGTCGATGATGGGACTGTTAAGAGTCGCAAGTTGGTTTTTTAAATGGTTGTACCAACACAACCGAGAAAAGGATTGCACATTGACCCAGTGGTGTGACACTGATATACGGGTCGGTGAAACCGAGATTCGTTTAGGGTCCGGGGACTTGGTTATGCGGGGGGAAGGTGTTAGGCACCCCCCGACATCTGTGTTACCACGGTGACCGCCTCTTTTCAAGAAACTATTATCTGAGTGTGTGTGTGTGGGTGGGTCAATGTGTTGTTATATAGAAGTTGTGCGAGGCCTCGTTCAAACCTATATACACAGGGTTTGAATTTATGTAAAAATTCATTTTTTTAGCAGGATATAACAGTGCTGTTTTATAAAAGAGGTTTTTCAAACCCTGATGCTCAATAGGAATTGAGACCTTTCACACTCCCACTTTATTAAGTGATCGGCTTGATTGATTTTATTTGGCGGATGCGAGGCATCCGTACGAAAATAATATATACAAAAATAATGCCGACTTCCTCGTGGGTATGGAAACCATCTGAGGAAATTGATAATCGTATAATAATTTACAAAGTCGCTTATAGTTAAAAATGTCCATCAGAACCCGAATCTAGATCTAATGGGATGAATATGTGATCACATGATTCCTTAAAGCCATGAGAATGTTGCAATTTGTATGAAAGCGATGGCGGTATATATATATAAAAGATGTAAATATATATATATATATATATATATATATATATATATGATTACCAACCACAAAGCACCTCCGTGGGGATTAGAATTGTAAATAAAGCCATAAGAGCGATCAAACATCACGAAGGAAACTCCAGTGGGGACGAAAATAAATAAATAAATAAATATATATATATATATATATATATATATATATATATATATATATATATATAGCAATAAATGCACCTGGATGCAAAATCCGTGCTCATCGAATAGAGTTCGACCACGTTCATATATATATATAAGTATAAATATATATATAAAAGCGAATAAATGCACCTAGGATATAAAATTGTGCTCATCGAAGCGAGTTCGACACACGATTAATATATATAATATATATATATTAAAGCGAAGAACGCCTGCATCAAGTCAGGCTCATTGAACAAAGTTCGACACATAGTTCATATATATATATATATATATATATATATAAGTATATATATATATAGAAAAGCAAATAAACCATGGACCGAAGTCCGGGCAAAAGCAAGCAACACGACTCTCAATGTGTAGAAGGGTGTGTGCAAAGATGAAGAGAAAAACTCTAAACTGTGTGAGAAGGCTTACAGCTAACTGCTAAAAAAGGCTTCTATATCTTTAGAGTGGGTAAACACTGGCTTTTGTGGGTACAAAAGAGGCTATATATGAGCTTACAGGTGTTTAAAAGAGGGAAAATACACTATATGGGCGAGTGCGGAGCGAATTGTGCAAGGTTTCCCCGTCTTTTTCTCTTAGAAAATCAGCACCCCAAGCCCTCTATTTATAGGCATATTAGCCGCAGGTGTACCTGCGGCTGAACCTCAGCTGTACCAGAGTTAACCCGGGTTGGCCCGGGTTTATCAAGCCTGTCGAATCTCAAAGCACGCACTCAGCATCTTTGTAATGTCCACTCAAACTTTTAGAAGTGCAATCTGGGCATCCGTTTGAGGTATACAGAAACTATTTTAGACCGCCGTTGTCGAGAGTTGTACGATGGCATGGGATTAGAGTTTGTGCGAAGTCATTGAAGATGGGACGATGTCCTCCGGTCTTCAAGCTTCAACTTTCATCCGTTACCCCGCACAATAGTCACTCGGGATTGGTTAGCCTTGTGGGACATCGTTGCGTAGAGACATGATGTGGCATCGTGTTTGACGAGATGACAATGTTGCCCCTCACCGGTGTTATCGCCGGATTGGGCTGATAAAGCAGACGTTGCTCAAGCTTCGCTGAGATTGGACTACTGCAATTGTTGAAGGTCCTCATTGTCATCTTTGAGGTGTGCCTGTCTTCCCAATGTTATTGCCGAGTTGATACAGTGTATCTCGTTGTGAGCGCTGAGATTGAAGTTGGTCGCATTTGAAACAAGCATTTCCGGGGTTATCGCCAAAACTGCATTCCTTGGTGTTATCACCAAGGTTGGTGGCTATTCCCATGGTTGGGACTGAGACTGGATACCTCGGGGTTGTCTCCGAGATTAATCGGTCTTCTCCGGTGTGTGTTCCTAAGACAGATCTACAGTGCCCGGGGGTTATCTCCGAGGTTGGATTTGGTTACTCCCAGACTGCGATCCGGGGTTTGATGTTGAACTTTCGGTAGTATCTGGTATGGATTTGGATTGTCTTTCAAGGTTCTCTCTTAAAAGACGAATCTGTCCTCCTACAATGTTAGTAACAATAGTACAGAAAATTTCGAGTGTCTATAGATGCCCCTCTTTATCATACTCATGCATGGCGATGCATGGGTAGGATAAAGAATCCTAGACACTTGAAACGCAATAAGACAAACATGGTACTATGGGTAGAAAAAAAATGATGCAAATGTATGATGCATGTGTACGGGGTTGTAGCCCAACATGCTGGGGATGATTGCTGGCTCCCTGTTGCTTCAACTGGGGATGGGCAATGCTGACCAGATCTGATGTGTAAGCCGAATCTGTTAGGATGTTGATGTTGGAGTTATCACCAAATTCATGTGTCTTTGATAACGATTTGATCCTGAAGATGTACCTCTTATGTGTAAGAGATCTGTGGGGAGAAAGATTGATATGTTTGAGGATGTGTATAACATATTCCATCATCTATCCTCTTTGATAACATTGACCTTTTCTGGTTGGTATCGCCAGAACATGTCAAGATCCTGCTGGATTTACTGCCTACAACCAATGTTGTCAGGGGTGCCTGACCTTCGTTGACGTGTGCTTTATCGACATATGAATCAACGGCTTAAACATCCTATGGGATATACTGTCAAGGTTGCTTGACCTTCGTTGATGTTTAGATCAACGGAGCATTACGTTGTGACCCCCGTCGGGGATCCCCTAGGGAATATGAGCAATCGAGCATGAAATCCTCGAATAGCTCTATAGCTCTGATAGGTTTAATCGCTATCGGCCGAAATAACGCCAAGGTTGCTTGACCTTCATTGATATGCGTGTCAACGGCTTGAATATACGTTTGTAATCCCCTGCCGGGGCTTCACGTTGTAACCCCCGTCGGGGACTCACGTTGTAACCCCCGTCGGGGATCTATTGGGGACTCATGAGTACGTATGCAACTATCACACAGCCCTCCATGTTTTGATGGGTTTACTTGCCATCGGCTGAGATAACGTCAAGGCTGCTTGACCTTCGTTGATAGGTGTGTCAACGACTGAGCACGCATTATTACTCCCGCCGGAGATATAGGTTGTAACCCCCGTCGGGGATCTACGTGGTAACCCCCGTCGGGGATATACGTAGGGTAACGACCTGGAGTCGGAGACATCGGACCTGTATAAGGTATTGCCGTATGTGACTTGTGACAACTGGGATCATTGGTAGGGTATACCTTGTACTTAGGTGACTACCAATGAGTGCTGTACAATTTCAAAGTCTCATCTGAGAAGACCAGGATTATATGCAGTTTTGCTCAATCGCGTGGCATTTTTATTCTCGATTTGACCTTTCTAGTCCGTAAGTGTTCTACACTATCCTGGTAACGTATGCATGTATTTTTTCCAGTTCCTATCCGTTGGATTGTGAGTTATCGCATGAAATGCATCTAAACATATAGTAGTGATTATGTATGCACAAATGACTTGATAAAAAATATTCAACATAGTAAATGTTAGTATTAAACCATGCTGAACATAATGATGTGAAAAAATTTAACTTTTGAGACAGTCAAATTGGCACCTTTTTCTGCTATTTTTTGTCCTATTTGAGGTCCAATGAGCAAAAGGTAAAAAGGCAAAGTACTCCTAGCATTGAGGTTGGCCTTATGCATGATAATTTTGATTATTAATGCATATGTTATGTATATGACTTTGGGGCAGGCGTGCTACTGAATGGCCACCTAGACATGCCTATGTGCATGTGGATAGTCCTATTTTCAAAGGGGACTATGGCAAAAAATTTCCAAATGTAGGCATTGGGTAGTCATGCATTTTAACTCTATTATATGTTAAAGTAAATGCATGCATGCATATAGTCATAAAATGTATTTTAAAAAGGTCAAGGTAAGGAAATACCACACCCTTTCTGAGGTGATTTGGAGACTTGTTGTCCAAATATTATGGATCCAGATCAGCCGAGCAGTTCTTACAGGATCGCTTCTGGCGTACAGCAGAGGGCTTCTGAAGTGCCTCATCCTCGTTCTGTCAGACAGCCTCGCTGGTTGGTGGAGGCCGTGATACGTCCTATCCAGGTAGATGTTTCAGACGTTGAGGACGAGGAGGCGGATATTCCGATTAAGGATCCCGCCCCTGTTGCACATGTCCCTCGCAGGGAGCTTTCGAGCATTCAGGTGGTGAACCCAGAGTTGCTGGGGGATTTGGCCAGACATCCATCGATGTACTTGCATTCTAACGAGGTATGGCGTTAGACTTTGGTCTTCTTTCTTTCCTATTGATGAGGATTAAAGGGTTTTGATGTTGATCTGCATTTCATGCGAGGTTCCGTGTTTTACATGACCTCGAGGAACTGGTTTGAGATTCACTCCATGTGCGGTCATCATCGACTATAGAGCGATGGTGCATGAGTGGGGATTCGGGGCATTCTTCTCCATCTTTCCCCGTCGTTGTCCCTGGGGTTACCTCAGGGAATTGTCTTAGCCATGGTTTCATCAGACTCAATCACTCCACCTGTTGGATTGCGATGTGAGGATGATGCCTATGGATTGGCGATTTATCACAGGTATGGAGTTTGGAGGGGATCCAGTGCCTTGCATGGCGAATATTACCCCTACTGCCGTCAAATCCTTATTAGGAGTTCTGGTGGAGGCGCTCAAAGGCAGGACTGTCCGTTCAGGTCCTTTGAACGTAGATGCTATGAGCGGGCTATTGAGTGAGCCCATGCCTGATGATGTCAGGATCAGGGATCGCGTTTTGCGGTGATTGTTCCTGATGATCATTCGAGGCTGCTTCATAGCATATAACTCTTCCACGGTATCTTTCGCTTTGGTCAGCGCCACACGCGATGTGGACCGTATAGGAGAGTACGATTGGGGCTCTTACACCTTTGCCTATTTCCTCCGGGGCATGCGCATGCGCTCACAGGGTTTGACCGAGGCTTGGCTAGGTTTTTGCCCATTTCTGCTGGTGAGTATTTCTCTTGTCTTTTCCCATTCATAGGTTAAGAGTGTTTACTGATAGCAGATATTTTACCATTGTGTTGGCAGTTTTGGGCCTATGAGAGGCTCCCATGTTTGCGTCCTGTGAGTGTGTTAGGTTTAGATACCTATCCACAAGGACGACGATGGTTTCATTCTATTTTCTTAGGAGGTCCCTCAGATCTCGAGGGATTCACTCACCGCCGTATGCAAATTTGAGAGTTCTTGTGGTAGTACCATTACATGGATTCCCTATTCGGGGAGCATTTGACCATCGACTTTGAGGATGGACACCCATTCGAGTCGAGTATTTGATTTCCACCAGAGATTTCCTCTCTTCACAGATGGAGAGGTGGGAGCTCTATTTAGGAGAGCGTGCTATTAGGAGCACCACATGGGGAGATCCGATACCGATCTTGCCTCTGTCAGCTTCATTGGCTCAGATCACGATCACCGTCAACGATATCCCGTTATTGGGGGTTGACGGCTTTGCATTATCGGAGGGTCCATGTACTCGTGAGAGACGTTCGGCGTTGGTGGTTCCTCGCACTATTGGGGCCCCGATCCGCGCTACATGATTTATGGGGACATGGTTCCGGGATCTTTGATGATGACGAATTGGGTAGCTTGTCAGGTCCAGAACTCACTCATATGACCCAGATTGATAGTTTGACCGAAGCAGTTGGACCAGGCACATATATTTATTCGGCATTTGGGCAGAGATCCAGCAGAGGTGTAGTCATTTGTTCCTTCCAGCTCAGGCGCTGGCCCCTCAGACGACCCATTTGGTTTTGCCGGCATAGATCCTCCTCTTTATAGGCCTGACATCCCTATTGATAGAGATCAAGTGACTCAGGAGGAGTTACATCAGGAGGACAAGATTGAGGACGTAGACATCGAGACCCTGATTTTCTTCTGATGTATATTCTCATTATATCTTTTGATAGGCCTCTGTTAGATATTGGGTGGCTGTTCCCCATTCTCGCTATATCTTTTGATAGGCCTCTGTTAGTAGTAGGGCGGTTGTGCCCCATTTCCCTCTATTTGTAGCTGTACAGAGCTGATGTATTAGATGATGATATACTTAGGAATGTATGCATCATTTTTCATTCCCTATATCATATTGCCATCCATTATCTATTATGCATGTATCATGTTATTCATATGTATGTATGTCCAGAGATATTCGGCATTGACCCCTGAATGGTCTTATGACATGGCCCGCACAGATGTCTTCTTCGACAGTTAGCCGTATAGATCATACCCCACCGTCAGTGGTGGAATTAGGTATGTGATCGTGGTACGATAACATGTCACCCCCAGATAGGGTGACCGTAGATCAGTTGCTACAGCATACCATGACTTTTATTGCCTTTTTGAGTTTCTGCAGGATTTATAGGCGGGATGCTAGAGCATTGGCTACCTGATAGGCAGGTATTCCATTTTGGCACCCATGAGTTGACTCCTACTCTGGAGGAGTATGCACGTTTGACGATGCTGCCTTTAGATAGACCTTGCGTGTATCTGGCTTTGGGAGACATGAGTAGATGATTCATGACTCTCATAGGATTGCGGCGCAGAGTAGTGTAGGACGAGCTGACATCTAGCCATGTGATCTCCCAGCATTTTCTGTATGACAGATTTGGCTCAGAGGATAGCTACTCACGATATTCCGGGGATTTCACCGCGCTGGAGGACCATTGGAGTTTGGCCAGAGTTGATGTACTATTGTTGTGCGTACTGTCATATGTCTATATGCCACGATATATGGACGAGATAGACATTGGTGTCATTATGGTTGTGAGAGCTCTTAGAGAGGGTCGCACCATTGTACCTATGATCAGCGCAGAGACATGGTGCGGCATCCTATTGTTATGCACGTATCCCATAGGAGTGTTCACGGGGAGTTTGGTCATGTTATGCGTGTGGTTTATGTCACACTTGAGACCGGTTAGTACCCTTAGACGACATGGGTATTGCTTTTCCCATGATGTGGCCATGTCATACTCCTTTCAGCCACTGGAGTGTACAGATGCTCAGTCCTGTCTGCATTTTTGGCAGATATCGGAGATCCATTCAGCATATTGTCGTGCTCGGGGCTTTGGTCACCATACAGCTTCATTACTCATGCTTCAGGCATGGATTTTCTCCCTCTGGCTGGATTGAGGGGTGTGACTACTTATCACCCACTGGCCGTGATGTCGCAGTTCGACCAGTTCCAGGATTTCTATCCTTTTGATGGGGCGATAGGTGTCGTTGACTTCTCGATATCTCTCGGCGGAGGACCGATCCGTGTGTATGCTTGTCGGGATCGGCGTGAGATAGCTACTTTTTACATCGTCATCTATCCGGTTGCAGAGTATTCCGCATGGATGGAGCAGAGATTTTATCTACGGTGCGGCAAAGATGTCTGCGGTCTGGGATAGTGAAGTCGAACGATCGATCAGAGCCCATGGAGGACATTGATACCTACATCGAGGAGGAGCCTGTTGCTGGGTTGCCAGCATTTCTTTCGAATTCTCCTAGTACTAGTACCTTTGTGATTCAAAGACTTTAAGACAAGATTTAGAGCATAGTCTTCATCGAAGACCTTTGAGAGAGATCAGCTCGATCTATGATGTCGATTGCCTTTCTTTGGGAGAGATGCACTCTATTAGAGAGAGGCGAGGCATTAGATCGCAGAGATCTGCATTTGTTGTTGAGCGGGATGAGGCTATATTAGCCGGAGATGCGATGATAGATAGTTGAGCGGGATAGTGCTCTTATCTGCTAGAGATGTAGCCGTCATAGATAATCTTTGCAGGTGAGGTCCTTACCACTTTGGCATGATCGCAGAGAGATGAGCACATGTAAGCGTCCCCGAATCCGGGTCCCCAAATTGCCA
Source organism: Panax ginseng (assembly GCA_020205605.1). NCBI lineage: Eukaryota > Viridiplantae > Streptophyta > Magnoliopsida > Apiales > Araliaceae > Panax > Panax ginseng. The sequence goes on along the minus strand of CM035142.1, from coordinate 76,888,299 downwards.
TGGATCCGGTTCGCTATTTCTACAATTTGCGGAAGATATAAACATAGATTGTTTATACATTAAACTTTACACATTTCCCCGTAATCGAGTAACCTTCACTTATACATAATCATGAACTATCTAGCACATGACAATACTATTCTTCAACATACTTTACAACTTAACTTCACATTACGTACCAAAAGTGAACTTGGCATTATCCTTTTTACAGATCTCCGTTTGTATTAGCCTTATCTGCAATGTTTTATCATGATATAGCAAGGGTGAGCATGAAAGTTGCCCAAACAAGTTTAAAAAACCAAGGTAAAAGATATATCATGATTGAAAGAGTTTGAATAATAAAGTGACTATCCTTCACAATGTAGTTGTGAATTAGCATGAACAAAATTTCAAAAGTTGAATGAACATTGAAAATGAACATAACAATTATATCTCTGAGGCCCGATTTGGTAATGAAGGTGATCGACCTTTCATACCGATGAATACATGCAATATGTACAGAGTACAATTCATAAGCATATCTGTCTGAAACCACTCTTAAAAGAGTTTAAGTAAAAAGAACTTGAAGACCTAATATTAATAATATAGATCTCCAATATTAGAATAATATCATCACCGTTATAAAATAACTTAAACACATAATCCTATCAGTCTATACAGCATATAAAACCTATAATAGATCTTTTGGTTAGTCATAACATATAGTTAAGTATTAGACATTAGTTTTAAGTCTTAATATTATTATTATACTTTGATATTCTTTTAATCACATCATAACTTATACTTATAAGTTATTCATTTTATATGTTATCCTAGTAAATTAGATAACATCTTAGTAAACCGAAATATCATTTGAAGAAGGCGGATTTTATTTGGTATCCCGAAATCACTATTCTTTTTCACGAAAAATACCAAATCAACTTATTATTTTTTTATCCTTTGGTCAAACATATATACATGTATTTCATACATAAAAAATATTTTTCCATAATTTTTCAATTTCTTTTACTATTTTTCAAAAATCATAAATAGTGCGTGACTTAAGAAAATTAGCTACCTCGTGCTTAACTCCAAAGATGCCCACCTTTTGACATAACATTATATATGTTAACGTGATGCTCCATTTTAAATTTCGTGGCAATCGGAGTTGTAGAACTCCGGTTATAGCGATTTCAAATCGGAAAATCATAAAAATTGAACTGGTCATAACTTGGTCGTTTTAAGCGGAATTAGCTCATTTTTGGACACGAGCTACATATTACCATATATTTTCATTTCCCAAAAGCCTGTAATTTTTTCTCATTAACTAAATGTCCAAAACAGCCCTCGGAAAATTTTGGCCAGAAACTTTTTGCACTTTGGCAGTTTTGGAGTCCTTCACCAAAACTTAAATAAAACGAAATCTGTAACTCCGATTAATGATCCGTCAATTTTGTTGGATTCGTATCTTTCCGAACTATAGTTTTCATATATCACAATCCATATTTGGATATGTTTAGCTCCCAGAAATTAGCCCGGAAGTGGCTGTTCAAAACTGTCCTTCTAACAGTTTTCTTAACTTTGAGTAGTTTGGGAGAAATTTCATAACTCTCTCCTCCGATGTCGGATTTAGTCCGCTTTGAGTCTATGGAAACTTATTGAGTGTACTACAACATATCAAAAGTCCAGAATTTTTAGACCATCCAAACAAATTCGGAATTTACTGTTTAGGGCAGCAGTTACCAATTCATTTTAAAAAAACTGTTTTGCTTTTCTTTCTCTTGATCAAGCTTGGAAGCCCTAAAAATGGCATGATTTAACCATAAAATATCATTTATCATGTAGATCTATAGTTCTCATGTTCAAGATCTTAAACTTATGGTTCAAAATCATAAGTTCAACACTTGATCTAAAACACCATATCAAAACACTTTAACTAACAAGAGTTTTGAATTTAGGAAATTTTACCTTTAGCTTCATGACATATCTTTTTCTTCCAACTATGTGATGGATCTTGGATGGAATGAAAATCAAAATCTCTTCTCCTTCTTTCTTGGAGTTTCCTAACTCCCCTCCTCTCTCTCTTGTCTCTCTCTTTCTTTCTTAGTTATGTTGGAAAATAAGATGAGAAAAGTGAAGAATATGATTTTGTTTAGTGTAATAATGTAAGAAATGTATCTAGACATTAGTTTGCTTGATAATTGAGGTGTAATAACATAGTAACATGAGTGACTTCTAGAAGCAATTGATTAGCTAGCATAATTGAAGATTCTTATCAACAATGTTACTAATAATACACTAATAAAACAAAAGGGTATACTAGTAATTTCCACATTAATAAATGATTTCTTTTTAATTCTTATTTATCATACCAAATGTCCAATATGTCCCTCCTTATTTGGGCTTAAATTTGGGTCACCATTTCCATCTTTTGGGCTATCAATAAATAATATATTGGACTTAAAATTTAATTCTTTGGGCCATGTAAATTAACATAGTCCAACACTCTTAATTCTTATCCAACCCAAATCATTTAATTAGGGTTTTCATTTTCCTCAATTATAACTTAAATCCTTACTCATGCACATTTATTTCCTTAACCCAATTAGACTTGCTAAAATTAGGTTATAAAATTAATTAAGCCGAGATGTATAAAATAAATCTCTCATAATTGGTATATATTCTAAATACCATAATTTTCTCATCTCATAACCCTTAAGTTATTAATTTCTTCATTCCTAATATATAATTAGGATCACATTAGTTTCTTTTTATTTGTTTATATAATAAACAATATAAACCATCACATAATCTTCATATTCCTTTACTCACCTATTCGAACAAAATAATTTAATAAATTGTGACATGTTCCACAATTCTCTTAAATTAGGTCACTAATATAAAAATAAAATATTAGGACCACTAAATAACGATAACCATTTAGGTTATTTAATTATCACACCTAATATATATATTAGGTTACATAATTTAATTCTTACTTCACTTTTATATACAAAATAAATGTATTCACATTATATAATGTATATTTATTTAATCATACACATAATTCATATTCATTACACACATAACTTTTAATCCCTTAGGGTTTTATACAAAACATTAGGATTTCTAATTTAACAATTAGGGTTATCCCTAATATATAATCACAAATACTTAAGCCATTATATTTAGCCTTTGACTTCCCAAATTAGGGTTTCAAATACTGAATTAGGATTTTGGATTCCCGGTACTGAAATTAGGGTTTCCAGAACCGATTTCTAAGGTTTCTTATAAATCATAATAATTTTATAACTGAACGTTGACGTTCTAATAATATTAGGGTTTGACACAGATATAATTTATCTGGTCAACACTTGACCCTTAACCACATTCTGTACACATAATATCGTAATCACAGAATATATACACACATACCCTTAATCCTGAATAATTCACTAAAAGAAATTTTAAATCCTCAAAATTCCTTTCTGAAAACATCAAACACATACACTTATTCTCTGTCTAGGTCTATTATTTGACCTTAAACCAATCATTTAAGATTTTAATAATTTTCTAATTTCTCGGGTTGTCACATTCACCCCTTCTTCTAAGAATTTCGTCCTCGAAATTAAAGCATCCTAACCTCTGCTCATTCTCTTGATCAAAACTAGGTTTTCAATTTAACCTTTACAATTTCCTCATTCGAGGATTTCTCATCTATTATCACATTTCACCATAACTACTCACTAGGAGTTTACATCTTCTAAACATTCATCAAAACTAGGTTGTCATAATAACCTTTATTTAATCATCTCGATTCTACTAAATGTTAAAGCGAGTTTACACTATTTTATATCCATCATCACATTCTACCACAACATTACTTTGAAGAGTTAAAAACTTTTCATATACATCTCGAGGAATTATAAAAATTATGAACTTTGAACTCCGAGGTTTAGGGGTATTTCTACCCGCTACCTCTTTCAATTAAGAAAGAAATGTACTCTACCTCTTAAACATTTCTTTAACAGGTATGTTTACAATCACGAAGAAGGTAAACTACGATTCGGTACTTTTAGATGATCAGTCTATTGTACCTTAGTAATTGAAACGACTATATCGTCCTTAAATTGGAATATTCTATCCAATTAGTATATCCCCATTTTCGTGGTTGTTCACCTCGGACTTAGTATAGGATTCCGCACCAAAATAATTTGGTTAGGAAATTTCTTTCAATGAACACTTAGAGTTTTCATAAACATTAGTCTAGGTTGAATCGAATAGCATAGACTCATATCGATAATTCAGATTCAATAGAATTATTTAAGTATAGCCAAACCCGTTGGCAAATTAAAATTTTGAAAATATTTTTCGAGAATGACGTCATGATGCTTGCATTTGTATTTACGATCAGTTGAGGATTAAATCATTTGGTAATTTTATCATACTACATCATACCATAGTGGGTTGGCGATCCCGAGATCACATCCAACACTAAGTAATCTTGCATTGATGACTCCATCATTTTTTTTTATCATCCCTGCACCAAAGTTGCATGGTACATAAGTGATAAATAAAACAACTTTTGATACTTCAAATCATTCGCGTCAGTTAAATAAGTAGCATAGATTGTACTTTTAAATCGTTTCAAAAATCTTTTGCAAATCGGTTTTATCATCTCAACAGTAACGAGGTGTCGATGGCGAAGTCCACGCATACACAATAATCACCGGGGAGTTGAGAATAAAAATTCATTTTCAAAAGCACATAGTGCGTATTTAGCTTGATGTCAAAAACTTGAAGTCTAGCATAGCTAGAAGATTTGGAATACCTATGCTTCCATCATCAACTTCACTTTTCTCTTGATCCATTACTTAATAGATCTATCTATTCTTATAATCCTCAATGCTCCATTCACCACTTTGTTATACCCCAGTTCATCAAACTTACCATACATTATGAGTTCAGGAACTTGCCACAATCATATGAGTTTAAGAACTTATCCTAGTCAGACCATAGGCGTCCATTCATTTGAGGGGTTCAAAACATACCATATGATTATGAGTCATGAACTTACCATAAGTATGAGTTTTAAGAACTCATAACTTAACCTTATATCCTCTCATCTATTCGTTATACACATGAGAAAAGAATCACCTTCTCAACATGCATATAACAAATAGCGCGACATAAACATTTCAATGATTATCAGTGCCAGAAACTAAGTGGTTTTTATACCAAGTACAATTCAGCTCCCATACGAAGAATTATACACTCAGTTGCCGACATGAGTCCTCAATTGAATCCCCACCTAACACTAACCCCATTCTCCATACGAATTTAATTGTATTTATAATTCGCTCACGGATCTGCACTCAATTTATAGTACAATTCATACTGACAATCTTCTTTGTAAACTTTTATCATTCTCTTGATCTTTCTTCATACCATAATCTTATCGGATCACGGAGTGATCTCATCGTAATATATATTACGATTCATTGCTATTATGTGATCGTTTTGTTTTACGATCTCTTATCCTTACACTTGTAATCTCTTAGACTCTATCTATCTATCCACTTCCTATACTTGGTACACATCGAGTCTCTAACAGTTTTCAATATGGTACTATTTGAGTGGTTTCCCACAAACAACCAACAAACTAGGTTTCGAGTTGCTAGTTACGTATATACCTCCGCTCTATGAAGGAATCGTTTAGCCCGGATACCATACATCAACTAGTTTTGAGTACAATGGTACCATACTTAAACCTAACTTTTCGACCTGCGAGATTCTTCAACTAACTCTATGTGAGTTAGTACTTATCCTAATCAACTGCGGTTATTGGTCTAAGGTATTGCTACCTAAGCTTCATAACCAATGACTTTGATACCAATCAGATGGCGTCCCAGAATCCAAGGGTCCCAAATGCGCAGATCCCGGTTCGCTATTTCTACAATTGTTTGCGGAAGATATAAACATAGATTGTTTATACATTAAACTTTACACACATTTCCCGAATCGAGTAACCTTCACTTATACATAATCATGAACTATCTAGCACATGACAATACTATTCTTCAACATACTTTACAACTTAACTTCACATTACGTACCAAATTTGAACTTGGCATTATCCTTTTTCTCAGATCTCATTTGTATTTCGCCTTATCCGCAATGTTTTATCATGATATAGCAAGGGTGAGCATGAAAGTTGCCATGACAAGTTTAAAAAAACAAGGTAAAGATATATCATGATTGAAAGAGTTTGAATAATAAGTGGTTATCCTTCTGATGTAGTTGTGAATTAGCATGAACAAAATTTCAAAGTGAATGAACATTGAAAATGAACATAACAATTATATCCGAATCGATTTGGTAATGAAGGTGATCACCTTTCATACACGATGAATACATGCAATATGTATACAAGTACAATTCATAAGCATATCTCATGCGAAACCACTCTTAAAAGAGTTTAAGTAAAAAGAACTTGAAAAACTCATTTCGGCTGTTGATTACAAGTAACGCAATATAATACGCTTCTCTTGAAGACCTAATATTAATAATATAGATCTCCAATATTAGAATAATATCATCACCGTTATAAAATAACTTAAACACATAATCCTATCACCATATCAAAGACATATAAAACCTATAATAGATCTTTTAGGTTAGTCATAACATATAGTTAAGTATTAGACATTAGTTTTAAGTCTTAATATTATTATTATACTTTGATATTCTTTTAATCACATCATAACTTATACTTATAAGTTATTTATTTTATATGTTATCCTAGTAAATTAGATAACATCTTAGTAAATAGAAATACCATTTCAAGAAGGCGGATTTTATTTCAAAGTATCCGAAATCACTATTCTTTTTCACGAAAAATACCAAATCAACTTATTATTTTTTTATCCTTTGGTCAAACATATATACATGTATTTCATACATAAAAAATATTTTTCCATAATTTTTCAATTTCTTTTACTATTTTTCAAAAATCATAAATAGTGCGTGACTTAAGAAAATTAGCTACCTCGTGCTTAACTCCAGAGATGCCCACCTTTTGACATAACATTATATATGTTAACGTGATGCTCCATTTTAAATTTCGTGGCAATCGGAGTTGTAGAACTCCGGTTATAGCGATTTCCGTCGGAAAATCATAAAAATTGAACTGGTCATAACTTGGTCGTTTTAAGCCGGAATTAGCTCATTTTTGGACACGAGCTACATATTACCATATATTTTCATTTCCCAAAAGCCTGTAATTTTTCTCATTAACTAAATGTCCAAAACAGCCCTCGGAAAACTTTGGCCAGAAACTTTTTGCACTTTGGCAGTTTTGGAGTCCTTCACCAAAACTTAAATAAAACGAAATCTGTAACTCCGATTAATGATCCGTCAATTTTGTTGGATTCGTATCTTTCCGAACTATAGTTTTCATATATCACAATCCATATTTGGATATGTTTAGCTCCCAGAAATTAGCCCGGAAGTGGCTGTTCAAAACTGTCCTTCTAACAGTTTTCTTAACTTTGAGTAGTTTGGGAGAAATTTCATAACTCTCTCCTCCGATGTCGGATTTAGTCCATTTCGGAGTCTATGGAAAGATTATTGAGTGTACTACAACATATCAAAAGTCCAGAATTTTTAGACCATCCAAACAAATTCGGAATTTACTGTTTAGGGGCAGCAGTTACCAATTCATTTTAAAAAAAACTGTTTTGCTTTTCTTTCTCTTGATCAAGCTTGTCGACCCTAAAAATGGCATGATTTAACCATAAAATATCATTTATCATGTAGATCTATAGTTCTCATGTTCAAGATCTTAAACTTATGGTTCAAAATCATAAGTTCAACACTTGATCTAAAACACCATATCAAAACACTTTAACTAACAAGAGTTTTGAATTTAGGAAATTTTTACCTTTAGCTTCATGACATATCATTTTCTTCCAACTATGTGATGGATCTTGGATGGAATGAAAAATCAAAATCTCTTCTCCTTCTTTCTTGGAGTTTCCTAACTCCCCTCTCCCTCTATCTCTTGTCTCTCTCTTTCTTTCTTAGTTATGTTGGAAAATAAGATGAGAAAAGTGAAGAATATGATTTTTGTTTAGTGTAATAATGTAAGAAATGTATCTAGACATTAGTTTGCTTGATAATTGAGGTGTAATAACATAGTAACATGAGTGACTTCTAGAAGCAATTGATTAGCTAGCATAATTGAAGATTCTTATCAACAATGTTACTAATAATACACTAATAAAACAAAAGGGTATACTAGTAATTTCCACATTAATAAATGATTTCTTTTTAATTCTTATTTATCATACCAAATGTCCAATATGTCCCTCCTTATTTGGGCTTAAATTTGGGTCACCATTTCCATCTTTTGGGCTATCAATAAATAATATATTGGACTTAAAATTTAATTCTTTGGGCCATGTAAATTAACATAGTCCAACACTCTTAATTCTTATCCAACCCAAATCATTTAATTAGGGTTTTCATTTTCCTCAATTATAACTTAAATCCTTACTCATGCACATTTATTTCCTTAACCCAATTAGACTTGCTAAAATTAGGTTATAAAATTAATTAAGCGAGATGTATAAAATAAATCTCTCATAATTGGTATATATTCTAAATACCATAATTTTCTCATCTCATAACCCTTAAGTTATTAATTTCTTCATTCCTAATATATAATTAGGATCACATTAGTTTCTTTTATTTGTTTATATAATAAACAATATAAACCATTACATAATCTTCATATTCCTTTACTCACCTATTTCGAACAAAATAATTTAATAAATTGTGACATGTTCCACAATTCTCTTAAATTAGGTCACTAATATAAAAATAAAATATTAGGACCACTAAATAACGATAACCATTTAGGTTATTTAATTATCACACCTAATATATATATTAGGTTACATAATTTAATTCTTACTTCACTTTTATATACAAAATAAATGTATTCACATTATATAATGTATATTTATTTAATCATACACATAATTCATATTCATTACACACATAACTTTTAATCCCTTAGGGTTTTATACAAAACATTAGGATTTCTAATTTAACAATTAGGGTTATCCCTAATATATAATCACAAATACTTAAGCCATTATATTTAGCCTTTGACTTCCCAAATTAGGGTTTCAAATAATTGAATTAGGATTTTGATTCCGTCTTTGAAATTAGGGTTTCGTAACCGATTTCTAGGGTTTCTTATAAATCGTAATAATTTTATAAGCGAACGTTGACGTTCTAATAATATTAGGGTTTGACACGGATATAATTTATCCGGTCAACACTTGACCCTTAACCACATTTACATATTACACATAATATCGTAATCACATAATATATACACACATACCCTTAATCTGAATAATTCACTAAAAGAAATTTTAAATCCTCAAAATTCCTTTCTGAAAACATCAAACACATACACTTATTCTCTGTCTAGGTCTATTATTTGACCTTAAACCAATCATTTAAGATTTTAATAATTTTCTAATTTCTCGGGTTGTCACAGCACATATATTGATGATCATATGGTCACCATGTAGATGGCTAAAGATCTTTTGGGTCGTGTGGATATTCTCGTATAGAAGACCACAGCTTCGCCTCCGTCTTCCGAGAGGGACGCCATGTTGGGCTTGTTAGCTCGCATATACCCGACTTGTAGATGAGCTTGTATTTACCCGCAGACTAAAGCTTAGCCATTTTGTCATGTGATTTACATTGTATATATCAAAAACATTATATATATATATATAGGAAATATATTTTTAGATCACTTCCCTTTTAAATATGCTTTGCTGCTTGCTTGATATTTTGCCTGCTGCTTCAGGGCTTGTGATCTTGATGTATTCTGAATTCCTCCTGGGTGGATGGACATTGAATTGTCTCTGGATAGTTCAGAATGGATCATCGATCTCTATGTATCCCTACCATCTTTGGTGTCTTGGGACTTGTTTCTGAATGGAAATGTGTAGAGGAGTGTGGCTTTTCTCTCTGAGATTGATCGCACCACAGATGGTCGTCAGTACTTCTATTTAGGAGAAGCCTAGTTAATTCCTCCTCTTATGGATTGGTGTTGCTCTTCAAGGTATGACCGCAACTTAGATGGTCACCAAATCTCCTATTTGGGAGGAGTTCAGGTAATTCCATCCCCTTGGTCTGAAGCCGAATGAAATGTAGTGGATTGAAAGAGAATCCCCGTACCAGTTGACAATGGTTTGTGTTTTGGTAGGGGGTGAGACCGCACCATGAATGGCTGCCTATGTACTCCTATTGAAGAGGAGATCATGTCTGCGTAGTTCGAACCTGGTGTAAGAGGTTCAACGCTGTATATGGCTAGAATGGTGTAGGAATGTTTTTGTTGTTTTTGTGAGGAGAAGAGGGTATAAATGTTTTTGTTATTTTTGTTTTATTGCGACCGGGCCATGTAACATGGTTGCCTACGTACTCCTATTGAAGAGGATATCAGGTCGATGTAGTTCGCCCCTCAGGGCGAGAAGAAAAGCGTAACCCCATGTGTAGGTCAGAGTGCGGGGAAAAGAAAGTTTAATCCTAGGTTGAGAATAAACTGCAGGTATGAGAAGTTTGATCCCATGTATGGGTAGCCAAACTGCAAACGCAAGATGTTCAATCCGCGGTGGGATAACCTAAGTTGTAGGAACGCAGAGGAGAAAGCCAGGCTGCTGGCTTGAAATGTATGTTTCCCTGAGGGGCAAAGTGTAGGAAAGTTGTAGGTAAAGGGTTAAAGAACCGAAATGACTGGTGACCTGATGATTATGCATCGGTGTTTATGAATTACTTCGGATATAGTACTGCTTTCACGGTTATCCGAGTTGATGAGTTGTGGAAATTCATCGCCGTCCATTTCTTGCAATCTGAGAGCACCTCCTGTCAATACTTCCTTGACAATAAACGGGCCTTCCCAGTTAGGAGTGAATTTTCCCTTAACCTGATCTTGGTTGTTAAGAATCTTCTTCAAAACCAAGTCATGTTGTTTAAACTGCCGTAGCCGGACTTTTTTGTTGTAGGATCTGGCGATCCTTTGTTGATATAATTGACCATGGAAGATAGCTGCGGTTCGCCTTTCATCTATTAGAGATAAATGGTGATACCTGTCTTGTACCCATTGATCTTCATCCAGCTGAGCGTCTATCAACACTCTGAGGGATTCCATCTCAACTTCTATAGGGAGCACTGCTTCCATGCCATAGGTTAAAGCGTAGGGGGTTGCCCCAGTTGAAGTGCGCATTGAGGTTCTGTAGGCTAACAGAGCCAGAGGCAATAGGTCGGGCCAATCTTTGTGGTTGGCGGACATCTTTTGCATAATCTTCTTGATGTTTTTGTTAGCCGCTTCAACAGCACCGTTCATCTTTGGACGATAGATAACAGAGTTAAGATGTTTGATGTGGAATTTACTGCATAATTCCTCCATCATTTTGTTGTTGAGGTTTTTGGCATTGTCTGACACAATCACCTCTGGTTGTCCATATCGACAAACAACATTGTTTCTGATGAAAGCAATGATGAATTCTTTAGTAACCCTGGGGAAGGAGGCTGCTTCTACCCAATTGGTGAAGTAGTCGATCATGGTGAAGATAAATCGGTGACCATTACTGGCTTTAGGCTCGATGAGCCCGATAACGTCCATTCCCCACATTGAGAAAGGCCAATGTGAACTCATATTGCGGAGTTCCCATGGAGGGGCGTGTATAGCATTCCCATGATCTGGCGCTAATAACATCTTTTGACGTAGTCGTTGCAATCAGCTTTGAGAGATAGCCAATAATGTCCCATCCTGAGGACTTTCTTGACAAGGAGGGAGCCACTCATGTGGGGGCCACAGACTCCACCATGGATTTCATCCATAAGCCTTTGGGCTTGATCTTTGTCCAAACATTTGAGGAGACCTAGTCCTGCATCTCTTTTGTAGAGCGCATCTCCACTCAGGTAGAATTTCATTGCAATTCGATGGATCCGCCTTTTCTCAGTCGGGCTCGCCCCAGCGGGTGTAGATCCATCTCGTAGATATTCCTTGATATGCTGATACCAAGGATGATGGATTGGAGGTAGCTCATCCGATACTTCTCCAACGTAATTCTCATAGGCTGGGGCCTTGTTCAGGGAAATTGTGACGCTTGGCAAGTGTTCCTTATCTGATATACGAATCAAGGAGGCCAAAGTTGCTAATGCGTCCGCAAAGTCATTCCTATTACGAGGAATGTATAGAAAGGAGATTTCTTGAACTCCAAAACCATCCCGGTAAAACCGGCGGATGGTAAGGCGCAAATGTAGTTCCTTGGTTTGATAGATTAGGTGGATTGTTTGATTACCAACTCGAATCTCCAAAGATAGTTAATCGCCGATGCCCATTGAGCGAGTAAGTTTTAGCCCCATGAGGCGGCCTTCATACTCGGTAGTATTATTGGTCTTGATAAAGCTGTAATTTGACCAACAACGGGATCTGCTCCCGTGCATTGCACACTTAGGCGCGCTCGGCTCGTAACCTTCCATATTAATACTCCATCAAAATACATCTTCCATGATTGGCGATATCGTCATCGATGGTGTTGTTGTACTGTCATTACTCCTTCATCAGGGAAATATGTTTCCAAGGGTTTGAAATCCCCTGAAGGTGCGGCGGCCAGTTGATCTGCGATTCCTTGACCTTTGATGGACTTTTGAGTCATATATACGATATCAAATTGTTGTAGGATCAACTGCCATCTGGACAGTCAACAATTTAACATAGGTTTGTTGAACACGTACTTGAGAGGATCCACGTGGGATATGAGATGGGTTGTGTGACCATGGAGGTAATGCTGTAACCTCGTGGAAGCCCATGCTAAAGCACAACACATTTTTTCGATCAGAGTGTACTTGTGTTCACTGTAGCTGAACCTTTTGCTGAGGTAATAGATAGCTCATTCTTGGCCTCTATCGTCCTTACCGTCTCCCAAAGATGCATTTCATGGCATTGTCACTTATGGACAGATACATAAACAGGGGAACATCATCCCTAGGTGGCACCAAAACGGGAGCTTTGACTAGCTGTTTCTTGATTGTAAGGAAGGCCTTCTGACACTTGTCATTCCATTTCATGGAGGAGTTCTTCCTTAATAGCTTAAAGATTGGCTCACAGGTTGCTGTGAGTTGGGAGATAAACCTGCTGATGAAGTTGATTCTTCCCAAAAATCCCCTTATTTCCTTCTCTGTCTGAGGAATGGGCATTTCGGTGATGGTTTTGATTTTGGCAGGATCCAGCTCAATCCCTTTGTGGCTGACTAGAAATCCTAGCTACTTGCCTGATTTAACGCCAAAGGTGCATTTAGCTGGATTCAACTTCAAGTTGTACTTACGCAAACTGTTGAATAGCTTCTTGAGATGGTCTATATAGTCATCCTCCTTACGGGACTTGACAATGATTTCATCCACATAGATCTCGATCTCTTTATACATTAAGTCGTGGAAAAGAGCCATCATAGCTCGTTGATAGGTGGCTCCGGCATTGATGAGGCCGAATGACAACCATCTATAGCAAAAAGTTCCCCAAGGAGTGATGAAAGCAGTTTTCTCACGATCTTCCTCGGCAACCATAATCTGTTGATACCCCGCAAAGCAATCAGTAAAGGAGTACATGTCGTATTGCATAGTATTGTCAATGAGAATGTGGATAAATGGCACAGGAAAGATATCTTTTAAGCAAGATTTATTCAAGTCCCAGTAATCCACGCAAACTCGTACCTTCCCTCCAGGTTTAGGCATGGGTACAATGTTGGATATCCACTCAGGATATGTAGACACCATTATGATTCCATCTTGAAATTGTTTCATAATTTCTTCTTTCACCTTTAAAGTCCACTCAGGTTTCAATCGCCTGAGTTTCTGTTTGACTGGCTTAAATCCCTCTTTAATGGGAAGGCGATGAAGGAAATGTCAGTGGATAAAACCACCATGTCTTCATGAGACCATGTAAACACATCCTGGAATTGGGTTAATAGCGTAACCATATCATTCCATTGGTTTGGGGTAAGGTCTGAACCAATCTGGATTAACTTAGGGCTTTCTAAGTTTCTGAGATTGAAAGAAGTGGTTTGATCAAGGTTGGGTTTGGGTTGGTCTTTGACCCATTCTGGAATTTTTGGAGGCACCTCAATGTCATCCTGTATTTCCATCAAGGCTGAATTCATCTCAACATCAAAGGTACAATCCTTGTGTAGGAGAGGCATCGTATCCACAAGTACAGGCACATCTAAATTCAGAGTCCTGAAACAAAATATGCTTTCACTTAGTATATATGAAATGTGTTGATCATACGGTGTTAGCATATCTTGGCAAAATAAACTCGCTAATCTTTTGTCTGTAAAAGTAAGCGGTTATTATATCTACTGTGGCATAAAGAGTTCTTCCCATTTTACCCTCTTCGACCAAAAAAAAGGAATCTTTGCTCCAATTGGTAAGGGTAAAGTCCGGATGGACCTTGATGATGGAGGGATTGTCATCATCCTCCACGTCCGAATGATGGCCATTACGTCAGGTAATCATCGTCTGGGTGTATCTGTTGGTATGTTCATCATGAACGATGATGCGTATACCGGACATCATCCGTATGACGTCTTGCTTGATTCTTCATTCCTCTTCTTCCACCGCGGGATTTGGAACAAAGATTTCTTTCTCCTTCACCCGCATGCAATTTGGGACATAACATAGCCATTACATTGGCTGGCACCTTTACGGGAGGTTGTGCGGACTCAGATTTTGAAGGCGAAGCTAAACGCCACATGGTTGAAGCTGAAGGAATTTGCTAATACTTATGAGGATTCCTATAACTAGAGCTGGAAGAATAGCCTAGTCTAGCAGTTCCAGCTTGCTTGGTTAAGCGAATAGGGTACTTGATACCCTGGCAATCTTTACCCAACCCTTATCCCAGTTTATGACCCAACGACATCATTTCTTGAGTGGCTGACATCACCTCAGCAGAAATCTGGGGTTCGGGCAGTGGCGTTCCAACAACATGGTATTGGATATTGCTTATTAACAAAGTATAAAAATTAATTGGCTCAACATCCTCATTGGCATTGATGAATGGCATGTCCCCGTGCTGAGGAATCTCTGGTTCAGCGTTGACTGTGACCAGGCTATTGTTGATGATGTATTTTAACTATTGATGAAGAGTGGAGGGGACTGCCCCTGCCATATGAATCCACGGTTGTCCCAAGAGCAGGTTGTATCCCGAATCTATCTTGAACACATGGAAGGATACGCAGAATGTGTGAGGACCAATTTCGATTGACAACTCAATTACTCTGACCGAATTACGGTGGGCTCCATCAAAAGCTTTGATGATAGTATGGCTACTCCGAATTCTATTGAGATTGATATTCATCTTCACCAAGGTAGCGTATGGGCAGATATTCAGAGAGGAACCTCCATCTATTAAGACTCTATCTACCATATATCCGGAGGACAAGACCGTAATGTGCAACGGTTTGCAATGACCGGTTCCTTCGGGCGGTATGTCATCATCAGTGAAGGATATCACATTGTTGTTGAAAATGTGATCAACCAGATGTTGAAACTTTTCTGTATCCACTGATGTTGGGAGATAGGCTTCTTTCAAAACCTTTAACAAGACCTTCCGGTGGTTCTCGGAAGTTAGGACCAAGTCCAAAATTGATATTTTTTGTGGAGCTTCTTTCAAGCTTAAAACCACCGTAGCTTCATTATGACCCACATCACGGAGGAATTTCAATCTTCTCCATGGGTATTTTCCCCTTCGATTTGGTGGTAGACTTCATCACCCGATGGGGGAGATACAGTGGATTTTCCATCGTCACTGCAGCAGTTGTATGTGAGGTGGATCCTTCACCTTCTCCATAATTCCATGGAACCTTGTGCAAGCTAACAATAGGATATTGTGCTCTGTATGGCAAGTTGATTGGCTCGGGAGTGGCCACTTTCAAAGGATTGTTTCCTCCCTTGAGTTGAATTGTTGGCATTGTGAGTAAGGTATTAATCCCATCAATTTCAGTGGATATGACCGCTACCACACTTTTCCACTTGGTAGGGCCTGCATTCTCACTTCAGACGTAACACGTGTCGGTAAATCGCTAGCGCGCAGGACACCACTATCGATTAGATTTTGAATAAGGTATGAGTGCCCAAAGTATTCTTCGTCTTTGTGTGCATGAGACCGGGAGTGATATTGACATACTCCATCGAGTTGTACGAAATCTGAATGGGGGTTGATTGGAGGTAGAAGGAACCGATCCTTCCTTCATTGATTAACATATGAAGAATATCCTCCATAGGTTGGCCCAAATAGGTGAATTCCCTTTTGTTGGTGAAATACCGACGGGCTTTGGCATTTGCTCTCTTTGTCACTTTTTCTTCCAGCATTTCATTTTCTAAAAGTGAAGAGGGAATATTCATGACAATAGGTAGGAGACTGGCATGCTCCTGGCTGATTAACTGACGAGTCACTTGATGTTGATAAGTCACCAGTTCCGCCAATTGCTCAATTTGTTTGTAGAGAGCTTTCATCTTTCGTTCCATTGTGAATTAGAACTTGGCATAATCCCATCTATCATCACCGTCTTTGATGGTCTGGGAGGAATCACAGCTGAAATTGGAACTCTGTCCATTGCTCCAATTAATCATGTTGACCTCTTCTTCTTTGTGTTGAGGAAGAGGGTTGTATTGAACATGAGGCTGATCTGGTTTGGTGAACATGATCTCTTCGTTGTCTATCAGGCCCTGGATCTTGTGTTTCAAGGCCCAACAATCCTGAGTATCGTGTCCAGGTGCCCCAGCATGATAAGCACATTTCCTAGCAGCATTGAAACCCCGTCCATTAGGGCTGGCTGGTGGAAGAAGATGCGTAATTTTCTTCTGTGTTGTCAGAAGATTAAGAATGTTCTCGAGGGTATCCCCTAATGGTGTAAACACTCAAGGGCGTTTAACTTCTCCACCTTTTGGTATTGGAGGGTTTGTAGACTGTGCTGGAAAGGGAGTGTAGTTTCTCTTTTGAATAGGCAAGTTTTGATTGCCTTTTTGCCCCTGTAGTATCAGGGAAACATCTTCCTCTTTCTTTTTATGGACCCTCCGGGGGTTGTTCCCATAATTTCCAGATTGGATGTGATCCGCAATGACTTTGAGTGCAAACTAGGTCTTGAATCTTTCGACTTCAATCCCATCTCACCATCTCCCCATGCTTGACCATTTCGAGAAAATGGTTTTCCGATCTTGGCTAAAACTCTCTCATAGAAGGGAGCTTCAGTATGTCTATGAAAGTCATGACCATTTCGATTCTATCATGGAAGGACTAACTTTAGCAGCCAGGCCTCTCCACCTCTGAGCATACTCTCTGAAAGACTCGTTAAGACTGTTTCTTGATCTTCGTAATTTGATACCGATCAGGAGCCATCTGAGTTTGAAAACTGTATTGAGTGAGGAAGGCATGTGCTAGCTCTTCCCAAACTATGGATTTTGGAGTTGTCTAATCTTGTGTACCACTGAGCGGGCTTCTCCGGTTAGACTCTTTTGGAACAAATGCATTACGAAGTTTTTCATCCCTCTGCATTGGATCCAAGTTCTCCAATAAATACTTTTAAATGTGTATAAGGATCTCCTAACCCGTCATATTTTTCAAAGTCGGGAGTTTTAAATTTTTTTCCGGGTAATGAACACACGGAAAAATACACAGATCAAGATATGAAACACTCCGTGTGTTCCAATTCCTTTGATAGCGTAAAGGGTCTCTTCCATTTGGAGGACTTTCTTTTTGATGTCGCCCGATGTATCGGATCTCCGAGTGGGATAGGCGAGATCATGATTTTTGTTGGTCGTATCAACTGTAGTTCGTGTATGGTAATGACCGGGATTCCTCCTTGTGTGGAGGATTCAAGCATGTCTGGTATTTTTCGACCACATGTGGACCGGTGTAATTCTTTTTAGTAGAAACGACCAAATTTGTAATTTTCTTGCTTAATCCGTGAATTCTTTTCGAGCGGCTGGATTAAGTTCATCAATCGGATTGATGACATGATGATTATTTGTAGGCTGTTGCTTTTTAGATTTTAATAGGGTAGTAGGTTGATTGATTCCTGCGAAAGACTTGCATAGTTTAGTCTTTTAGGAATGTATGTAATAACATGCTATGTGATGTGTCCATTTTAGGAATTTTATCCGCATAACGGGTGTCATTGCTTATATAGCATGTTAATATGTATGTGTACACATTTCTTCATATTTCTCATTACATGGAGATAGATATGGTATGAATTTACAAGTAATTTGTGTTTACAAGTAATTGAAATGAGAGCATGAAGAGACTTTCCTCTGCTTTGGGTTTATCAGAGGCTAACCTATCCTAGGTTACTCTCGCGGCTTTTTGGGCATGAAGGTTCCCAAATCATCGTAATCTACTTGACCGGAAGTTAATCCGGTCATTCAACTAGAGCGAATTTGGGTGGTGCCTTTCCTGAGCCTCGGAGAATTAGTCTTCTCACGAGTCCAGTAATCAAACATCGACGGGATAGCCTCCTGGTGGAGGGACCACACAACATACATTCACATACATCGCGTCTCACAGTATGAAAATGATGACATGTGCGAAGCACTAATATCACAAGCAGATATAGTGCGAAGCACTAATATCATAAGTAGTTATGGTGCGAAGCACTAAGTGCAATAAGGAAATGCATTCGTACACGTTTATCAAAAATGTAAATGCAACATCCACACATAAGCAGATAATAGTTTTGAAAAGATTATAATAGCGGCTCAAGGTGTTTAACTTGTCAACGTGTCAAGGTGGAGCATCAAGTGCCAAAAGGTCCATTGTAACCACTTGAAATTCCAGAATGGAAGTGGGAGCACATTACCATGGATTTCGTTACTAGTCTTCCCAAGGTTTCTCAAGGCATAGATGCAATTTGGGTCATTGTTGATAGATTGACCAAATATGCTCATTTCTTACCTATACAAGAAACTTATACACTTAAATGTCTTGCTTGTATGTACGTAAATGAGATTGTAAGACTGCATGGTATGCCAGTATCCATAGTTTGCAAAAATCTATCGGCACGGATTTAAGATTTAATTCGGCATATCATCCTCAAACGGACGGGCAGTCGGAGAGGACTATTCAAACTCTGGAAGATCTATTAAGACTCTGTGTCCTTGACTTCAAGGGAATTTGGGACAAGTTCTTGCCATTAGTGGAATTCTTCTACAACAACAGTTATCAAACAAGTATCGACATGGCTCCATTTAAGGCGTTGTATGGAAGAAAGTGTCGTTCTCCAGTATGATGGGACGAGGTGGGTGAAGCAACGTTATTAGGACCGGAATTGGTACGTATGACTATGGAAAATATTCAAATGATCCGGCAACGTATTAAGACCTCACAAGATCAACAAAAGAGTTATGCTTATCTTCATCGAAAAGACGTGGAATACAATATTGGAGAGCATGTGTTGTTACGTGCGCCACCATGGAAATGAGTTACGAGATTTGGAAAGACTGGAAAGCTCAATCCTCGATTCATTGGCCCATTTGAAATACTTGACCGAGTAGGAACTGTAGCTTATAGACTCGCGTTACCGCCAAGTATGTCTCGTGTTAATAACGTTTTTCACATATCCATGTTACGTAAATATGTGGAAGACCCGAACCACATTATTGAGTTAGAACTGGACGAATTAGCAGAAGATTTAACGTATGAAGAGATTCCTGTTAAAATCTTGGATAAGGAGGAGCATATTCTACGCTCCAAGGTTATACCTCAAGTCAAAGTTTTGTGGAGAAACCACGATGTTGAGGAAATGACCAGGGAGTTAGAATCTGAAATGAAATCAAGGTATCATCACATCTTCGTCATACCAGGTACGTACCCTAATTTCGAGGGCAAAATGTCATAAGAAGTGGAGGTTGTAAGACCCCAACTTTTATGAATAAAGATGAGTTTTTTTTTATAAATATCATTTTTGAATATTATGATGTGGATTTAATATAATGTTATAGTTGTGGGTAATATTTAAAATTTTTGCAAAGTATGCAAGTTGTTATATTATATTTGATTGGTCGGGGAATATTCGTTTTAACAGGGAATATTCATACGACGACACAATCATTGGTGGATCCCACAATGGAATTATTGTCGGATTGAGAAAATGACAAAAATATCTTTTTATGAAAATAACGGCAGAAGTTTTACCGTTAACTGTTGAAATACCTGGTTTTAAAAGTACAGTAATACGCGTGGTTGCATAGTAACACACGGTATTAATTATTGATGCTTACATGAGAAGTCA
Source organism: Panax ginseng (assembly GCA_020205605.1). Taxonomy (NCBI): domain Eukaryota; kingdom Viridiplantae; phylum Streptophyta; class Magnoliopsida; order Apiales; family Araliaceae; genus Panax; species Panax ginseng. Next base: position 76,867,945 of record CM035142.1, on the reverse strand, counting down.
CTCAGTTATACTCAATTATTGCTACAGTAATTACTGCATAGTATCTCACGTTCTTTGATTCAATTATTGTCGATATTTTATATATTATTAAATCAATAATTGAGACAATTCAGTTATTCATGTTATTACTTGAAATATTGACGATGTCTAGAAAGTTCTATCGAGGAGAGGTTTGGTCATCTAATTGCGCGCTAATAGGGAGAAATCCTTATTGGAAAGCCCCCTCTTTCCTGGGAATGACCTGGTTGTTAATATTGCGAGTTATAATAATATGAATAAAGGTTGTTAAAAATATTGTGGGGATTTTTATGAAGTATTTGTTGGACCCCCATTTACCCATTTTTCAAAATAATCGATAGAAATATTTTTTATTATAAGGGTGGGGGCCACCTGTGGGGCCCATGTGAGGCCCCCAAAATAGGTATACATCACCCATCTTGAGTCGTCAGATATATGGTACAGAATTTAAATACAAACTTCTTTTATACAGTACAACAAAACATAGCTGAGAGTTTCAAAACGGATAATGTCTCGTAGAGAGTATCCAAAATCAAATAAAGTTCTTATTACAATTATTATCACACTATTTCACTGAATAGTGAGGACTACTAATGCAAACATCTGGACCGTCACTCCGTTCCCCGACTAGTCCCAACTACGTTCTCATTTCCAGAAGAGAACAATGAAAGCAAAAGGGTGAGCTCAACTAGCCCAGTAAGAAATATTATGACTAAGATAATGCAGAATAAATTATCGTTAGCCTTCAATGTTGTTGTTAAACCGATAAAATATAACAAACATCAAGTTTAACTGCAGCGGAACAAGCAATCCATTAGAAGAGTCAAGTAGAGCATGATATCTACTATCTTCTATGATTTAAAAAGTTTATCATCAATTTTATCGTTGAGACTTAGCTTAATAAATAAACCACATCATTGAATCATCCCTGCACTACGGGCCAAGGATATTCATGTAATCATCAATGGCCATGATTATACCGAATAATCCCTGGTCATAATCATATCAACAACTGTCCATCAATGCACTACACGCCAATGAGAATTTTTTACCACATCATTTATAACATTACGGTCATGATTATTGTTGGGTAAAATCTAATTACGCATAACATGCAAGTATACGTGGTCAACAAGTAATATAATGAAAGTAGAGTATCGTTCCCACGAGAAATTGTTTAATAAAAATCACCAAGTTCTAACCCGTAACCAACTTAATCTTATTTAAAGGAATGAATTTCAATTTATAAGTAAACTAATTCTAATTACCACTAGTTAAATTAAGATTACGGAGATTTAAGATCACGACTTCACTTATTGCTTCATTTAAGTTAACACACTTCTCATCAATTATTCTCTATCCTGAATTGTTAATCAAGAACACTAAAGCGAGATAAAACCACCACGGATGCATAATACCCATACTCACTTAAATCCACATGGATGATAGAATTAAGAAAGACACCCTAATTAACTAATTCACTATATCTCTATGTGAATTACAATTAAAAAGGATTTAAAGCACAAGTTCTCTATAAGATTACATATGGCGTAAATGCATATCTCCATCCTAAACACGAATCATGAATTCCATCTAAGCAGAAATCACAAACACATGCTATCATGATAAGATCTAAATCAATACTTCATCTCTCAAGTTCATATAGATTATCACGGTAATTGTTAGCTAGGAAATTAAGCAATTAAGTCCAAATCACAATAGACAATCCTCACGATAGAACATAATAATTGATAACGAAGCATATTAAAATAAACTACACAATAAGATCCATTGTAATCTCAAACAAAGAATTATTTCATGATTATTGAATTAAAACTAAGAATCCACAATTGAATAATCATTAAAAGACAAAGATAGAAGAAGATGAGAAGATATAATCTATTGTTTGTAGATTTGAAGCTCCCTCCTCGCTCCTACTTTGAATCTTCAATGGTTTCCAAGTTGCTTCAATCTCCAAATCTAACAAGAACTAGTATTTTCTCCTATTCTACTCTAATCTAATCTAATGGAATCCTCTCTCTAATCTAATCTCCCTCCTAATCATTGTTATTCTCATCCTTTTATAAGTCTCTTTATATGTCTTTAAGTCTTCTTGGAAGTCCTTGAGTCAATCGGATCGAACCAATCCTTCTTGGACTCAAATTTGGCCAAGAAAACATCTTTTCTGTGCGTACCCCCGCCCCGACGGGGGTCTAGCCTTGTAAAGGGCCCGCCCCGGCGGGGGTCCCTACTGTTTTTCAGCTGGTATACCCGCCCGGCGGGGGTTTTGTGAAGGAAAAGCTCGCCCCGGCGGGGGTCCCTTTTGTACTCTAACGTCTTTTGGGAAAACGACCATAACTTTTGATCCGAGAAGAGTTACGAGGCCTGTCACTTATCAAATCGAAGATATTGACGAGCTCTACAACTTTCATTCTTTGATAAGTGAGAAATAACGAACGGACAAAGCTCTAAATTGGGCTAGAAGTGACTGCTATGCAAATGGTCACCAAAAACAGTGACATTCGACGTCCGTTGGTACAAAGATCATAACTCTTGCATCCAAACTCCGATTGGAATGATTCAAGATGTTCCAAAAAGCTAAGAAGAAGATCTACAATATAATCCAAGTTCCAAATCAAGAACATGAAATAAACATGAAAGCCCAAATGATGTCCAAATTGCTTTTCTTTGCGATTTCATACCAATTCTTTGCGATTTCAGCTCCCAAGCATATAATCTACAAAACGAACACAAAATGCATGAAAAGTAACTAAGAAACATGAGATTAAGCAACTAATTCAAGTAACAAATGCCGGATAATTAGGTATAAAAACTACTTATCAATTACCCCCAAACTTAAACATTTGCTTGTCCTCAAGCAAAAACACAAAGCAACAATGTTATGCAATGCAACTAATCAACATGCCTACGAATCCAACAGTAATGACAGAAACAAGTCTATTCAACCGGCCTTAGAGAAATTAAGTAAACATGATAATACATCATATCAAAATAAATCATTAACTTCCCAATCAATCATCAAATCTTAGACTGTTATCACTAATATAGTGCGTGTGTGCTCCACAACAATGCTAACTGATATAAAATGAAATTTAACACATAATAAGTCTCTTCGAAGGCATCATATAGTATAAACTCAAGAAATCCAAAAACAAGCTAGATCCAACTAAAATTAAATAATTACCAATATCGAGGGTCAACGTGGGATACTTGTGCTTCATTTCTCATCTACGGGGGCTTTTTGCTCTTATTTCCTGTTTTATTTATATATTTTTTTGGATAGTGAGTGCGTTTTACGCTCCATCTCACGCCTGTGTTTATGGGGAGTGCATTTCACGCTTCTTCTCGACCCACCACAGGACTCAATTTATTCAACTCAATATCTTTTCTTCTTCTTTTTTTTCTTTTCTTAGAAGCTTATATACCCCACTTTTTCCCCCAAACTTAGGTTCTTGCGTAATTCTTCGCCTTCACTGCCTATCCTTGTCATTCTCTTATTTAAACTGACATTATCCTTTAGAGTTCCATTATGTATCAATTTAAACTCAATCAATCAACAAGTTGTTTTTACTGTGTTATCCTTATTATACCAGTTTCAAATAGAAAAAGACTCAATTCCTAACAAGAAATCACATCAAAGCTCTAATAGTCAGTACTATACTTGTCTACCCAATTCCAATCTCATCATTGGCCAAAAAAAACTGTAAATATCAAACAGCTAGACTCATTCAAGATGTACTAAATGTTATATAAACATAGTAAACTAACTACTAATTTTTCAATTTTTCAAAAAAAAAATTCAAGAAACTTAATGCAAAAACTAAATGTAACTATACAAACTACAATGTAAATAACTAAATATATGCAATACGACACTAAAATGCCCCCCAAACTTAAACTAGACATTGTCCTCAATGGCTGAAATAGAAAAAAGCAAAGCAGAGGACTTCCCTGAAAATATAACAATCCCCCTCCTTGTCCGCTAAGTTTGGAGAATATGTTAGGTACACGGAACAAATGGGGCACCACACTTGAATTTAACTTGCATAACCTTTCCATAATCTTTTGCATGTCCATTGAACCTCCAATACCTGCAATGAAGAGAGACAACCTAGATTAGAATAGCACTTGGATTGGTAAGAGAACTTAATAAGCAAATTAATTCCTATATACTAAATAAACTAGTAAAGCATATAAATATAAAAATTCATGGGTTGCCTCCCAGTTAGCGCTTGAATTACAGTCTTTTATCTTGACTTTGTCTGGTTAACGCTATCCAATTCCTCGACGATAGTTGAGGAACCCTCCATCCATCAGAAATAATGTAGCTTTTGGTAGGTTCCCAATTATGATAGCCATTGCATTAAAGTCACCTAGTATGCTTTCTTTTGATAAGATCACATTCAAGTACGTCCAACATCTAGGTGTTTTCTCCATTGTGTATGTGATCACTTTGGGGCATGGAAGCTTGTCACACACAATGGGCTCTTCGTCTATCTTCTCTTCCCCTCCCACCATGGATTCAAAATTGTACTCGCTCTTATGTCATCAAGAGCTCACGATTTACATGACTACCAAGTGGGCATGATTTTTGCAACCTGATCGACTCTTTGATCTTTTATGGAGACCCATTTAGATCTTCGTCGACCTCTATTTCATTATCCCCAATTGTCTCCACACTTTCGATATCTTGTGGCTCATCCAGTCGCAGATTTGGTTCGGGTTCTCCGTCAATTTTGTCATCCATGTCATAAAGCCAAGTGTTTGGAGGAAGGTTGCTTACGGCTTTGGTCATTTGCTCTATCTGATCCGTAAGATTTTGATTTGACCTTGCTTGATTACTCATCTTCTCCTCATCTGCTATGAACTTGGATAATAATTCCCCCAGCCTTGAATTTTCTGTTTCAGTCTCGGAAGCCATGTATTGAGGACCATTGGTTGAGGTAGTGACGAGTTATTCCATCCGATTATTAAAATTTTGGATTGACAACTCTTGGCTAATCCTCATCTCCTCTAGGTTTGCTATGCCCTTCAATATTACATCCCTCAGATTTGGCTTTTCTTCTTGTGGCAATGGAGGTGGACATGAAAATTCTGGTGTGTATGATAGATTTGGAGCGTAATATTGGTTATCTTAAAATGTAGCTCCTTGAAGAATCCGGGTGATACCCCCAATCTCGGTGATAGTTAGGCTCAGCATAGTTGTTGAGGTAATCACCACTATATGGTACCGACTCAAAACTAATGGTGCATTGATGACTCAAATGATTTCCAACATAATAATCACAAGTAGTCGCCACACTTTGACGACGTTGTGCTGCAGAAGCGTCCAACTTCCTCGAAGTGTCTCAATTTCTGTTGACAATGCAAAAAATGCATTGAGTCCATCAATTCCAGTGTCCCATGGTGGAGTCCTATTTGTGTATGGCCATTGATAATTGCATCCATCCATGGTACTTGAAAAGAAAGAAAAATATGGAGAGAATTAAATAAAAAGAAAACAAAATGTTTAAATTAAGACTAATTTGATTGAAGATAATATTGGCAAAAAAAATATTAAACTAATTCCCTGGCAACGGCGCCAAAAACTTGTTGGGTAAAATCTAATTATGCACAACACGCAAGTATTCGTGGTCAACAAGTAATACAGTGAAAGTAGAGTATCGTTCCCACGAGGAGTTGTTTAATAAAAATCACCAAGTACTAACCCATAACCAACTCAATCTTATTTCAATGAATGAATTTCAATTTATAAGTAAACTAAATCTAATTACCACTAGTTAAATTAAGATTACGGAGATTTAAGATCACAACTTCACTTATTGCTTCATTTAACTTAATACACTTCTCATCAATTATTCTCTATCCTGAATTGTTAATCAAGAACACTAAAGCAGATAAAACCACCTCTCGATTTATAATACCCATACTCACTTAAATCCACATATGATAGAATTAAGCAAGACACCCTAATTAACTAATCCATTATATCTCTATGTTAATTAAAATTAAAAAGGATTTAAAGCACAAGTTTTCTATAAGATTACATATGGCGTAAATGCATATCTCTATCCTAAACACGAATCATGAATTCCATCTAAGCAGAAATCACAAACACATGCTATCATGATAAGATCTAAATCAATACTTCATCTCTCGAGTTCATATAGATTATCACGGTAATTGTTAGCTAGGCAATTAAGCAATTAAGTCCAAATCACAATAGACAATTCTCACGATAGAACTTAATAATTGATAGCGAAGCATATTAAAATAAACTACACAATAAGATCCATTGTAATCTCAAACAAAAAATTAGTTCATGATTATTGAATTAAAACTAAGAATCCACAATTGAATAATCATTAAAAGACAAAGATAGAAGAATATAAGAAGATAGAATCTACTATCTGTAGATTTGAAGCTCCCTCCTCGCTCCTACTTTGAATCTTCAATGGTCTCCAAGTTGTTTCAATCTCCAAATCTAACAAGAACTAGTATTTTCTCCTATTCTACTCTAATCTAATCTAATGGAATCCTCCATCTAATCCAATCTCCCTCCTAATCCTTCTTATTCTCCTCCTTTTATAAGTCTCTTTATAAGTCTTTAAGTCCTCTTGAAAGTCCTTGAGTCAATCGGATCGAACCAGTCCTTCTTGGACTCAAATTTGGCCAAAAAAACATCTTTTCTGCGCGTACCCCCGCCCCAAGGGAGTCTAGCCTTGTAAAGGGCCTGCCCAGGTGGGGGTCCCTACTATTTTCCAGCTGGTATGCCCGCCCCGGCGGGGGTCCCTTTTCTACTCTGACGTCCTTTGAGAAAACGGCCATAACTTTTGATCCGGGAAGAGTTACGAGGAATGCCACTAATCAAATCAAAGATATCGACGAGCTCTACAACTTTTATTCTTTAAGAATTGAGAAATAACGAACGAACAAAGGTCGAAATTGGGCTGGAAGTGACTGCTATGCAAATGGCCACCCAAAATAGTGACGTTCGACGTCCGTTGGTACAAAGATCATAACTCTTGCATCGGAACTCCGATTGGAAGGATTTAAGATGTTCTGGAAAGCTTAGAAGAATCTCTACAATATAATCCAAGTTTCAAACCAAGAACATGAAATAAACATGAAAGCCCAAATGATGTCTAAATCGCTTTTCATTGCGATTTCATACCAATTCTTTGCGATTAAGCAACTAATTCAAGTAATAGATTCCGGATAATTAGGTATAAAACTACTTATCAATTATACCAAATAATCCCTAGTCATAATCATACCAATCAATGGTACATCTATGCACGTAAGCCACAGATGACCTTTTATCACAATATAAGCATGAGGATGATGACAATGATATAAGAATTCAATAAAAAGAAAGCAAATGATAAATTTTTAAAGATTATAACTTAATTTATCCAGAATTCAATAATGTGCAAATTTTCAACATGATACTGCTTTGTGGAGTAAAATTCAAGAATAATATTGTATCAAAAATGATTTGGACAACAAAGAAATCAATTTTTGTCAGGAATAATTCCCCGGGTGAATAGTACTCGAGTGAATAGTGCCCCGTGAATAGTACTTCAGGAATAGTATCCTGTGAATAGTACTTAGTGAATAGTACTTTGTGAATAGTACTTCATTAATAGTACTTCATGAATAGTATTCGTGAATAGTAACCTGTGAATAGTACCATAAAAATGAATACTACTCATGGACAGTACTCCGGCATGAAAAGCTTAAAATTTAACAAGAATGTGCAGAAAATATCCGTGTGAAACGATACTATATGAAGCACAAATTTCAAGGATATTCTACTAATTTCACGGATTATAGAAATAATACTTTAACAAAATGAGGGTATGAGACAAAATAATATTACTCACATACTATAGAGTATGGAAGACAATATTATTCCTATGAATACTAAAAAAATAATATCCCTTACTTCAGAAGAAGACTGGATACTGGAATAGTGAGGTAGAAGACTTCTCTTCTACTTTCTCTCTAAAGCTTCTCTCTCTATAGCATCTCTTTTTATAATTGCTCTTGTGAGTCTTAGTGAATTGGTGAGAATGAAAGAAGAATAAGCTTCTATGTATAGGAAAACATAGTTTCGATAATTGCATGTTTTGGGGCTCGAAATATTACAGTATAATACCTTCATCTTTTCATTCATTTTTAATTTAGTCCTGCAAGTATTATCAAACTTGCACCACCTCCCCTAATAGTACATCTTGTGAATCAATAGTACAATCATGTAAAAAAAATAATTTCAGTATAGTACCTTCATCTATACCTCCATTTTTAATTTAGTCATGCAAGTATTATCAATCTTACACCACATCCCCTAATAGTACATGCATGTGAATCAATAGTACACACATGTGAACAAATAGTTATAACCATGTGAATTAATAGCAATTAATTGCTCATTTATCTGATTAATTACCCGATTGGTCAATATAACCTCCAGACATCCATTATTATCGAAATAGATGTCGATTTCCACTAACACTAATAATCCCAACACAATGGAAATATCAATTTCATCTTTAATCAACATGAACTTATTCATCATTAATATTATAACTCACAATATTTAACAACCAGATCATTCCCCGGACAGAGGGGGCTTTCCAATAAGGATTTCTCCCTATTGGCGCGCAATTAGGTGACCAAACCTCTCATTGACAGAACTTTCTAGACATTGTCAATATTTCAAATAATAAAATGAATAACTTTATCGTCTCAATTATTGATTTAATAATATAAGATATTATGCAGATGATATTGTGACAATAATTGAATCAATAATATGAGAGATATTATGCAGCAACTACTGTAGCAATAATTGAGTATAACTGAGTAACTTCTCACGTAAACATCAATAATCAATACCGTGTGCTACTATGCAACCACGCATATTACTGTACTTTTACCATTGGGTAGTTCAACAGTTTAACGGTAAAACTTTCGTCGTTATTTTTATATAAAGATAATTCTGTCGTTTTCTAACTACGACAATACTTCCGTTGTGGGGTCCACCAATGATTGTGTCATCGTACGAATATTCCCTATTAAAAAGAATATTCTCCGACCAATCAAATATTATATAACCACTTGCTTACTTTGTAAAATTTGTAAATAATACCCACAACTATAATATTATATCAAATCCACACCATAATATTCAAATATATATATTTCGAAAAAAATTAATCTTTATTCATAAAAGTTGGGGTCTTACAGCCCACGTTTGAAAAAAGGAATTGTAATGGGAAGTTTATGTTAGAGTTTATGCCCTAGAGGCCAATTATTTGATATAATTGCTTAACATTTTGATATTATATTTGATTGAATGAATGAATGATTTTATTATGGTTCTATTTACTGCGTTATATAAATGTTAACATAATAAAATTCCTTAAAATAGTGATACAAATTATATAGTTTCAAGTATGTGACTTGAACATGAGATTATATAATTACAATTAGTACCATTGCTCTTAAATGTCCCTAGTCGAGTATCATTGTTGATGGGACAATAATGATGAATTGAGATTAGTATGTGGATTGACTGATGACCAAATTTCATTGGTCATAAAAATATGAGATATTAAGTCAATGCATATGTACGTGTTAGAGAACGATGTACTGGACAGACCCACCATGAGAATTCTATGTGGAGCATTATGCGAAGTTTCATTAGCGATTCTCATAGTGACAATGATGTAATGGTCCTCCGACCTGAAATCACTACATTACTACACGAGAATTTATGTACTTTGATATCGTCAAAGGTCACCTTTAATAGAGTGGACTATAAAGGTGATTATTGGGTACATCATGAATCGTGTGAGGAATATGAGTGATCTAGATGTAATTTAACCCTCCTATTTATTAGAGGTGATATCCATAGGCCTCTTGATTGAGTAGGACTAAGAAATGCATGGTCATGCTCAAATAGTGATTTGTTTCATATAGTCTACTCATTGATCAAGAAATACTCAGATTAAATTATGAAGAGTGTGACACATACCATGACTCGAGTTTAATCTATGATATTAAGGTTAAAAGGATTAAATTGCATTGAAACATTGGTCACGAAAAGGTTGCATCGAATCATCGATCTTATTATTACTTGGGCAGCAGTGATGCATTACTAGATGTCGCTTACTGTTTATAATTTTATAATATGATTTTAAAATTATTGCCAACGTAATAATAACCTATAGGGTCACACACAAAGAACGTAATTAAAAGGGAATTAATTTAAATTGTAAAGATTTATATATGTCAATATGATTGATAGAATTTAAATTACGAATTTAAATTAATAGGATAATTTATATATAGGTATATTAATTAAGTAAGACTTAATTAAGATATACATATATAAATCAGATTTTATTAGATTAGGGTTTTTGATTAATCCTATTAAGTACTATATATATAATATATAGCAGCCATTTTTAGGTAACGAATCAGAACCTAAAAACCCTAGCCGTTCTTAGAGAGAGACTAGAGAAAAATAGTTTCGAAAATCCTCATCCTTGGTGGCTAGTACCGCGGTTCCTTTTTTTGAAGATCGTACGACGATTCGCGGAGCGTTCGTGTGGATACCATAGAGACGCAGTTCATTTGGATTGCGTTGGAGATTCGACCGCATCGATTCTAGCTTCAATAATCGGTATAAATTTCTAACCACTGAATGAATTTGGTTTTCGCATGGATCCTGTTTTAGGGTTTCAAAATTGCACTTTAAATTGTTTAATTTCCGTTGCGTTTTATGTGCCGAAACCCAACAGTTCACGGGATGATTAAAAGTCACGGGTTATATATATATATATATATATATATATATATATATAATATTTTATTAGTTTTGTTTTTTATGAAAAATAGAATATATTATATTTTATTATGCATAGTATTTGAATAGTAAAATCTAAAAATTCCAAATTGGACAAAATACGCTTAGTGAATTTTATTCTCCAACTTGGTAATCTGAAGATAGAAAACCATAATGATTCCAAACTTCACTTCAATAGTCTCGTATTCGTGCTGCCTCATTACAGGCAGTGTGTTCCACCTATGAGAAGAAAAATGAAACTGGCCTCTGGCTTAAGGAGCATATAAACGACATACTAAGCAGAAGCGCGTAGACTCAAAAAAAGGAGAGGGGCAGAAGCTTTCGTTTCTAAATAGTATCCTTCCATTCTCCTATAAATAGGATACTTAGTTAGAATTAAAAATCACACCAGAATCAGAGAATTCTTCTTCTATAATATTGAGCGTATTTATTTCGAGTTTTAGGAAGCTTTGAGTGTAGAAAATAGTGAAAGTTTTGTTCAAGAATATCCCTGCTATACCAATTGGAATACTCTTCTTTTTAAGGTAAGAGATGTTATTTTTGTACAATATTCGTATGAAATAATATTTTCTTCCATACTCTGTAGTATGTAAGTAATATTATTTTGTTTCATGTTTCAGATTTCAAATTCTATACTCATTTTGTTAAAGTTTTGGCTTCTATACTCCATGAAATTAGTAGAATATCATTGATATTTGCGCTTCATCCAGTTATCTTTTAATTGAAATATTATTCTGAGCATTCTTGATAAGTTTTAACTTTTTCATGCCGGGGTACTATTCACGAGGTTACTATTCCTTAAGTTACTATTCATGGGATACTATTCACTCGGTTACTATATACCCGAGGTACTATTCATGATAAAAATTGATTTCTTTTCGGTCCAAATTATTTTTGATACAATATTATTCTTGAATTTTACTCCACAAAGCAGTATCATGTTAACAATTTGGACATTATTGAATTCTGGATAAATTAAATTATAAATCTTTAAAAATTTATCATTTGCTTCTTTTAATTGAATTCTTATATCATTGTCATCATCCTCATGCTTATATTATAAAAGTCATCTTTGGCCCGTAGTGCATAGATGGACTTAGTATGATTATGACCAAGGATTATTCGGTATAGTCATGACCGTAATGTTACAAATGATGTGGTAAAAGTCCTCATTGGCCCGTAGTGCATTGATGGACAGTTGTTGGCATGATCATGACCATTGATGAAAACACGAATATCCTTAGTCGTAGTGCAGGGATGATTCGATGATATGGATTATTTATTAAGTTGAGTCTCAGCGATAAAAGTGATGAAAAACCTTTTAAATCATAGAAGATGGTAGATTTTATACTCTACTTGACTTTTCTAATGGATTTTTTGTTCCGCTGCAGTTAAACTTGATGTTTTTTTGTATTTTATCAGTTTAACACTGTTAAAGGCTAACGATAATTTATTCTGCATTATCTTAGTCATACTATTTACTGGGCTAGTTGAGCTCACCCTTTGCTTTCATTGTTCTCTTCAAGAAATGAGAATATAGTTGGGACTAGTCGGGGAACGGAGTGACGGTCCAGATGTTTGCATTAGTAGTCCTCATTATTCTGTGAAATAGTGTGATAATAAATGTATTGAGGACTTATTTTGAGTTTGAATACTATCTAGAAGATAATATTTGTATTAAAACTCACATCTCATGTTATATATTTAAGTTTGTATTTGTATTCTGTACCATGTATTTGGCGACTCAGAATGGGTGATGTATACCTATTTTGGGGGCGTCACAATCTCCATGATTAAAAACTCCAGAGTAGCTACTAGTCCTCTGTCCTCTAAGGGTTTATGTGCCTCGGCTTCTAGTCCTCTGTCAGTTTCCTTTGATTCCTTTATCTATTCTTTAACACGCATGCCCTGTTTAGAGTAGCTACTACTTTCTCAAATGCTATTTAATTACATGTAGCTAAGTTTAGGCTAAACTCATAACATTTTGCAACATTTACACTAAAACATAATGGAATAAATTATTATCATAAACTTACTAAAATTCAATAAAATAATACTAAAACCCTTAAGAATAAGCAAAATAATTCAGTTAAAACTACTCAATTCATAGATATAAAATCTACTCATAAGGAATACTGGAAATAAAAAATGGGTCAAAATTAATGACAGCAGATGGTATAAAAGTGCAATAAAGTAAAATCTTCGGGACTCACATTTATGTTCTTGAAGCCAAGTCTGGTTAGTCAGAAGTCCGTAGTCCCATTCCTTCATCAACAGTTTTTCGATCAACTTCACTATTTCCACAACACAATTTTGAGGAAGTTCTCTAATGATGATGTTCGGAAGTCCGAACTTAGACCAGTCTAGAATCTGGTGGGTATCGGGGCCTCGGACAAAACCACTAGGAATTCCACCTCTTGTTGCTCGAAGAGGTGTTCATTAGGAATCATTTTTCGAGGTGTTTGGGTTGGTTTGCTTTGCTTTGTTGTTTGTCTATCTAAAAAAACCCTAGTTCTTGGGATCGGCTCATGATGAAGAAGGAGAAGAAGAAGTCAACGGTTGATCGAACTCTGAGCTCGTGACAAATGACGATGAAAGCTATGATGTGGATATAGGAGTTCAGCACTAGCTAGGTGAAGCCAATGCCGATAAACCCTAGAAGGGTAATGATGAACGCATGGAGGGGTAAGCGGACCCCTTTCTCCGGTATGGAGAGGGCCATTGCGGTCCAACCATCAGGGCGATGGTAATACGGTCATTTTCGGTGGGGGCCTTGAGTTTGTAGGTGTCAAGGATATGAAATTGTTTCTGAACTTCGATGATTTTCTCCTCTGTGATAGTAGATTTGGTATTGGCATGGGTAACCTGTGTCTCGTTTGAATACTCTCTAATCATTTTATGAAATTCTAATTATGCCTTAGATGGGGTTGGTGCTTGGGGGGACGAGCTAGCGGTGGTAGTGACTGTTGTAGCTTTAGTTGTGGTAGTGGTCGCGGGATTGTTTGTGGTGGTGGCAGAAATACTTATTGGGATAGGAGAAATGGAGAAGATTGGGTTGGCGTTGATGGGTTTGTTGGAGGTAGGAGTTAAGGTGACAGGGGTACTTGAGGAAGCCATTGCTGGTTGAGTAAGGAAGCTTTATTGAAAAATAGATTTTGTAGTAGAGAAAGGAGGAGCTGCCGAGAGAGTTTGGAGATTTTGAAAATTGAGGGAATGTACATGTTTGTTTTGGGGAGAAGGATTTTGAAATAAGTTGTCTTTTCAACTTCGAGCGCTTCTTGGAGAGCGACTATATAAATGGGATGTTATGATTACAAACGTGGGTGAGCTGGTGGGTCCCTACATTTTGTGTTGGGTACGTTTCCAAGGAGGTTAGGCTTACTGCATCTATTATGTAATTATTGGGCTTTTAATGAAGAACTCTTCCATCCCATTTAACAAAAGAATGAGCGGCAATGTTGAGACGCGATTATTAGGGCCCAAATTATATGGTGGACCAAAATTCATGTGGAGGTATTTACCCTGCGTAGAATTTGTTTTGACAGTTGAGTATTTTAAAGAATTAAATATTTCTAGTTACATTTAATTTCCAACTCCTAAGGAAAGTATCAGGATGTAATCTGACTTCCTTTCTTTGAGGAGATTTTGTTCAATTCCATTGAGGAATCATAACTAATGAGCAATCCTATTTCTATACGTGGTAGAAAGTGTGATCATTGTAAATACAAAGTTATACCCTGATTATCAGGTACACACATTATTATTTTACAACACTAAACTACTAAGCCTCCATTGTTAAACCTTATTCAGTCTGTACTTATTCTCACACCAAAGCTATCCCGCGGCGGCACAAGCCGTCAAGCTTCGCGTGTGATTTCGTTTCTGTGCAGGATTGGACTCGCTTTTGGTGATTGGAGCGTGTGAACGAATCTTGACGTTAACATTTTCCATACTCGTTCCATACTTCACTAATATTAAAACTTAATAATCATCCCACCCCTCCATAAAAAATTTAAATCATTGCAAGAATTAATACATTGTAAAAAAATTTATTTAAAAAAAGTCTTATTTTAATTATATTTATAATAATACATACATGAAAATGAATAACATGTTAAAGCATACATACATGATAAAATTAATAAAAATAAAATAATAATAATAACATATTGAATCATATGTCTATATATATAAATATATATATATATATATAAAAATATATATTTTAATTATGTAATATATAAAAGTATATATTAATTTAATTAATATATAACTATTCGAGAGCGGATACGAGATGAGAAAATCAAATATCTTTCCCTTCTCATCCCCACATATAATTATTTGGTGATTTTTCATTCTTGATCAGAGTCAAAAGCACCATCCCATTCGAGGTGAGGCTTGAGAATTACAGTGGAAACGGAACAAATTGACGTCCCTAATTATCACTTTGGAGGTCATTTGTAAATTTTATAAAATATATTATTATTTCAAATTTATTCTTATATTTATTGAATATTTATTTTAACAGTAGTAAAATACGTAGTAATAAATTTATGATGACTAATTGAACAATATTTTATCATTTTAACATTATCATCATCAATAACAAAATGAAACTCTTTTTTAGAACAACTATTTTATGGTTTCATCCTCAGTTCCTCATTGCATAATGGCACTTCAGTAAGGCCAATGATCAGTGCGAGGATTTATCCTGCAATCTCATTCAGAACTAAGATGTTGTGGTTAAAATAAGTGATAAATATAATTAATAATTATCAGAGCGGCTTGTTTTTTGTTGCTCATAATTTAGAGGTGCACAAAAAATTCTCCGCTGTCTGACGACCTAAGCCTGGTGTAGTTAAAGTCTGATTTAATCATGGCCTGAATTAGTCAGGCTCGACCTGGAGGCTTTAAAGAGATCGTTATTTGATGGGAAACTCCAGCCTAGCTAAAAAGCCTGATCGTTATTTATTAATGTTAATATTATCTTAATATTAACATTAATAAATCTATCTAATAAAATATAAATAATTTTGAATTTTTCGCTCACTCAATAAATCATCTGGGTCGTCCAAAATTTGGGATAAATTCTGTAGAGTCCCTGAATCCGGATACTTGAAACCCAAACTCGGTACTTTACGATACCATTTCTATGAGCGGAATTCTACTAATAATCATAACAATAATATAAATTTCAAACTTAACTTACATTTATCGTAGTCTAATCCCAAGCACGTTAACCTTTACTATATTCTTTACATGATATATAATACATATCATTAACTTAATACGATCTATCTATTACAAAAGATACCTATAACATATTCTGTTTGCTTTCCTTTTCACTTGTTCCTGGCCGAGCCTTCTAGCTTTTCACACTTAAGTTGAAAACATTTAAATTAAGCAAGGATGAGCATTTGAGTGCCCAGCAAGTATTATATATATATAAGCTGAAAGAATTTAAATGTTTTCTTTATAATATTCTTCTACAATCAGTCAATAGTTGTGAAGTAATCTGTACCAATAATAATAACATAACAACCCTCTTTCAAATTTTTTTTTTTGAAACTGTGTATTGTTTATATACAAGGTTTTTGTGACATATCATGAACATTGTTTTCATTTTCGAAAGGGTTTAAACAGTAAATTCATCTCAGAACCTAGCCATTGCTTACGGGCTTTAGGTTGTACTTCCTTGGGCCTCAGATTGATCAATACTACATTACTAGAACGATATTATCGCTCATCATTTGTCCGTCAGAAGTAAGCATAAAAATTTTCCCATTATCGGGATGTTCATTCCCGCTCGGGTTTTCATAACAAAGGTCTTATATAATTCAATGTATATGTATATCAAAGGCGATCAACATGCGATTCATAATGATTATCCAAGTGGGGACACTTGTATAATCATTTATAGAAATTAACTAATGTAATATATTTATCCGAATTATCATATACTAACATATTGATAATCAATGGGCTTATATAATATAGCTTTAACAATCTGTACATTAATAATAATAATATAATTTTGAAACATTCTTACACTTGTCCATTGCATAAAGAAAATGCAAAGTTAAGATACTTGCCTGATGCGCTGTTTACACTTACGCAACTTAGATTTATCTTTTATGAAATCACCTATCCTTAATCAGATCATTTTACTGATTAGTATATCATAACGTAACACATAACACTGCCTATTGCAGTCAGCACATAACCTAATCACCTTATCACACATGTTCAACAATCATGGTTTCACAAACAATCATCAACTCATTCATAATCACATTGTCATACATGTTTCACAGTCATTGACTCACAAACAATCATTAACACATTCCTAATCACATTATCACATAACCTTAACAACCATTGAATCACAAATAAACCGTTAACTAATTAAATTATCTAAGTCCAGATCAACTTCTGAACCATGTCGGTCTACCGACAACTTTATCGAGTAATAATCGAGTCTAAGACTCTAACTCAAAGTTCAACATTCGTAAATATCAGTCATATACTGACTTATAATAATTTTTAAATAACTATTATCATTTATCATAATTTTTAAAATATCAGAATCATTATTAAATGATTTAAGTATCACATAATTCTATTATCATTAACATTTAATCAATATTAAATTATTAATGAAACCATTGCCAAAATATTAAAGTTATGCATAATAACTTAAAATATTTTTTAAAGTATTAATATTACCCTTAAATAATTTTTAAAACATTTAAAATCATTATTAAATAATTACCATTAATATTTAAATATTAATGTACCATTATCTAAATATTAAAAGTCATTAATTATAACTTAAAATATTTTTAATCCATTTATATCCTTTTTAAATAATTTTAAATTAATAAAACCATTTTTAAACTATTTATTTAATATAATTAATAAATAAATTTAATATCATTAATAATCATTAATTAATGAATTTAACCTTTAAATATTAAAAGTTATATTTTATAACTTAAAATATTTTTAAATGCCTTATTATTATTTAAAATGATTTTTAAAATAATAAAATCATTTTTAATTTAATTATTTAATTCATTTAAAAATAACTTAATTATCATTAATATTTATTTATTAATGAAAATTATCAAATAATATAAAAAGTTATTAAAATAACTTAAAATATTTTCTTATATCATAATATAATTTTAAATGATTTTTCATGAATTAAAATCATTTTTAAATAATTTATTTAATATTATAATTAAATAAATTAATTACTTTTAATATTCCAAAAATATTAAATATTTATGAATTATATTTAAAATAATTAAAATATAATTTTGGACATTAAAATAATTTTAAGAATTTATTTTGTATTTTTAATAATTAAAACCATTTCTATTAATTTTTTTATTAATTTCCTAAATTATAAATAAAATCATCATTAAAGGGCTATAAGCGACACTTTCTCGTCGCATTATAGGTGTTCTTGAGGATTTCCAGAAATGCATGACAGTGTGCTAGGGGGGTGGTTTGACCGGTTATATCTCTTAGGATATTGTGTTTCGGGACTTGAAATTGATTTCATATTGTATTATTCATGTAATACTACAACTAAATAACAAGTTTCGTGGCTAAACATCATCAGATCAGAGAGATTTACACTCTCCAAAAACCTGACAACGCTGTTCTTCAACATTCTGGGTTTAACAGATTTCGAGGTGCCTACTTTGAGTCCTTATAACTTGATGTTCATGTAATGTTTATATGATCTATCAACTCTAGTTTTTAGAAAGTACGTATTATTACAAATAAAAATTATCATAACACAAAAACATCAAAACATCAGCAAGATCTGTCCGGTCAAAGTTGGACACGGACACTGCTAAAAAATTTCGGGTTCTAGTAATTTGACAAGATTTGGCCAATGGGTTTCAATTTATTATAACTTCCGATCTACAATTGTTCTGGCCTTGATTATTTTTGCATCTTAAAGAGAACATTATAGACTACATGTTTCAACCTTTAAACATCAAAAATAGTAAACACACACGGATTTCTAAGATCTGACATTTGACTGTAAAACAAAAATTTTCCCATTTCCAGATTTGCTAAAAATTCAAAATCATGAACATTGATGTTATGGGTCATGGATTTAACAACCCAGAACATCAATTGACATCCTACCACATAACGTTCAACAATTAATTGCAACGTTTAACAACAAATCGAAGGATTTCTAGGATTAGAGTTTTATACCTTTCTTGATCCAATACTTGATCTTATGTTACTGATTTGTTACGGGACTTCGTGGGGCTTGATAATGGGTCTAGAATACTACTATATTTCGTGGGTTTGAGAGAAAAATGAGAGTTGGTTATGGGTTGTGCAAAATAAAGCTTCCAAAGTGATTTTTTCTCTCTCCCAATCTATATATATGATTGTTGGGTGCATGAATGGTCGAGTTAAAAGCTCATTCTGTCGCCAATTAAAGTCAAGAGAGTTGTTGGAGGTTGGTGAGCAACTAAAGTTTTGATAACTTCCTCAAGTAACCCTTTAAAATATCCAATAAGGGCAAAATAGTCATTCTTGTCATTTACAAACCCTTAGGGTTTAGGGTTTGTTTAGGATTTGAGCCAATTTAGCAAAAGTCTAGGGTTCCAAATTCAGGATTTAGCAACTATGGTTTGGAAATGAAATAAAATAATTTTGCTTTCTAAAATTTTAAAAATTAAAATTTGTTAACTAGATTAGGTTAATAATTAAATTATACAAGAACATTAGGGTTTAATACCCTTATCCATATTAACCTTGCCAATTAAGCAATTAGTGTTTACAATTCCAATAATTAGGGTTACCATAAGCAAATTAGGGTTTCTAGCAATTAAATTAGGGTTCTATATTTTAGGGTTTTAATTTACTAATTAGATTTATTTTAATTAGCAATTAAACTCTATCACACGTGTTATTAATCATAGTAACACAATTCTGGACAGATCAAACCTCCGGTTTAGGTTTCCGGATTAGGGTTTTCATTCATAGTTTAGGGTTTTCTAATATCTAGAAAATACAAATATAAACTAGGGTTTTAAATTTAATAATTACGGTTTCCTAATTAGCATACCATGAAGTAACACACAACATATATCATATATCTTGGTTTTATATAAAAATCTTAAATTCCCATTTAATTTGAAAAACATGATTAAATCAATTTATGCTAGGGTTTTTAAATACTGCACCATTATTCATCATAATTGACCAACCATTGCCAGTCCACATACAGTACATATATATATATATATATATATATATATATATGGTAATCAAAAATCAAAATATTATAATATAATAATATTATTATCATTATTCCTTATCTCGTAACCAAAATTAGGGTTTATTAGACTAGTATTTAGGGTTTATAAAATATTATTAGGGTTTAGTTGTAATATAATAAAACCTGCTTCTGCACATTAACATTACACATAACCATAACCATACTTATCTACAACATCGACAAATAATAATATAATATTATTATTCTCATTCCTTGATAAAACCCGAAATTAGGGTTTGGATTCCATATCCGATTTATCTTTCATATATAACCTTAATAATTAAGTTAAAATAATTAACTTAACTATTCGAAATAATTTCATATAATAAAATAAGTATTATAAAATTATATAATCATATCATATATTATTTAAATAATATAATTATCCTATTTCCTTGGAAAATAAACATTAAAAAACATTTTTACTATAAAATTAATTAGTATAAAAATATAATTGATAATAATCAATAATTCTAAAATAAATTTATTTGCAATACTTAATGTAATAAAAAAAATTTATTTATCACACATATAATTATAATTACACATTACCTTGACACATATCATTCATATTTATTTTAATAAAAAAAAAAAATTTATACGCAAAATTTATGATTTATTTATATAGAAAATATCGGGTGGTCACATTCACCCTCCTTATAAGGATTCCGCCCCTAATCACCTTTTAAAACCTATACTTACCAGGTACATATAGCATATACAATCATTGCAAGTAGATCTCGATCATAATTGATCGATCCGATCTTTAACTATTCAGCAAAAAGCTTATCTATCTTCTTAAACAGAAATTTGATTTCTAAGAGAACTCAAATTCCTCCTTCAAAATAATTTATATAAAATAATTTACTATATATAAGAAAATAATATATTAGAAAATAAAATTAGTTTGAGTAATACCTGAGTTGCATCCCTACCGCCACGATATCTTGAACGGTCATGTCAAGACGCTTCATAGTTGATTCTATTGATTTATTTGTTGATGTTGGTCCGATGTCGCCAATGCCCTCCGCGCTTTTCGCATTT
Source organism: Panax ginseng (assembly GCA_020205605.1). Taxonomy (NCBI): domain Eukaryota; kingdom Viridiplantae; phylum Streptophyta; class Magnoliopsida; order Apiales; family Araliaceae; genus Panax; species Panax ginseng. The sequence continues at coordinate 76,846,667 of CM035142.1, read as the reverse complement.
TCACATTCCTTGTCTCCATTTCCTTTCTTGGATGTCTTTTCACCTTATGCTCCATTGATTCGCATATAACACATTTATTATACCTCTTCTTCGATTGGGACATTTAGGAAAGATATATATCCCTCCTGTCCTTACTTTCTATACACAAACTTTTCCTTTTAATCACATTCCCGGCTTATCTCCGGTATTATTAAGATTATTTTCTTTTATCTTATAGGCGGCAAAAGTTGTCTCTTGCCCCACCGTTATCCTAGCTATAACATATGCTTCTACCGGGTCATTGATATTCTAAATCCCGCAATAGGACCACTTTGAAGTCTTTAACGTTCTACGTTCAATTATCCGTTGATTTTTCGCTACTGGTAATTCGCGCTTAATAGCTTGATCGTCCACAAAAATAAAAATTTTGTGTCAGTCCGGTTGTCCTCTCAACTTTGTTCACAAGTCCTTCTATCCTTTGGTTTCGTTTTCATCTTGATGGCATTATATAAATTATTCCTTACATTCTAAGCCTTATCGTAAATGCTTAACATATAACGCAAAATTTTCTATTCAAATAATCATATATTCAAAATATTAGATTTTGAAAATTTAGTTTACTGTATCAACCAATATTCAGATAAATATCTATTATCTTTATACCCACTTAATTCATTAAACCAACATAGATCCATATTCATAGCACTTGACATACCATAACACATATTGCTTTAAACATTCGCTATCCCTTTGTGACTTGGAAGTCCGGAATTGCTGCCATAACTTATACAAAATATTACATTACACCAACATACCCATCATATACACCACCTAAAATCATACATATTCAACTAATTCTAATACTACCTATTCCTTATACATTAACTAACGATCAATTGCTTAGTAACCTATCTATTTCCATTATCCTCAATATCCATTCATACATAACTATATCCAGTTTGTCACAACTTTCAACACCTTATGAGTTTAAGAACTCATTACAGACATATGAGTTTAAGAACTCAACATTGACCACTTATAATCCTTTAGCTATACTTTATCTATCAGTTATACATAGCGTTTCTTGATCCAGTACTATACTTTCCAAAAATAACCACCTCTTTGAGGTAGCTTTCAATGTGAGCCTCTATTGCAAGCCTATTGGCTTTGATATTGGCTCACCATGGATGTTAACTTATTCTTTACGACTTAAGGGTATCCTAATTATGTTCCTTTCTAACACCTACACACAAAATTATCTTGACTAGCAAATAATAAATACACACATCACATAATAGTTTTATAAGTTATCTTTTATTTTGTTTGATAATGAATTTATTCAATTCATCTCCTTTTAAACTCTATATGAGTTATTTATATTTTCAACGCTTCCCTCTTGTTCTAAGGTTATAGCCCAAGGTCTAACCCACCTAAGGTTTCTAACCCTATAGCTCGATACCAAATTGTAGAGTCCCTAATCCTGGGATACTTGAAACCCAAAACTCGGCAGATTTTATTTATACCATTTCTATGAGTGGAATTCTACTAATAATCATAACAATAATATAAATTTCAAACTTAACTTACATTTATCAAAGTCTAATCCCAAGTACGCAACCTTTACTATATTCTTTACATGATATATAATACATATCATTAACTTAATACAGTCTATCTATTACAAAAGATACCTATAACATATTCTGTTTGCTTTCCTATTCACTTGTTCCTGGCCGAGCCTTCTAGCTTTTCACACTTAGTTGAAAACATTTAAATTAAGCAAGGATGAGCATTTGAGTGCCCAGCAAGTATTATATATATATAAGCTGAAAGAATTTAAATGTTTTCTTTATAATATTCTTCTACAACCAGTCAATAGTTGTGAAGTAATCTGTACCAATAATAATAACATAACAACCCTCTTTCAATTTTTTTTTTTGAAACTGTGTATTGTTTATATACAAGGTTTCTGTGACATATCATGAACATTGTTTTCATTTTCGAAAGGGTTTAAACAGAAATTCATCTGTAAACCGGCCATTGCTTACGGGCTTTAGGTTGTACTTCCCTTGGGCCCTGTATTGATCAATACTACATTACTAGAACGATATTATCGTTCATCCTTTGTCCGCCGTAGCGCATAAAAATTTTACATTATCGGGATGTTCATTCCTGTCGGGTTTTCATAACAAAGGTCTTATATAATTCAATGTATATGTATATCAAAGGCGTATCAACATGCGATTAATTACAATGATTATCCAAGTGGGGACACTTGTATAATCATTTATAGAAATTAATCTAATGTAATATATTTATCCGAATTATCATATACTAACATGTTGATAATCAATGGGCTTATATAATATAGCTTTAACAATCTGTACATTAATAATAATAATAATATAATTTTGAAACATTCTTACACTTGTCCATTGCATAAAGAAAATGCAAAGTTAGGATACTTACCTGATGCGCTGTTTACACTTACGCAACTTAGATTTATCTTTTATGAAATCACCTATCCTTAATCAGATCATTTTACTGATTAGTATATCATAACGTAACACATAACACTTCCTATTGCAGTCAGCACATAACCTAATCACCTTATCACACATGTTCAACAATCATGGTTTCACAAACAATCATTAACTCATTCATAATCACATTGTCATACATGTTTCACAGTCATTGACTCACAAACAATCATTAACACATTCCTAATCACATTATCACATAACCTTAACAACCATTGAATCACAAATAAACCGTTAACTAATTAAATTATCTAAGTCCAGATCAAACTTCGAACCACGTATTCTCACCGACAACTTTATCGAGTAATAATCGAGTCCAAGACTCTAACTCAAAGTTCAACATTCAGTAAATATCACCATATAATTTTAAATGACTTATAATAATTTTAAATAACTATTATCATTTATCATAATTTTGAAATATCGTAATCATTATTAAATGATTTAAGTATCACATAATTCTATTATCATTAACATTTAATCAATATTAAATTATTAATGAAACTATTGCCAAAATATTAAAGTTATGTATAATAACTTCAAAATATTTTTAAAGTATTAATATTACCCTTAAATGATTTTTAAAGCATTTAAAATATTATTAAATAATTACCATTAATATTTAAATATTAATAAACTATTATCTAAATATTAAAAGTCATTAATTATAACTTAAAATATTTTTAATCCATTTATATCCTTTTTAAATGATTTTTAAATTAATAAAACCATTTTAAACTATTTATTTAATATAATTAATAAATAAATTTAATATCATTAATAATCATTAATTAATGAATTTAACCTTTAAATATTAAAAGTTATATTTTATAACTTAAAATATTTTTAAATGCCTTATTATTATTTAAAATGATCTTTAAAATAATAAAATCATTTTTAATTTAATTATTTAATTCATTTATTAAATAACCTAATTATCATTAATATTTATTTATTAATGAAAATTATCAAATAATATAAAAGTTATTAAAAATAACTTAAAATATTTTCTTATATCATAATATAATTTTAAATGATTTTTCATGAATTAAAATCATTTTTAAATAATTTATTTAATATTATAATTAAATAAATTAATTACTTTTAATATTCCAAAAATATTAAATATTTATGAAATATATTTAAAATAATTAAAATATAATTTTCGGACATTAAAATAATTTTTAAGAATTTATTTTGTATTTTTAATAATTAAAAACCATTTCTATTAATTTTTTTATTAATTTCCAGAAATTATAAATAAAACTGTCACTAAAGGGCTATAGCGACACTTTCTGTCGCTATAGGTGTTCTTGAGGATTTCCAGAAATGCATGACAGTGTGCTAGGGGGGTGGTTTGACCGGTTATATCTCTTAGGATATTGTGTTTCTGGACTTGAAATTGATTTCATATTGTATTATTCATGTAATACTACAACTAAATAACAAGTTTCGTGGCTAAACATCATCAGATCAGAGAGATTTAAGCTCTCCAAAAACCTGACAACGCTGTTCTTCAACATTCTGGGTTTAACAGATTTCGAGGTGCCTACTTTGAGTACTTATAACTTGATGTTCATGTAATGTTTATATGATCTATCAACTCTAGTTTTTAGAACGTATGTATTATTACAAATAAAAATTATCATAACACAAAAACATCAAAACATCAGCAAGATCTGGTCGGTCAAAGTTGGACACGGACACTGCTAAAAAAATTTTTGGGTTCGATGAATTTGCTGATTCTGGCCAATCGGTTTCGGGTTTTATTGGCTATAACTTCCGATATACAATTGTTCTGGCCTTGATTATTTTTGCATCTTAAAGAGAACATTACAGACTACATGTTTCAGCCTTTAAACATCAAAAACAGTAAATACACACGGATTTCTAAGATCGACATTTTCTTTGTAAAAACAAAAATTTTCCCATTTCCAGATTTGCTAAAAATTCAAAATCATGAACATTGATGTTATGGGTCATGGATTTAACAACCCAGAACATCAATTGACATCCTACCACATAACGTTCAACAATCAATTGCAACGTTTAACAACAAATCGAAGGATTTCTAGGATTAGAGTTTTATACCTTTCTTGATCCAATACATGATCTTATGTTACTGATTTGTTATGGGACTTCGTGGGGCTTGATAATGGGTCTAGAATACTACTATATTTCGTGGGTTTGAGAGAAAAATGAGAGTTGGTTATGGGTTGTGCAAAATAAAGCTTCCAAAATGATTTTTTCTCTCTCCCAATCTATATATATGATTGTTGGGTGCATGAATGGCTGAGTTAAAAGCTTGTTGTTGTCAATTAAAGTCAAGAGAGTTGTTGGAGGTTGGTGAGCAACTAAAGTTTTGATAACTTCCTCAAGTAACCCTTTAAAATATCCAATAAGGGCAAAATAGTCATTCTTGTCATTTAAAAACCCTTAGGGTTTAGGGTTTGTTTAGGGTTTAGGATTTGAGCCAATTTAGCAAAAGTCTAGGGTTCCAAATTCAGGATTTAGCAACTATGGTTTGGAAATGAAATAAAATAATTTTAGTTTCTAAAATTTTAAAAATTAAAATTTGTTAACTAGATTAGGTTAATAATTAAATTATACAAGAACATTAGGGTTTAATACCCTTATCCATATTAACCTTGCCAATTAAGCAATTAGTGTTTACAATTCCAATAATTAGGGTTACCATAAGCAAATTAGGGTTTCTAGCAATTAAATTAGGGTTCTATATTTTAGGGTTTTAATTTAATAATTAGATTTATTTTAATTAGCAATTAAACTCTATCACACGTGTTATTAATCATAGTAACACAATTCTTGTGATGATCAAACCTCAGGTTTAGGTTTCCGGATTAGGGTTTTCATTCATAGTTTAGGGTTTTTTAATATCTAGAAAATACAAATATAAACTAGGGTTTTAAATTTAATAATTAGGGTTTCCTAATTAGCATACCATGAAGTAACACACAACATATATCATATATCTTGGTTTTATATAAAAATCTTAAATTCCCATTTAATTTGAAAAACATGATTAAATCAATTTATGCTAGGGTTTTTAAATACTGCACCATTATTCATCATAATTGACCAACCATTGTCAGTCCACATACAAGACATATATATATATATATATATATATATATATATATATATATATATATATGTAATCGAAAAATCAAAATATTATAATATAATAATATTATTATCATTATTCCTTATCTCTAAAACCAAAATTAGGGTTTATTAGACTAGTATTTAGGGTTTATAAAAAATATTATTAGGGTTTAGTTGTAATATAATAAAATTGTTCCACACATTAATATTACACATAACCATAACCATACTTATCTACAACAACGACAAATAATAATATAATATTATTATTCTCATTCCTTGATAAATCCGTAATTAGGGTTTGGATTCCATATCGATTTATCTTTCATATATAACCTTAATAATTAAGTTAAAATAATTAACTTAACTATTCGAAATAATTTCATATAATAAAATAAGTATTATAAAATTATATAATCATATCATATATTATTTAAATAATATAATTATCCTATTTCCTTGGAAAATAAACATAAAAAACATTTTTACTATAAAATTAATTAGTATAAAAATATAATTGATAATAATCAATAATTCTAAAATAAATTTATTTGCAATACTTAATGTAATAAAAAAAATTATTTATCACACATATAATTATAATTACACATTACCTTGACACATATCATTCGTATTTATTTTAATAAATAAATAAAAAAATTATACGCAAAATTTATGATTTATTTATATAGAAAATATCGGGTTGTCACAAATTCCACCGTCCATACATCTATCTAATAAAATACATCATCTATCTATCTATCTATCTATCTATCTATCTATCTATCTATCTAATCTATCTAATAAAATACAAATAATTTTGAATTTTCCGCTCACTCAATAAATCATCTGGACCGTTCAAAGTTTGAGATAAATCTTACTGTCCATACAGTGCCGGAGGCACGGGACCCAGCTAGTATATATAAAAAAATACAAATGATTTTGAATTTTCGCTCATCCTAATAAATTATTTGGGTCGTCCAAAGTTTGGAATAAATTACATCGTCCATAGTGCTGGAGGCACGGGACTATTGCTAGTAACTAATATTTGTACTCAAGTAATGCCTGACATACCATAGAAACCCTTGCACTATAGGTGATTGTATATTCAATGAATATAACTAATTAGTTTATTTAATATTCAACATTAAATTTTAGGTTATTAAATATTAATAATAAGTTAGTTTCTTGTAAATACTCTAATTCTTCGTATGGAAAAAAAATATTTACTTTTACAAAATTTATTAATTTATACTTTTTATTTTTAATATTTATATTTAATATTAAAAGTAAAATAATAATAAAAAAGGCTAGATCGATAAGACTTGTTGGACCTTGACTTGGTCTTTGATCTAGCCTAACTTGGTCTGTCATACCAAAAGTTAAGGCCTGATTTGGTCAATGCCCAAGGCTTGCCAAGCTCAGGTCGATTTATTGTACATGTAAGACCCCAATTTTTTATAAATAAAATTGAATTTCTTCTATTTATTATTTTGAATAATAAAGTGTTAATTTGATACAATGTTTTGGTTATGGATGAAATATGCAAATTTTGCAAAATAAGCAAGTGGTTATAAAATATTCATTGTTGTCGGGGAATATTCATTTGGTCGTTGAATATTCTTGTTGTCGGAGAATATTCGTACGATGACGCATCCATTTGTGGGTCCCATAACGGAAAACGATCGGATGAAAAAAACGACAAGTATGAGTTTTTATAAATAACGGCAGAAGTTGTTACCAAGTAACATCGTTGGAATACCCGGTGGTTATAATACTGATGTACGCGTTGGTTGCACAAGAGAAGCACACCAGATTGTACAATATTTTTGGATTATTGATTCTTACGTAAAAAGGCACTACTCAATAATTATTACAGTAATTACTGTTCAATATTTTATTTTATTGATTCAATAATTGCTGCGTTGATATTTTATATTATTGATGTTTCAATAATTGTCACTGCATAGTATTTCTCATTATCAGATCAATAATGCATATTATTTGAATAAGATCCTTATTTAGAGGCTTTAAACCAATTCCCCTCAATGTTATTTTTATTTGCTATTTAGTCAAACCTTTAGTTAACAGATCCGCTATGTTTTCTTTACACTTTATGTACTCAATATATTGACATAATGTCATTAGAGATCAATTATTTTATGGTATTGTGTCTACGAAGAATATGTCTAGACTTACCATTATACATGTGATTCTGTGCCCTTCCAATTACTGATTGACTATCACAATGGATACAAATAGGCGGCACTGGTGATTTTCTTAATGCTTAAAAATTTTCAGATAAATGTATGCCTATTACGATGGTATGATTCTCATTTAGTGTTTCATCAATATTTATCAGTTTGAAGTTCTTATTGCAGAAGTTATTGCATAAGTTGTGAGTTTGATTTTGAACTTGTAGTATTGAAGTAATTTGAGACAACAATCCTAAACATGTGGTCATTATGCATTCAGTGTAAGACCCCAAATTTTATAAATAAAGATTAATTTTCTCGAAATATTTTTTTTAAATATTAAGGTGTGGATTTGATATAGTGTTATAGTTGTGGGTAATATTTATCAATTTTGCAAAGTAAGCAAGTGGTTATAAAATATTCGATTGGCCGGGGAATATTCTTTTTGTCAGAGAATATCCGTACGACGGCACAATCATTGGTGGACCCCACAACAGAATTACTGTCGGAGTTAGAAAACGACAAAAATATCTCTTTATAAAAATAACGGCAGAAGTTTTACCATTAAATGTTGAAATACCAGGTGGTAAAAGTACAGTAATACTCGTGGTTGCATAGTAGCACACTGTATTGATTATTGATGTTTACGTGAGAAGTCACTCAATTATTGCTACATAGTATCTCATGTTAATTGATTCAATTATTGTTACAATATTTTATATTATTAAATCAATAATTGAGATGACAAGTTATTCATATTATTATTTGCATAATTAACAATGTCTAGAAAGTTCTGTCGAGAAAGGGGTTTGATCACCTAATTGCGCGCTAATAGGGAGAAATCCTTATCGGAAAGTCCCCTCTTTCCTAGGAGCGATCTGGTTGTTAATATTGCGAGTTATAATAATGATGAATAAATGTTGTTAAATATATTGAGGGGATTTGTATGAAGTATTTGTTGTAAATTTTAGCGTATTATTTGGACCCCCACTTACCCATTTTTTCAAAACTATCGGTAAAAATCTTAGTTTTGTTATATATATATATATATATATATATATATATATATATATATATATATATATATATATATATATATATATATCAAATGAAATGGAAATAGGGGAGAGGGTTTGCCCGAGAAAGGAGGGAAGATTATTATTATATAATATAATAAGTTTTGTTTTATATAAAAAAAGTGAATATATTATATTTTATTATGCATAGTATTTGCATAATGTTTGCATAGTAAAATATAAATTTTTTCAATTCGACGCCCGTGAAAAATTTTGCCCGTAATTGCCTTTCTTCTGTTCACCCGTGATTAATTTCTAAATAGTATCCTTTCCATTCTCCTATAAATAGGATGCTTAGTTTAGAATTGAAAATCACACCAGAATCAGAGAATTCTTCTTCTATAATATTGAGCGTAGAAAACAGTTAAAGTTTTCTTTAAGAATATCCTCGCTATACCAGTTGGAATACTCTTCTTTTTAAGGTAAGAGGTATTATTTATTTCATATTCGCTTACGATATTATTTTCGTATTCGCAAGAAATTTTATTTTGTTCAATATTTATAAGGAATATTATTTTCGTTCAATATTCCTAAGAGATATTGTCTTCGTTCAATATTCGTAGGAATATTATATTCGTTCAATATTCGTAAGGAATATTATTTTCATTCAACAATTGTAAGAGATATAATTTTTGTTCATTATTCGTATGAAATAATATTTTCTTTCATACTCTGTAGTATGTAAGTAATATTATTTCGTTTCAGATTCTAAATTCTACACTCATTTTGTTAAGTATTGTTTTTATACTCTTTGAAATTAGTAGAATATCCTTGAAATTTGCGTTTCATCTAGTATCGTTTCACAAGTATATTTTTCTGAACATTCTTGTTAAATTTTAAGCTTTTCATGCCGGAGTACTATTTATGGGTACTATTTATACGTATGACACTATTCATACATATTGTACTATTTATACGTACGGTACTATTCATATGTATGATACTATTCACGAAGTACTATTCATGGGGTACTATTCACTCAGGTACTATTCACCCAAAAAATTGATTTCTTTTATGTCCAAAGTATTTTTGATACATGAATATTATTCTTGAATTTTACTCTACGAAGCAGTATCGTGTTGACAATTTGGACATTTTTAAACTCTAGATAAATTTAAAGTCTTTAATATTTATCCTTGATTTCGTTTGATTGAATGCTTATATCATTGTCATCATCCTCATGCTTATATTGTGATGAAAGTCATCTTCGGCCAAGGGTGCAAAGATGGACTGTTGATTGGTATGATTATGACAAGGGATTATTCGGTGTAATTATGACCTGTAATGTTACAAATGATGTGGTAAAAGTCCTCACTGGCCCGTAGTGCATTGGTGGACAGTTATTGGTATGATCATGACCATCCGTTCTCTTCGGCCAAGGGAGAAAAGATGAATTGTTGTTTGGCATGTTCATGACCATTGGTGAAAACACGAATATCCTTAGCCCGTAGTGCATGGATAATTCGTGGTCGTGATACTAATGAATATCCTTGGTCCGTAGTGCTTGGATAATTCAGTGATGTGGATTATATATTAAAGCTGAGTCTCAGCGATAAAATTGATGATAAACTTTTAAATCATAGAAGATAGTAGATATCATGCTCTACTTGAATCTTCTAATGGATTGCTTATCCCGCTGCAGTTGTTAATCTAAAACAATTTGTCTATTATATTATCAGTTGTTATACTATTGAAGGCTAAGGATAATTTATTATGCATTATCTTAGTCATAATATTTCTTACTGGGCTAGTTGAGCTCACCCTTTTCTTTTCAATTGTTTTCTCGTGAAATGAGAATATAATTTGGGACTAATGGGAGAATGGATTGACGGTCCAGATGGTTGTTTTAGTAGTCCTCACTATTCTGTGAAATAGTGTGATAATAATTGTAATGAGATTGAATTTGAGTTTGGATATTGTCTAGGAGAAAATATTTGTATTAAAACTCACAACTTATGTTTTGTCGTATTTTGTACAACACTTAACAATTGTATAAGTTAAGTTTGTATTTGAATTATGTACCATGTATTTAGCGACTCAGAATGAGTGATGTATACCTATTTTGGGGGCGTCACAGTTCGTATCAAAGCTTAGTGATATGATCTCTGGCTGAGATGTGAGACTAGAACTAGGAGGGGAGAGACGGGTAATTTCTTCGCTAGTATGACCTACCTAAGCTTATTTGTTATTTAATTAGTCGGTCAGAATATAGGGATAATATGTGGCATGTCAATTAATCCTTGTTTTGTGGCAGTATTTGAAAATAACATCTGAAAATGTTGAGATAAGCAATGAAGAACATGAGACCGTTGAGTCACCAACGATCAATACCTAGGATAATGTGCATCAGGAAGGTAATAATCCTCAGGTAAACAACAACGCCGATCAAATGACGAACGATGGTACGTTTAGGAGCTTTTTAGAATTCATGTAACACCAAACGAGAGAGACTCATGTTCAAAATGTAGGTGGAGTCAATGGCAACTCACGGCTGGTCACCGCGAAGCAGTTCAAGGAGCTGGGACCACCAGAGTTTTTTGGGAAAGCTAGAACCACTTAAGGCAGAGACATGGATAAAGCAGATCACCAAGATATTTGATGTCTTGGAATGCTCAGATGAGTAAAAGGTTTCCTTCGCCACCTTTATGTTGCTTGAAGAAGCAGATTACTGGTGGGAATCTATAAAATGTACTCATCTTTCCGCACTAAAGATGTCTTGGGAGAGGTTCCAAGAATTGTTCAAGGACAAGTACTTTCCCGAATGTATTCGTCACATCAAGGAGGTGGAATTCATCAAGCTGAAGCAAAAAAATATGACCGTGTCATAATACGAGGCTAAGTTTACGGAGTTATCCCGGTTTGCATCCCATTTGGTTGATAATGAGGAGCGAATGACGCGGATGTTTCTGCGCGGTTTAAAACCCAAAATACGTCAATACCGCATTTCTCACAAACTTTGTTTTTATTCAGATGTTATGAATAGGGCTTAGATATTAGAATGCGATTATGAGTCAGCTTAACCAAAAGGCAACGACCAACAACACGATAATAATCTTACCAGTGGCAACGACCATCGGAACAACGATAACCATCGTGGAGGAAATTATCTTGCCAAGAATGGTAACCACTTCAGTTGTAATCATAGCCAAGATAATAGGAAAGGTGAACTAGGTGGGAATAACTTTAAGAAGAGAAGATTCAACAATAACGGAAAGACGTCGGCTGCAGCACCGACACTTGTTTCCAAGGAAGGAGAACGACCACCGGTCGTATGTTTTAAATGCGGACATAAGGGACACATCCGTTCAAACTGTACGCAGGAACCTAATGTGTGTTTCAATTGCGGAAGAGAAGGTCACCTAACTTAATTTTGTCGTGTAGTGAAGTAAAGTCCAACTGGGATGGTGACGCCAAAGGATGTCCCAGACAAGTCAAAGCCGGTAGTTTAAGTGAGAGTGTTTATCGAGGAACCCGAATGAAGTTATCACGGGTAAGTTGATCATAAACTCTTGCGAAGTTTATACCTTATTCAATACCGGTTCTACCCACTATTTTATTTCACCTAGTTGTGTTCAACGTTTGAATTTGATCCCTAAGAAATTAGACTTTGACTTATCCGTTGAAACTCTGTTAGGAGAAACCTTCGTTCATCCACCATTTATAAATTTTGTTTGATTCAAATCGATACCCTCACATTACCTGTCGATTTTATCTCTATAAAAATACTTGTCTTTGATGTGATTTTAGGAATCGAATGGTTAACTACTCATCATGCTAAAATTGATTATTTTTGTAAAGTTGTTAGCCTTCCTAACCAACCTGTTATGCGAATTCAAGTAACCAAACCACTAATGCTAATCATTGTCATATTAAGCCATAAATATAGAGCCTCGATCCTTTCGCTGGTGACTTCCAAGTCTTGGAATGCACTGAAGCCAGACTTTCCGTAGGGGACGCTGTGAATAACGGTGGCAAGTTGATAGGTATCAATATGACATACTATCCAAGTCTTGGATGATAGTCACAGTTTTGAATGATATTTCTATCGTTAATAAATTTTCTGACGTATTTACCGAAGAATTTCCTAGCCTACCCCCAGAGCGTGTGTGACGCCCCCAAAATAGGTCCAATCCACCCAACCCATTCTGAGTCGCCAAATACATGGCATAGAAACAACTACAACATCATTATTACAATTGTCGTACCAAATACGACAACACAAATACTGTGAGTTTAAATATAAATATTATCTTCTACACAATATCCACACTCAAATAAGCCCTCATTACAATTATTGATACACTGTTTTACAAAATAGTGAGGACCACTGTAACAACTGCCTTGGACCATCACTCTATACCGCGACTAGTTCCTGCTAAATTCTCACCTCCTGAGAAGAAAAATGGAACAAAAAGGAAAAGAGTGAGTTCAACTAGCCCAATAAAGAATATTATGACTAAGATAATATACAAAAAATCATCCTTAGTCTTCAACAGGGAAAAATCTGATAGAATATAATTTACAACAAGTTTTAGATCAACAACTGCAGCGGAAACAACAATTCATTAGAAGAGTTAAGTAGAGAATGAAATCTACTATCATCTATGAATTTAAAAGTCCATCATCAATATTTTATCCCTGTAACATCAATCAATATACATCTTGCAACAAATATTCATCTTTGAACTACAGGCCAAAGATATTCATTTGTATCACAAGTTGGTCATGTTCATCTCAACACCTGTTCATCTTTGCATTACGGGCCAAAGATATTCATCAGGTAATCATTCATCTTTGCACTACAGGCCAAAGATATTCATCAAGTATCACAATTAAGGACTGAGGATGATGAAAAATGATTTTAAGAAACGAATCCAGTGAGACAAAAGAACAAAGATTAGGGATTCGTACTTTAGATAATCCAAGTTCAAAAACATTCCATAATAAACCATAGTGGAGTAAAATTCAAGAAATAAGATCAAAACATGGATACAATCAAAGATAGTAACCATAATAGACATCTGGGACAAAGAAGAAAAAATTTCATTTTTCGGTGAATAGTGTCGTATTTGTGAATAGTGTCGTATACTTGAATAGTAACCCCGACACAAAAATGTAGATATTCCTCAAGAAAAATTATACTTCGTGAACAATACTCGTGAATATTATCGTATTCGTGAATAGTGCCGTATACGTGAATAGTAATGTATACGTGAAAGTTACAAAAGGTAAAAATTTCATAATAAAATTCATACCAACATTTCGGTATAATGATATTGAGAGAATAATATCATTTACGAAGAAAATAATGTAAGATCCCAACTTTTTAATGAATAATATCGAATTTTCTCTAATTATTATTGTGAATAATAAGGTATTAATTTGATATAATACTTTGGTCATGGGTGAATTATGCAAATTTTGCAAAATAAGCAAGTAGTTATAAAATATTCAATTGTCGGGGAATATTCGTTTGGTCGTAGAATATTCTTTCTGTCGGGGAATATTCGCATGACATGCTGTGACCATTTGTGAGCCCCATAACGGATATCTGATTGGGATGCGAGATAACGACAAAAATTGAGTTTTTATAAATAACGGCGTAATCGTTACCGTTAACACTGTTGAAATACCCGGTGGGTAAAGTAAAGTAATACGCGTTGTTGCACAGTAGCACACAGTATTGCACAATATTGTTGAATTATTGATCCTTACGTAGGAAGGCACTACTCAATAATTGTCACAGTAGTTACTGTTCAATATTTGATTTTATTGATTCAATAATTGCTACGTTGATATTTATATTATTGTTGTTTCAATAATTATCACTGCACATCATCTCCATTATCAAATCAATAATTCATATTATTTGGAATAATATTATTAGATAGCATTATTGGTAATGTCTAAAAAGTTCTGTCAATGAGAGGTTTGGTCACCTAATTGCGCACAGAAAGAAGGAGAAATCCTTATCTGAAAAGCCCTCTTTCTCGGGGAAATTCGATTGTCATAAATGTGATTCTGTAATATTATTTGTGAATAATTAATTATTGAATGATAAGGAAATATTTATTTTTGATGTGAATATAAATGATGGATTTATTTATGTGGTTACTAATGAAGGAATTAATGCTGAGGTATTTTATCAGTATTTTATCGGATTTGAAGTATTTAAAAATCATCCGTTTGTGGATTTCGGATATTTTCTGATTGGAATTTGGAAAAACTTTCTTCTACAAAGTTGTAGAGAATTAAATTTCCTATGGAAAATATGCGAGTTTCGAATTTTTCTGATAAATGTACTATTTTCTATGAATTATTAAAGTTTCTGATTATTGTTTAATTGATAAAACATTTTGGAAAATTCTAGAATTGGTTGGTGAGAAATGTGCTCAATTGAATTTCAAATGTGGTGGGTGGCAATAGTAACAGTTAAAGCCATTAGGTAGCAGATTAGTCTTCTATGGCGTTCTAAGCATTTTTCTATAAATAGGGTGCTTAGTTAGAATTGAAAATCACACCAGAATTCATAAATTTTCTCTCTTTCTCTCTCTATAATATTGAGCGTATTTTGTGAGTATTTTAGTACTTTGAGTGTTGTTATACAGTGAAAGTTCATTCAAAGACTATATCCAAAGATTCCAAATCGTAAATCTTGTCTTTGAAAAGTAAGGGATGTTATTTTCTTCTTAAAATGATATTTTCTTCAATATCATTATGCCAAAATATTGGTATGAACTTTTTATCAAATTTGGAACTTTTTGTGTCGGGATTACTATTCACGTATACGACACTATTCACGAATACGGCACTATTCACCAAAAAATAAAATTTTCTTCTTTTTGCCCAAGTTGTCTATTATGGTTACTATCTTTGATTGTATCCATGTTTTGATCATTATTTTTGAATTTTGCTTCAAAATTGGTTATTTCAAAGTATTATTGAACTTGGATAAACTGTAATACGAATCCCTAATAATTGATCTTTTATCTCACTGGATTTATTTTCTTTAAAATATTTTTCAACATCCTCAGTCCTAAATGATGATATTGATGAAGATCTTTGGCCTGTAATGCAAAGATGAATGATTAACTGATGAATATCTTTGGCCTTTAGTGCAAAGATGAATGATTACCTAATGAATATCTTTGGCACGTAGTGCAAAGATGAACAGGTGTTGAGATGAACATGACCAATTGGTGATACAAATGAATATCTTTGGCCTGTAGTGCAAAGATGAATATTTGATTCAAGATGTATATTGATTGATGTTACAGGAATAAAATATTGATGATGGACTTTTAAATCTTAGAAGATAGTAGAATTCTTTCTTTACTTGACTCTTCTAATGGATTGTTGTTTCCGCTGCAGTTGTTGATCTAAAACTTGTTGTCTATTATATTTAATCAGATTATTATCTGTTGAAGACTAATGATAATTTTTTGTATATTATCTTAGTCATAATATTCTTTACTGGGCTAGTTGAGCTCACCCTTTTCCTTTTTGTTCCATTTTTCTTCTCAGGAGGTGAGAACATAGCAGGAACTAGCGGGGTACGGAGTGATGGAAAGTTGTTTAGCAGTCCTCGCTATTTTGTAAAATAGTGTATCAATAATTGTAATGAGGACTCCTTTTGAGTTTATATACTCTCTAGTAGACAGTATTTGTATTCAAACTCACAGTATATGTGTTGTCGTATTTTGCACGACAATTGTATTACTGAAGTTGTATTAGTTTTTGTACCATGTATTTGGCGACTCAGAATGGGTGATGTATACCTATTTTGGGGGCGTCACAGTTGGTATCAAAGCTTAGGAATTTGATCCCTGGCTGAGATGTGAGACAAGAACTAGGAGGGGAGAGACGGGAAATTCCTTCGCTAGTATGACCTGACTAAGTTTATTTTGTATTTATTTGGTCGGTCAAAGTATAGGGATAATATATGACATGACTATTAACCCTTGTTTTATGGCAGTATTTAAGAATGGTAGCTGAGAATGTTAATAATGGAGTAAATGAGACTGTGGAGACACCTTTAATCACCACCCAGGGGAACGTGCAACAAGAAGGCAATATTCCTCCTGTAAACAACATTACCGAACAAATGATGAATGATGAGATGTTTAGGAGCTTTTTGCAGTTTATGCAAAACGCATTGAGGAGACTCGTGCACGAATACGGTGGAAATGATAGAATGCGACGATATATCACACCAAGCGATTCAAGGAGTTGGGACCACCGAATTTCGTGGGAAAACCGGATCCGATCAAAGCGTAAACGTGGGTCAAACAAATTACCAAGATATTCGATGTCTTGGGATGCACGGAGAATGTAGGTTCCATTCACCACCTTTATGTTCCACGGTGAAGGCAGACATCTTTGGTGGGAGTCTATAGGCGTGCCCAAATTTCACCGCACTCAAAGATGTCTTGGGAAACATTTTAAAAGCTGTTTAATGACAAGACGTTCTCGAAAGTATTCGCTATATGAAGGAGGTGGAGTTTATCGATCGAACAAAACAACATGGCGGTGTCCCAAAGACGAAGGCGTAAGTTTGCGAGTTATCCAGGTTTGCACCTCATTTGGTCGAAAATGAGGAAAAAATGACGAGGATGTTTCTGAGAGGTCTAAAGCCCGAGATTCGGCAATATCTTATATCTCATAAATTTTCTTTATATTCAGATGTTGTAAACAGGGTTCAATTATTAGAACGAGATAATGAGTATGTGCAACCGAGGGACCACAACCAGGGTCATACCGGTGGTGGCAACCATCGGAGCAATGACAACCAGAAGGAAGGAAAGCATTCGGACAAAAGCGGTAACCACTCTGGTGGTAATCGTGGCCGTGACAATAGAAGGAGCGAGTCGGGAGGAGATTTCAAGAGGAGAAGGTACAACAATGATAACGTGAAGACGTCAGCACAAATGTCAACTGTTTTTAGGGGAGGAGAACGACCACCGGTCGTTTGTTATAAATGCGGGAAAGAGGGACACATCAGCCCAAACTGCCCACAACAATCCAAGATGTGTTATAACTGTGGAAAGGAAGGTCATATAGCTAGAGATTGTCTAGTTGTGAAAGCAAGTCCAACAGGAATGGTGACTCTGAAGGCTGTTGCGGAAAAGTCAAAGTCGGTGGTTCCTGGGAGGGCGTTTGTCGTGACTACCCAAAATGTGAGGACCCCAAACGAGGTGATCACGGGTAAGCTAATCATAAACTCTTGCGAAGTTTATACCTTATTAGATACCAGTTCTACCCATTCTTTTATTTCACCGCTTGTGCTCAACGTTTAAACTTGACTCCGGAGAAATTAGACCTTGACTTATCTGTTGAGACTCCGTTAGGAGAAACTTTCATTACATCCACTGTTTATAAATCTTGCTTGATTCAAGTCTGTACCATCACATTACCTGTCGACATTATTTCATTGAAAATTCTTGCATTTGATGTGATTTTAGGGATTGATTGGTTAACCATGCATCATGCTAAAATTGATTATTTTCGTAAGGTTGTTAGTTTTCATATTCTTAACCAATATATTATGCGAATTCAAACAACCAAACCATTAAAGTCAATCAATGTCATATCAAGCCATAAAGCTATTCATTTATTGAAAAACGGATGTCAAGCTTTCTTAGCCCATGTCACGGACTTGAACAAAACACGTCAGATTTGAATACTATTTCTATTGTTAGTGAATTTCCTGACGTATTTCCTGAAGAACTTCCCGGTCTACCCCCAGAACGTGATGTTGAATTCTTTATTGAACTTGAACCGGGTACAAAACCCATTTCTAAAACCCCATATCGAATGGCTCCTATTGAACTTTAGGAGTTAAAGGTCCAACTACAGGAGTTGTTGGACATCGGTTTCATTCGTCCTAGTACATCTCCTTGGGGTGTTCCTGTATTATTCGTAAAGAAGAAAGACGGGAGTATGCGACTTTGTATTGACTACCGAGCATTAAATCATGTCACCATCAAGAATAGGTATCCGCTACCTCGCATTGATGACCTGTTTGACCGGTTTAAGGAGCAAATCAAGTTCTGCGGATCAAGCACGTAGCTTTACGGGCTTAGGTTTGGTTACTATCGAAGATTCGTGAAAGGATTTTCTCGAATCGCTACTCCGTTAACTCAGCTGACTCGTAAGGATACAAAATTCGGTTGGAACGAGGATTGTGAGAAGAGTTTTCAAGAACTCAAGAGATGACTCATTTCGGCATCTATTTTGACAATACCATCTGGTTCGGATGGTTTGTTATCTACAACGATACTTCAGGAAAAGGGTTAGGATGTGTTCTCATGCAACATGGGAAAGTCATAGCCTATGCCTCGCGATAACTCAAAGAATATGAGAGGAATTATCCTACTCATGATCTCGAGTTGGCAGCAGTCGTTTTCGCGTTGAAGATCTAGAGACACTACCTGTATGGGGAGAAAGTGGTGATATATACAGATCATAAAAGCCTCAAATATTTCTTCACCCAAAAGGAACTCAATATGCGGCAACGACATTGGCTCGAGTTATTGAAAGATTACGATCATACTGTAAGACCCCAACTTTTATAAATAAAGATGAATTTTCTATAAATATCATTTTTGAATATTATGGAGTAAATTTGATATAATGTTATAGTTGTGGGTAATATTTATAAATTTTGCAAAGTACGCAAGTTGTTATATAATATTCGATTGGTCGGGGAATATTCGTTTTAACAGGGAATATTCGTGATAACAAAGACAATCATTGGTGGTCCCCATAACGGAATTATTATTTCGGATTGAGAAAACGACAAAAATACTTTTTTATGAAAATAATGCGGAAGTTTTGTTGTTAACTATTGAAACACCCGGTGTTAAAAGTACGATGTCTGGCGTAGTTGCACAAAGATAGCGCCGGTATTGATTATTGATGCTTACGTGAGAAGTCACTCGGTTTTGCTTATTTTATAGACACCCATTTACCCGCTTTTTTTCAAAATAATCGGTAGAAGATTATACAAGATATATATATATATATATATATATATATATATATATATATATATATATATATATATATATACGTGTGTGAGTGTGATTTGTGTGCATGTGGATACGTGTGTGTGTAAAGAAGAAAAAATGAAGATGGTGGGTATGATATATATATATATATATATATTTGGAAAAGTTGACAAAGTGGAATATATATATGTATATTAAATGTGTGAGTGGGTTTTTATGGAGGAGTTTATCAGCAAAATCAAGCGGATGATTAGTAAGCCTTTGTCGAAAGGCAAAGGTTATAAATATATATATTTTATAAGTTTTGTTTTTTTATGAAAAATAGAATATATTTTATTTTATTTAAAAGATTTTGCTTTAAATCTGGACTGTCCGTTTAAAAGTAAATCAATCTGTACCGTTCATGAATTAGTTACTATTTAATCCATTCTTTAATAAATAGAAGCTCATTCCTTCATAATTTCTTACGAATTCACTGAAGCTTTAGAGAGAGAAAGTATAGAGAAGCTATAGAAAAGTATCCTGCTCCTTCCCTACTCTTATATTCAGTTTATTTTACGGTAAGGGGTATTATTTCTTTTGTATTCATGAAGAGAACTTATGTTATTCCATTCTTTATTATTCTGCTGGAATAACAAGTATACGCGGACTACCCTATACTTGGTAACATTCTTCTAATATTCTGTCTTTATTATTATTCTGTTGGAATATCCTCGTTCAGGCGCTACGCCTTTGGGACTGGTTAAAATCTTTATTCATTGGAATATCCGTATGTGCGTTTATTTGACACTCGTAAAATCTTTGTTATTTTGTTGGAACATCCTGTCGATGCGAATTTCTCCTGACCTGGTTCCGTTACTTATTATTCTGTTGGAATAACCTGTCTATGCGAAGTACCGCATACATGGTGATTTCTTTTGTTAATCTATTCTTTATTATACTCAGTTGGTTAAAACTTTGACTTCCATACTCCATGAAATTAGGGGAATATCCTTGATATTTGCGCTTCATCCAGTATCTTTTCATGGAAATATTCTTCTGAGCATTCTTGAATTTTACTCTACAAAGCAGTATCATGTTGACAATTTGGACATTATTAGTTCCTGGATAAATTAATTCTTGAACTTGTTTTATTGAACTCTTATATCATTGTCATCATCCTCATGTTTATTTTATGTTGAAAGTCATCTGTGGCCTGTAGTGCATAGATGGACTTGGTATGATTATGACCAGAGATTATTCGGTGTAATCATGACCGTAATGTTACAAATGATGAGGAAAAAGTCCTCATTGGCCCGTAGTGCATTGATGGATAGTTGTTGGCATGATCATGACCATTAATGAATACACAAATATTCTTGGCCCGTAGTGCATGGATAATTGTGGTCGTGACACTAAAGAATATCCTTGGCCGTAGTACAGGGGTGATTCGATGATGTGGATTATTTATTGAGCTGAGTCCCAGTGATAAAAGTCATGAAAAACCTTTTAAATCATAAAAGATTGTAATGAGGACTTCTTTTGAGTTTGTATACTCTCTAGTAGACAGTGTTTGTATTCAAACTCACAGTTTATGTTTTGTCGTATTGTATACATACGGTTGTATTATTAAGTTGTATTTAAATTGCATACCATATATCCGGCGACTCAAGATGGGTGATGTATACCTAATTTGGGGGGCGTCACGGTTGGCATCAAAGCTTTAGGATATGATCCTTGGCTAAGATGTGAGAATAGAACTAGGAGGGAGAGACGGGAATTCTTTCGTTAGTATGACCTACCTAAGTTTTTTGGTATTTACTTGGGCTCACGAGAATATAGGGATAATATGTTACATGTCAATTAACTTTTTGTTTTGTGGCGATGTCTAAAAATGACATCCGAGAATGTTGAGAATAGCAATGGAGCACAGGTGACTGTTGATTCACAACATATCAATAATCAGGATAATGTGCATCAGGAAGGCGACAATCCTCATGCAAATAATAACACTGACCAAATGATGAATGATGGATTGTTCAGAGGCTTTATGCAATTCATGCAATAAAGAAGGAGAGCGGCTCCTGGTCCAAAATATAGGTGAACAACGAAAACTCTCGGACGGTCACCGCTAAATAGTTCAAGGAGTTGGGACCACCGGAGTTTAAGGGAGAGCCAAAACCACTTATGGCGGAAGCATGGATAAAGCAGATCACCAAGATATTTGATGTCTTGGGATGCTCCGAGGAGCAAAAGGTTCCCTTTGCCGCTTTTATGTTGCGCTTGAGAGGCTGACATCGGTGGGAATCGGTAAAACGTACTTAACTCCGCCAGATCAAGAAGATGTCTTGGGAGAAGTTCCAAGAGTCATTCAACGACAAATACTTTCCGAAAGTATTCGTCACATGAAGGAGGTGGAGTTTATCAAGTTGGAACAAAACAATATGACCGTGTCGCAATACGTACGAGGCTAAATTTATGGAGTTATCCGGTTTGCGTCCACTTGGTGGATAATGAAGAGAGAATGACACGGATGTTTTAAGAGGTTTGAAAACGGAGATATGTCAAAATCTTATTTTCATAAACCGTGTTTGTATTCAGAGATGTTGTAAATAGGGCTCGATTAGTGGAGCGCGATAACGAGTCAACGCAACCAAAAAGAAGCGGTAAAGCAAAATGATAATACCAATGAGAAGCGATCATGAAGCGGTGACAACAAGCGTGGAGGAATCAACAGTTAAAAGTTGTAACCACTTCAATTGGTAATCGAGGCCAAAATAATAAGAATGGACATTTCAAGAAGAGGAGATTCAACAATGATGGAAAGACGTCAAAGACCAAAGACCCATTGTTAAGGAAGGAGAACGACCACCCATCATATGCTTCAAATGCGAGGGAGGTACACATCGGTCATAAATCGCAAGCATGATGTCAGTCAAAAACATGTTATAATTGTGGAAGAGAAGGTCACTTAGCCCAATTTTATCGCTCATAGAAGACAAGTTCATTTAGGATGGAGGCACCAAAGGTCATTCCCCGTAAAAGTCAAAGCCAGTAGTGCAATGGAGAGCGTTTGTGGTAACCTCCCAGAAAGAAAGGAACCCGAATGAGGTCATCATGGGTAAGCTTATCATAAACTCTAGCGAAGTCTATACTTTATTTGATACCGGTTCTACCCATTCTTTTATTTCTCCTACTTGCGCTCAACGATTAAATTTGACTCCAGAGAAATTAGACTTTGACTTATCTGTGGAAACTCCATTGGGAGAAACCTTCATTACATCCACTGTTTATAAGTCTTATTTGGTTCAAATCGGTACCCTCACATTACCTATCGATCTTATTTCATTAAAAATACTTGCATTTGATGTGATTCTAGGGATTTATTGGTTAACTACTCATCATGCTAAAATTGATTGTTTTTCGTAAGGTTGTTAGTTTTCATATTCCTAATCAACCTATTATGCGAATTCAAGCGACCAAACCATTAAAATCAATCACGGTCATTTCAAGCCATAAAACTATTCGTTTATTAAAAAATGGATGTCAAGCATTTTTAGCTCATTTCACGGATCTAAACAAAAATATGTCAGTTTTGAATGATATTTCTATTGTTAATAAATTCCCTGACGTATTCCCTGAAGAACTTCCTGGCCCACTCCCAGAGCGTGAAATTGAATTTTGTATCGACCTCGAACCCGGTACAAAACCCATTTCCAAAGCCCCATATCGAATGGCTCCTATTGAACTTTAGGAGTTAAAGACTCAACTGCAGGAATTGTTAGACATTGGCTTTATTCGTCCTAGTACTTCTCCTTGGGGTGCTCCTGTTCTATTCATGAAGAAGAAAGATAGGAGTATGCGACTTTGTATTGATTATCTCGGAGTTGAATCATGTCACCATCAAAATAGGTACCCATTGCCACGTATTGATGACTGTTTGACCGGTTGCAAGGAGCCAAATTCTTTTTAAAGATTGATCTTCGTTAGGATATCACCAATTGAAGATTAGAACCGATGACATTCCAAAGACGGGCCGTAACTCGATGCAGGCATTATGAATTCCTAGTCATGTCCTTTGGATTGACTAATGCTCCTCCGCCTTCATGGATATGATGAACCAAGTATTCAAGGAATATTTGGATCACTTTGTGGTCGTCTTTATTGATGACATCCTTATTTATTCCAAAAGCCGTGAAGATCATGAGCAACACTTGAGGCTGACACTCCAAAAGCTTCGTGAATATAAGCTTTATGCCAAGTTGAAGAAGTGCGAGTTCTGGCTTGAGGAAGTAGCATTCCTTGGGCACGTGGTATCAAGTTATGGAATATTTGTTGACCCAGCAAAGATTGAAGCTATTCAAAGCTGGGAGCAACCTAAATTAGTGATCGAAGTACGTAGCTTTCTCGGTTTAGCTGGTTATTATCGGAGATTCGTGGAAGGATTTTCTCGAATCGCTACTCCATTAACTCAGCTGACTCGGAAAGATACAAAGTTCGGTTGGAGCGCAGAATGTGAGAAGAGTTTTCAAGAACTTAAGAGGAGACTCATTTCAGCACATGTTCTGACAATACCATCTGGCTCGGAGGGATTTGTCATCTACAGTGATGCTTCGGGCAAAGGGTTGGGATGTGTTCTCATGCAACATGGAAAAGTCATAGCCTATGCCTCAAGACAACTCAAAGAATATGAGAGGAATTATCCTACTCATGATCTAGAGTTGGCAGCTGTTGTCTTCGCACTAAAGATTTGGAGGCATTACTTGTTTGGGGAGAAAGTGGAGATCTTTATGGATCATAAAAGCCTCAAATATTTCTTCACTCAAAAGGAACTCAACATGCGACAACGACGTTGGCTTGAACTGTTGAAATATTATGATCATACCATCCAATACCATCCTGGAAAAGCGAACGTGGTAGCTGACGCATTGAGTAGAAGATCATATGCAAGTGTGAATGCGATATTGTCAACGCAAAGGCCCATTTTGTGTAACTTGCAAAGGATGGAGATAGAGTTAAAGACTCCAGGGACCCATGTGATGATGGCGAATATACGGGTAAAACCGACTTTAATTGATAAAGTTAAAGCTGCTCAAGCTACAGACCTGGAGCTGTGCGTATGAGGAAGAAAGTGCAAGAAGGTGCTATGCCGGAAGCAAGAATCTATGAAGAAGGAATACTTCGAGTCAACTCCAGACTTTGTGTTCCTAACGACCTAATTTAAAGTATAAAATCATGATGGAGGCGCATAACACACCGTTTGCAATCCATCCTGGGAGTACCAAAATGTATCATGATATTCGTCACACATTTTGGTGGAGCAATATGAAGAGAGAGATAGCGTTGTTTATCTCAAGGTGTCTAACTTGTCAACGAGTTAAAGTGGAGCATCAAGTACCAAAAGGTCCATTACAACCACTTGAAATTCTAGAATGGAAGTGGGAGCACATTACCATGGATTTTGTTACCAGTCATCCTAAGGTTTCTCAAGGTATAGATGCGATTTGGGTCATTGTTGATAGATTGACCAAGTCGCGCTCATTTCACCGATACGAGAAACTTATACACTTGAACGTCTTGCTTCATTATGTACATAAACGAGATTGTAAGATCTGCATGGTATGCCAAGATCCATAGTTTCGATCGACACCCAAGATTCACTTCACGATTTTGGGTTAGTTTGCGTAAAGCTATGGGCATGATTTATGATTTAGCTTGGCATATCATCCTCGAAGCCAGACGGACAATCGGAGAGGACTATTCAAACTCTTGAAGATATATTAAGACTCGTGTCCTTGATTTCAAGGAAGTTGGGACAAGTTCTTACCATTGATGGAGTTTTCCTACAACAACAGTTATCAAGCAAGTATTGGCATGGCTCCATTCAAGCGTTGTATGGAAGAAAGTGTCATTTCTCATTATCTTTGGGATGAGGTGGGAGAAGCAGCGTTGTTGGGATCGGAGTTGGTACGTATGACTACGAGTAAAAGATTCAAACGATCCGACAACATATAAAAACCTCACAAGATCGACAAAAAAGTTATGTTGATCTTCATCGAAAGGACGTGGAATTCGATATAGGAGATCATGTGTTGTTACGTGTTGCTCCATGGAAAGGAGTTACGAGATTTGGAAAGAGAGGAAAGCTCAATCCTCGATTCATTGGCCCATTTTAATCCTCGATCGAGTAGAAGCGTGGGCCTATAGACTCGACTTTACCGCCAAGTATGTCTCGTGTTCATAACGTTTTTTACATATCCATGTTACGTAAATATGTGAAAGACCCGAACCACATTATTGAGTTAGAATCGGATGAAATAGCGGAAGATTTGACGTATGAAGAGGTTCCTGTTCAAATCATGGATAAGAAGGAACATATTCTACGCTCCAAGGTTATACCTCAAGTCAAAGTTTTGTGGAGAAACCACGATGTTGAGGAAATGACTTGGGAGTTAGAATCTGAAATGAAATCAAGGCATCCTTACCTCTTCGACATACCAGGTACGTACCCTAAGGGCGAAATTTCATAAGAAGGGGAGGTTGTAAGACCCCAACTTTTATAAATAAAGATGAATTTTCTATAAATATCATTTTTGAATATTATGGAGTAAATTTGATATAATGTTATAGTTGTGGGTAATATTTATAAATTTTGCAAAGTACGCATGTTGTTATATAATATTCGATTGGTCAGGGAATATTCGTTTTAACAGGGAATATTCGTACAATGGCACAATCATTGGTGGTCCCCACAACGGAATTATTGTCGAATTGAGAAAACGACAAAAATACTTTATGAAAATAACGGCGGAAGTTTTACAGTTAAGCTGTTGAAACACCGGTGTTAAAAAAATACGATGTCTGTAGTGGTTACAAGAGTACACGATATTAATTATTGATGCTTACGTGAGAAGTCACTCAGTTTTGCTTATTTTATAGACACTCATTTACCTGTTTTTCAAAATAATCGGTAGAAGATTATACAACATATATATATATATATATATATATTATACGTGTGTGAGTGTGATGTGTGTGCATGTGTATACGTGTGTGTGTAAAGAAGAAAAATGAAGATGGTGGGTATGATATATATATATATATATATATATATATATATATATATTTGGAAAAAGTTGACAAAGTGGAATATATATATATATATATATATATATATATATATATATATATGTATATTAAATGTGTGAGTGGGTTTTTATGGAGGAGTTTGTCAGCAAAATCAAGTGGATGATTAGTAAGCCTTTGCCAAAAGGCAAAGGTTATAAATATATATATTTTTTATAAGTTTTGTTTTTTTATGAAAAATAGAATATATTATATTTTATTTAAAAGATTTTGCTTTAAATCTGGACCGTCCGTTTAAAAGTAAATCAATCTGGACCGTTCATGAATTAGTTACTATTCAATCCATTCTTCTATAAATAGAAGCTCATTCCTTCATAATTTCTTACGAAATCACTGAAGCTTTAGAGAGAGAAAGTATAGAGAAGATATAGAAAAGTATCATGCTCCTTCCCTACTCTTATATTTAGTTTATTTTACGGTAAGGGGTATTATTTCTTTTGTATTCATGAAGAGAACTTCTGTTATTCCATTCTTTATTATTCTGCTAGAATAACCAAAGATATCACCGGACTACCCTATACTTGGTGACATTCTTCTAATATTCTGTCTCTATTATTATTACATTGGAATATCCTGTTTGTGCGTTCATGGGACATGGTTCCGTCCTTTATTATCTCTGTTGGAACATCCCGCCGGTCGTAATTTCTTTGACCTAGTTCCGATTACTTATTATTACATTGGAATAACTTTCATCTATCTGCAATACCGCATGCATGGTGATTTCTTTTGTTATTCCATTCTTTATTATACTCGGTTGGTTAAAACTTTGACTTCCATACTCCATGAAATTAGTGGAATATTCTTGATATTTGCGCTTCATCCAAAGATCTTTTCATGGAAATATTCTTCGAGCATTCTTGAATTTTACTCTACAAAGCAGTATCATGTTGACAATTTGGACATTATTAGTTCCTGGATAAATTAATTCTTGAACTTGTTTTATTGAACTCTTATATCATTGTCATCATCCTCATGTTTATTTTATGTTGAAAGTCATCTCGTATTCTGTAGTGCATAGATGGACTTGGTATGATTATGACCAGAGATTATTCGGTGTAATCATGACCGTAATGTTACAAATGATGTGGAAAAAGTCCTCATTGGCCCATAGTGCATTGATGGATAGTTGTTGGCATGATCATGACCATTAATGAATACACAAATATTCTTGGCCCGTAGTGCATGGATAATTGTGGTCGTGACACTAAAGAATATCCTTGGCCGTAGTACAAGGGTGATTCGATGATGTGGATTATTTATTGAGCTGAGTCCCAGTGATAAAAGTCATGAAAAACCTTTTAAATCATAAAAGATAAAAGATTTTATTCTCTACTTGACTCTTTTAATGAATTTCTTGTTCCGCTGCAGTTAAACTTGATGTTTGTTATATTGTATCAGTTTAACACTTTGTTTTAAGGCTAATGATAATTTATTACGCATTATCTTAGTCATAATATTTCTTCTTGGGCTAGTTGAGCTCACCCTTTCTTTCACTGTTCTTTTCAGGAAATGAGAATATAGCTGGGACGAGTCGGGGAACGGAGTGATGGACCAGATGATAGTATTAGTAGTCCTCACTATTCTGTTAATAGTGTGACAATAATTGTAATGAGGACTTCTTTTGAGTTTGTATACTCTCTAGTAGATAATGTTTGTATTCAAACTCACAGTTTATGTTTTGTCGTATTGTACACGATAGTTGTATTATTAAGTTGTATTTGAATTCTGTACCATATATCTGGCGACTCAAGATGGGTGATGTATACCTAATTTTGGGGGCGTCACACATACCATCCAATATCATCCTGGAAAAGTGAACGTAGTAGCTGACGCATTGAGTAGAAGATCATATGCGGGTACAAGTGCAATGTAGTTAACACAAAGGTCCATTTTGTATGACCTTCAAAGGATGGAGATAGAGATAAAGGCTCCAAGTACCCACGTGATGATATCAAACATACGAGTAGAACCGACTCTCAAGCTATGGACATGGAGCTGATGTGTATGAAGAAGAAAGTACAAGAAGGTACTATTCCAAAAGCAAGAATCGATGAAGAAGGAATAATTCGAGTCAACTCCAGACTTTGTGTTCCTAACGATTCTGACTTGAAGCATAGAATCATGATGGAGGCTCACAACACACCATTTGCAATCCATCCTGGAAGTACCAAAATGTATCATGATCTTCGACATACATTTTGGTGGAACAATATGAAAAGAGAGATCGCGGAGTTTATCTCGAGGTGTTTAACTTGTCAACATGTAAAGGCGGAGCATCAAGTACCAAAGGGTCCATTACAACCACTTGAGATTCCAAAATGGAAGTGGGAACACATTACTATGGATTTCGTTACGGGTCTTCCCAAGGTATCTCAAGGCATAGATGTGATTTGAGTTATTGTTGATATATTAACCAAGTCTGCCCATTTCTTGCCTATACGGGAGACTTATTCCCTTGAACGTCTTGCTAGTATGTACGTGAACGAGATTATGAGATTTCATGGCATGCCAGTATCCATAGTTTCGGATCGTGACCCAAGATTCACTTCAAGATTTTGGGTTAGCTTGCAGAAAGCTATGGGCATGGATTTACGATTCAGTTCGGCATACCATCCTCAAACGGACGGACAATCAGAGAGGACTATTCAAACTCTTGAAGATTTATTAAGACTCTGTGTCCTAGATTTCAAAGGGAGTTGGGATAAGTACCTACCATCGGTAGAATTCTCCTACAACAATAGTTATCAGGCAAGCATAGGTGTGGCTCCATTCGAGGCGTTGTATGGAAGAAAATGTCGTTCTCCAGTATGCTGGGACGAGGTGGGTGAAGCAACATTGTTGGGACCAGAATTGGTACGCATAACTACAGAAAAGATCCAAACGATTCAACAACGTAAATAAACGGCATAGGATCGACAAAAGAGTTATGCGGATCTTCATCGGAAGGACGTGGAATTTAATATTGGGGATCATGTATTGTTACGTGTTGCACCATGGAAGGGAGTTACAAGATTTGGGAAGAGAGGAAAGCTCAATCCATGATTTGTTGGTCCATTTGAGATTCTTGACCGAATAGGAAATGTTGCCTATAGACTCGCATTACCTCCAAGCTTGTCTCGTGTTCATAATTTTTTTCACATATCTATACTTCGTAAATATGTTAAAGACCCGAACCACATTATTGAGTTAGAACCAGACGAGGTAGCTGAAGATTTAACGTACGAAGAGGTACCTGTTAAGATCTTGGATATGAAAGAGCATGTCCTACGCACGAAGGTTATACCACAAGTTAAGGTTTTGTGGAGAAACCATGCTATTGAAGAAATGACCTGGGAGTTGGAATCAGAAATGAAAGCGAGGTATCCTCACCTTTTCTAAACACCAGGTACGTACGTCAATTTTGAGGATGAAATTTCATAAGGAGGGGAGGTTGTAAGACCCCAACTTTTTAATGAATAATATCGAATTTCCTCTAATTATTATTATGAATAATAAGGTATTAATTTGATATAATACTTTGGTTATGGGTGAAATGTGCAAATTTTGCAAAATAAGCAAGTGGTTATAAAATATTCAATTGTCGGGGAATATTCGTTTGGTCGTAGAATATTCTTTCTGTCGGGGAATATTCGTACGACGGCGCATCCATTTGTGGGCCCCATAATGGATAACGGTTGGATGAAGATAACGACAAAAATTGAGTTTTTATAAATAACGGCGTAATCGTTACCGTTAACACTGTTGGAATACCTGGTGGGTAAAGTAAAGTAATACGCGTTGTTGCACAGTAGCACACGGTATTGCACAATATTATTGAATTATTGATCCTTACGTAAGAAGGCACTACTCAATAATTGTCACAGTAGTTACTGTTCAATATTTGATTTTATTGATTCAATAATTGCTACGTTGATATTTATATTATTGTTGTTTCAATAATTGTCACTACACATCATCTCCATTATCAGATCAATAATTCATATTATTTGGAATAATATTATTAGATAGCATTATTGGCAATGTCTAGAAAGTTCTGTCAAGAAAAGGTTTGGTCACCTAATTGCGCGCCAGTAAGGAGAAATCCTTATCGGAAAGCCCTCTCTTTCCTGGGAACAGCCTGGTTGTCATAAATGTGATTCTGTAATATTATTTATGAATAATTAATTATTAATTCATATGATAAGGAAATATTTATTTTTGATGTGGATATAAATGATGGATTTATTTACGTGGTTACTAATGAAGGAATTAATGCTGAGGTGTTTTATCAGTATTTTGTCGGATTGGAAGTATTTAAAAATCATCAGTTTGTGAATTTCGGATATTTTTTTATTGGAATTTGGAAAAACTTTCTTCTACAAAGTTGTAGAGAATTAAATTTCCTATGGAAAACACGCGAGTTTCGAATTTTTCTGATAAATGTACTATTTTCTATAAATTATTAAAGTTTCTGATTATTGTTTAATTGATAAAACATTTTGGAAAATTCTAGAATTGGTTGGTGAGAAATGTGCTCAATTGAATTTCAAATGTGGTGGGTGGTAATAGTAACAGGTAAAGCCATCAGGTAGCAGGTTAGTCTTCTATGCCGTTCTAAGCATTTTCCTATAAATAGGTGCTTAGTTAGAATTGAAAATCACACTTAATTCATAAATTTTCTCTTTCTCTCTATAATATTGAGCGTATTTTGTGAGTATTTTAGTACTTTGAGTGTTATTATACAGTGCAAGTTCATTCAGCACTATATCCAGTATTCCGGTAAAATCTTGTCTTTGCAAGGTAAGGGATGTTATTTTCTTCTTAAAATGATTTTTTCTTCAATATCATTAAGCCAAAATATTGGTATGAACTTTTTATCAAATTTGGAACTTTTTGTGTCGGGGTTACTATTCACGTATACGACACTATTCACGTATACGGCATTATTCATGAATACGGCACTATTCACCAAAAAAATGAAATTTTCTTCTTTTTGTCCAAGTTGTCTATTATGGTTACTATCTTTGATTGTATCCATGTTTTGATCATTATTATTGAATTCTGCTTCAAAATTGGTTATTTAGGAGTATTATTGAACTTGGATAAACTGTAATACGAATCCCTAATATTTGATCTTTTATCTCACTAGATTCATTTTCTTTAAAATATTTTTCATCATCCTCAGTCCTAAATGATGATATTGATGAAGATCTTTGGCCTGTAGTGCAAAGATGAATGATTAACTGATGAATATCTTTGGCTGTAGTAAAAGATGAATGATTACCTAATGAATATCTTTGCACGTAGTGCAAAGATGAAACAGTGTTGAGATGAACATGACCAATTGGTGATACAAATGAATATCTTTGGCTCTGTAGTGCAAAAGATGAATATTTGATTCAAGATGTATATTGATTGATGTTACAGGATAAAATATTGATGATGGACTTTTAAATCTTAGAAGATAGTAGAATTATTTCTTTACTTGACTCTTCTAATGGATTGTTGTTTAAATTGCGCATTGTTAATCTAAAACTTGTTGTCATTATATTTTATCAGATTATTCCTGTTGAAGACTAATGATAATTTGTTGTATATTATCTTAGTCATAATATTCTTCTTGGGCTAGTTGAGCTCACCCTTTTCCTTTTGTTCTATTTTTCTTCTCAGAGGTGAGAACATAGCGAGAACTAGTCGAGTCGTAATGAGTGATGGAAATTTGTTTAGCAGTCCTCACTATTTTGTAAAATAGTGTATCAATAATTGTAATGAGGACTCCTTTTGAGTTTATATACTCTCTAGTAGACAATATTTGTATTCAAACTCACAGTATATGTGTTGTCGTATTTTGCAAGACAATTGTATTACTGAAGTTGTATTAGTTTTTGTACCATGTATTTGGCGACTCAGAATAGGTGATGTATACCTATTTTAGGGGCATCACAAATAACATCCCTTACTGTGACGCCCCCAAAACAGGTATACATCACCCATCTTGAGTTGCCAAATACATGGTACAGAATACAAATACAAACTTCTTTTATGCAACTGTCGAGTAATATATACGACAAAACATAGCTGAGTTTTTACATGAATATTGTCTCATAGACAATATACAAACTCAAATTCAATCCTCATTACACTTATTATCACACTAAGTAGTGAGAACTACTAAAACAACCATCTCGGACCGTCACTCCATTCCCCAACTAGTTCCAGCTATATTCTCATTTCCTGAAGAGAACAGTGAAAGAAAAGGGTGAGCTCAACTAGCCTAGTAAGAAATATTATGACTAAGATAATGCAAAATAAATTATCCTTAGCCTTCAACAGTGTTAAACTGATTAAATACAATAAACATCAAGTTTAACTATAGCGGAATAAGAAATTCATTAGAAGAGTCAAGTAGAACATAATGTCTACTATCTCCTCTAGATTAAAAGTCCATCATTAATATTTCATTCCTGTAATACTCAACAACAGTTCTTTGTTATACCCAAGATAAAAAGAACTATCATCACCTGTCTTTACCTGAACCACCAAAGATTATAGTTAAATCAATAATTCATATTTATAATCATATAAATCAACAGTTTCTCCTTGCCACAAAGGCTTAATAAAACGTTTACTCAATATCCTTACCCCAAAGGCTAAAGATATTCAAATGTAATAACAATGATCATACCAATCAGTTGTCTACCTTTGCACTACGGGCCAAAGATATTCAACTATAAAACCAATGGTCATGATCATACCAATCAATTATCTATCAGTACACTACGGCCAAAGACATTCAACTGTTAACTAATGGTCATGATCCTGCCAATCACATCATCGAATTATCCATGCACTACGGGCCAAGGATATTCGTTATTATCACCAGTGGTTATGATCATGTCATACACCTGTCCATCTTTGCACGTAAGCCAAAGATATATAACTATAAAACCAATAATCAACGGTCCATCTATGCACGTAAACCAAAGATGACTTTCATCACAATATAAGCATGAGGATGATGACAATGATATAAGCATTAATCAAACGAAATCAAGGATAAATATTAAAGACTTTAAATTTATCCAGAGTTTAAAAATATCCAAATTATCAACATGATACTGCTTTGTGGAGTAAAATTCAAGAATAATATTCATGTATCAATAATAATTTGGACAAAAAAGAAATATTTTTTTCTGGTGAATAGTACCTTGTGAATAGTACTTCAGGAATAGTACCTCGTGAATAGTACCCCGACATGAAAAGTACCCCCAAATACCTGAGTAAATAATATTTGGGTGAATAGTAACCCATGAATAGTAACTCATGAATAGTACTCCGACATGAAAAGTGCTCCGAATACCCAAGTGAATAAGATTTGAGTGAATAGTAACCAGGTGAATAGTAACCCATAAATAGTAACTTATGAATAGTATTTTGTCATAAAAAGATCAATAATTATCAAGAAAGCTCAGAATAATATTTCCATGAAAAGATATTGGATGAAGCGCAAATATCAAGGATATTCTACTAATTTCATGGAGTATAGAAGCCAAAACTTCAACAAAATGACTATAGAATTCAAAATCTGAAACAAAATAATATTACTTACATACTACAGAGTATGGAAGAAAATATTATTTCAAGCGAATATTGAACAAAAATAACATCCCTTACAACTGTTGAATGAAAATAATATTCCAACGAATATTTAACGAAGATAATATTCCTACGAATATTGAACGAAGATAATATTCTTTATGAATATTGAACGAAAATAATATTCATACGAATATGAAAAATAATATCTCTTTAGAATATGAAATAAATAATACCCCTTACCTCAAAAGAAGACTGGATACTGGAGTAGTGAAGTAGTAGACTACTCTTCTTCTTTCTCTCTATACCTTCTCTCTCTATAATTGCTCTTGTGAGTCTTAGTGAATTGGTGAGAATGAAAGAAGAATGAGCTTATATTTATAGGAAAATATAGTTTCGATAATTACACGTTTTGGGGCTCGAAATATTACAGTATAATACCTTCATCTTTTCATTCATTTTTAATTTAGTCATGCAAGTATTATCAAACTTGCACCACCTCCCCTAATAGTATATCATATGAATTAATAGTACAATCATGTGAATCAATAGTTCTATACATGTGAAAATAATAATTACAGTATAGTACCTTCATCTATACCTCTATTTTTAATTTAGTCATGCAAGTATTATCAATCCTGCACCACCTCCCCTAATAGTACATATATGTGAATCAATAGTACACACATGTGAACACATAGTTATAAGCATGTGAATTAATAGCAATTAATTGCTTATTT
Organism: Panax ginseng; assembly: GCA_020205605.1. NCBI lineage: Eukaryota > Viridiplantae > Streptophyta > Magnoliopsida > Apiales > Araliaceae > Panax > Panax ginseng. Next base: position 76,811,302 of record CM035142.1, on the reverse strand, counting down.
ATCCGATTAATTACCCGATTGATCAATATAACCTCCAGACATCAATTATTATTGGAATAGATGTCGATTTCCACTAACACTAATAATTCCAACACAATGAAAATATCAACTTCATCTTTAATCAACACGAACTTATTCATCATTAATATTATAACTCACAATATTTAACAATCAGGTCGGTCCCAGGAAAGAGGGGGCTTTCTGATAAGGATTTCTCCTTATTGACGCGCAATTAGGTGACCAAACATCTCCTTGACAGAACTTCTACACATTGTCAATATTGCAAATAATAATATGAATAACTTTGTCGTCTCAATTATTAATTTAATAATATAACATATTATCCAGATGATACTGCGACAACAATTGAATCAATAATATGAGAGATATGATGCAGCAAATACTGTAGCAATAATTGAGTATAACTGAGTGACTTCTCACGTAAGCATAAATAATCAATACCGTGTGCTACTATACAACCACGCGTATTACTTTACTTTTACTCCCGAGTAGTTCAATAATTTACACTACAA